>PVIW01000595.1:0-444571 GCA_004026585.1 Noctilio leporinus
ATACCTTTGATTCCTTTTTCTTCTCTGATGGCTATAGCTAGAACTTCCAAGACAATGTTGAATAGAAGTGGAGAAAGTGGGCAGCCTTGTCTTGTTCCTGATCTTAGGGGGAAAGCTTTCAGTTTTTGTCCATTAAGTATGATGTTGGCTTCAGGTTTCTCATAGATGGCCTTTATGATGTTGAGGTATGCTCCCTCTAATCCCATTTTGCTGAGGGTTTTTATCATAAATGGTTGCTGCACTTTATCAAATGCTTTTTCAGCATCTATTGATATGATCATATGGTTTTTATCTTTCAATTTGTTGATGTGGTGTATTACATTGATTGATTTACGAATGTTGTACCATCCTTGCATAGGACACTTTTTAAGCGAGCACTTGACAGAGGATGATGAAAGGAAAAATTCCTGCCTGAAATGGACAGGCATAGGAAGAACTAGGTGGAGGTGTGGTTTGGTGATAGCACTTAGACAATGATAAACCAACTGGGGAAACCACCGCCAGGTGGAATTACCATCCATGAATCATGTGTTCTCTTGTGAGTCAATAGATGTGTATTGATGTTTTACTACTGTCTTTCATACAGCGTGTTAGATGTTATCCAAGAGCCCACAGTTGGGAGGAAAAATAAAACCAGAGTGAGGGAGAAAGTCAAACATGAGGATTGGTAATCAGATTGTAAAGCACAGAAAGGGGAATCCTGGAGATGCCTTTAACATGGCATACTCATGTTGCTTTACTGATTATTAGTTTTGGGTTAACCCGGCTCAGACACTCTCCATTAAATGCATAAAGTAAGAGAAATGAGGTGGGTTCTGAAGAGCAGGACGGTTGCTTGTTTTTACATTGTTTTCAAGTGCCGGAGCAATATTGTCAGTTTTTCCCCATTTCCCTTCTTTCCATGAACCTAAAATGCATAATTTATAACAAATATCCCAGTTCACCTAACCCACCCTGCTGTATCATTTGTACGTCTGTTCTACTAACTGTAACTTAGTCATGGTACTTTTGCTTATCTTGCCATTTTTTTACTTTGTTTTCTTTGCTTGTTTTGTTTTAAAAAAAATTTAGCTGGTCTCTAGGCATCTCTATTCCAACTTGGTTCCTTTGTCTTGGCTGTAACTTGCCATGTTTTTAGCATCCTGGGCTTTTTGCTGACCAACATAAATTAAGGAATTAAGCAACATTTTATTCATTACTATTTATAAAATTTATTTCCTTCCTTTCTTCCTTCTTTCCTTCCTTGCTTCCTTCCTTCTGATCTTCATTTTACCATTTTAACCTTTTCCACATTAAAACCAGCCATTGTTTGTGACCTCCACCCCACCCCATGATGGGGCCTTGTATAGCCAAATACAAAGAACAAAATATTAAATTATTAGCTTTCAGGTATAAAATAAGATTTTAAAAATTCATGGTAGATGCCACAGGTTTAAAAGGTTTTCAAGTTATAAGGCCATGAGAGAAGAAAAGTTTGTGTATTTTATATTTGATCAATAAAAGGGAAGCCCTGAAGAAATCTCGGCATTCAGTTAATGAGGTAATCTCAGGAGGGGTCAGGCAGTGGCCTAAGGAAGTCATGGGAAATCAGAAACTGTAATGATCTGTGAGTATGTCAGTAGAGGCAGCAAAAGTAGATGCCCCTAAACCTCCAAAGCCAAGACAAGGCCTGTCTCATTGAATGACAACTCCTATAGGACAAGATACTTACCTCCAAAGTCATGATGCTGTGTGTCACATCATTTCATTTCTGATCTGAGTGCCTGCCCTCTTCTCCCCTTTCTTGTTTAATTTCTCTAGCCTGTGACTTCTCCCAGTGACTCTGCTTTTGTCCAGCTTACCTGGGTGGGGCCCAGATACATAGGCACAGGTTCATTGCCTGGGGAGCACATTTCTTCCAGGAATTTCTTTACCACTCCCGTTGTTTTAATGCGTCAGATGGCATTCGCTAGGATTGTTAGTCCCTTGGATTCTAATGAATTGGAAACAGTAATCCTCAATGAAATCCAACTAACATAGTGACTGTGAGGACACACTGTATATATAATTCATCATACTGTCTTTTTTCCTAAGTAATTAAAAAGGGATTAAGTTAACTAATTCCCTAAAAAGGGAATAGTTACCTAATATGAATCTATAATATTTATTCCAAAAAATGGTTTATACACAGTATCCCATTAACATTAGAATTGTGAAAATAAATAATAAATATAATTAGTGTTCCTTAAGATAAACTTGTAGAGGAAAGCATACCCATGAACTGTATAGATAGTAGACAATACATATATGTTGATTGAACATAGGAAAGTACATATAAAAATGTAACAAACACATAATTGTAGCTAATTCTGAAACAGAGGCTATGTTTTATTTCCCTTGCGTGTTTCCTCCTGTGATTACGATCACATAGATACCACTTTCCGTATTTGGGAAGCAGAAACAATGCACACTACCCCACTTACATTAACACATGAATGTTCTCAAAGAATCAAGGTAGACACAGTATAATTAACAGTCTATAACTGGAGCTAGAGTGCCGTGTTGTTTACCAGCTGTTTGGACAAGGCCCAGGATCTTTTCATGCCTCAGTTTTCTAATCTGAAAAAGTATCATAACATAGATAATATTTAGTGATTTGAGGGTGCCACAGGATAACATGAAGTGCATAGTAAGCACTAAATAATGTTATTTATGATTGTTCTGGTTATAGATACTCAGAATTGTAAAGCTTTCTTTCATTTCAAATCTCTTAATTCTGACAGCGTAAAGATAGTACAATTATTGGATGGATAAAAACAATTGTGACTCATTAGCTAATAATATTGTGTAATATGTTGAAATGTAATCATTTTCTCAAAAAAGTCAGAATAGTGTTTTTCGCCTTTTGAGGTAACTAGAATAAATGCAGCAGAAAATGAGGGATGCATTTAGGTCCTTGCTCAAACACTCAGCAAAAGAAAGAAAATTTATTAAAAATCACTAAAAATCTGCAGTCCCACTTTTATCTTTAAATTTTTACGCAAGGCTGCTACTTGAAAACATGACTGAGCATTATTAGTGGTCTTTACCAAACATTTTCAGCTCTTACCTGTTTGGTTGTGTGCTAAGATGATATTTGCCTGCCTCGGAATTTAGGCAGGGGATTTGATGAGCTTTGACCAATCAGGTGCAGGGAGTGGCCATGATCACTTTATTTGTTTGTTTATTTATTTACATATTTGTTTTGCGTTTTGGGATGGTTGTTGAAGCATCTGTCAAGGTGAAGGTTCCATCCCACTGACTCTTGTGTGACCATGATGAGAGAGCCCCCTGCTGGCTGTCACTGGTAATGAAGCAACAGCAAAACATAAACCCTTGTGTTAAAATAGGACACTGGTATTTTAGGCAACTACAACATAGCCTAAACTATCTTGAGTGTCACAACATTTTTTCATTCATGCATTTCGATTTTGAATCATTGTTCATACTTATTTTACTGTTAAAATGGTAAACATGTATACTATGACATCACACAATGCGACAATATAAAACTGTGCGTTAGAAACTCAACCTGTGAATCTCAGTACCAAAGATTGTGGGAATATGAGAGTTCTGTTTCATGTAATATAATTTTTTGCTACTTCAAAATATAGTACTTGCCAGTATGGTTCCAGTATAGTACAGAAAGCTATAAGAAGAACAGCCTGTTTGAGAGAGTTCAATTAGACATTTAATAAGATTTTTTTTGTCATTTTAGTTACATGTGGGTATGAATCACAATAATTACAATCCAAGATGAAAGTCAAAAGTGTTTGTTAAGTGCCAAGTGTGTAAAGCACTGAATAAATTTTTGGAAAAAAAATAAATGGAAATACTTGACATGAGATATCGATGATGATTTTCTAAACTACAGATGCTGAGTTATAAAATTTCCAATAGAAAATATCATTAATGAACTGTGAAACAGTTTAAAAACATTTTCCTGTGACTCAACCTGTTTTGGGTTGGAGGATTTATATAAAACGAGAGAAAGAAATAAAGAGGGAGGGAAAGAAGAGAAGGCATCAGTCTATGTTGTTATTTTCATGAAAGGTGTTGATTAAGGCAAAGTGAAAAAAATATCCTTATATATAATTAGGGAATATATCCTCATATCTTGTCATACTCTGGTGATTTTACCAATTTATATAATAATACTGTCATACAGTTTTAAGTCTCATCATCTAAAGCATGCATGCTTGTCTAGTCTTTTTATCAATGGATTCATTCTTGTGAATCAACAAGGCATAGACCCAGACCAAAGAGAGCTTTCATCGTTTTTAAGAAAGTGACGCTAGCTTACAGTCTCCTAGGAAACTCGAAAATTCAGCAGCTGTAGAAAGTCCAAGTTTTACAAAACAGCTATTATTGAGGGTAAAATCCTCCAAGGAAGCACTCTCTGCAACATCACCTTATTTTACAATTTAGCCTAAGAAATCCTTATACAGTATTGATGGTTAGCCATTTGTTACAAGAAGAAAAAAATAAACAAAACCCAGATTTGGACACTTTTATTTCTTGATCTGTCTGTGACTACAGTTAAACTCGGGAAACATAACAAAAGGCTGATTATTTGAAGGGAATGGTCATCAAATAAAGACTGAAAAAATACAAATCTAGTAAGCACACACAGAATATATATTGGGGTGATATAATTAGCAATTAATTAGGAAAAAATGTGTATACATCTAGGAGAAATGTGTACTTCAAAATATAAAAAATAACAATACTTGAAATGGCAATTTCCCTGCATGAAATTAAAAGCTTGAGCTAAATGTGTTTCAAAATTGCTCTCAAGAGAAAAAAAAAATCTGTGATAATTTTATAAATTGGAGTATGCTCAGTGTGTTGGTTATGTTCTCTGTGGAGGTTACGTCCACGACAATGGATCAGTGCCCTTAGAAATTTGTAGCTCTGTTTTACATTGCCATTCTGCTCTGGAAAATGGTCATGGGAAAATTAATTTAAATATTGACTGGACACTGCTTAGTGTGTCATTTGTGTGGATGTATGTGTGCATTATTGACTTCTTTATTATCAACGTATCTTGGTGAGAAACAAGTTAGATTTCATAATGAAAAGAGAAATTTTAGTATCATTTCCCTGACCAAAAACACAGCAACTAAAGAAATACATGGGATTGTGAAATTATCAGCGTGTCTCAACACTTGCCACAATGGAGTAGAAAAATCAAGAGGAATGTCTTTGACATCCAGCAGATCTAAATCTAAAATTGTTCTTTGTCTCAGGCTTATTTTGGGGACCTTGGGAAGACAGTTAACTTCTCTGAAACTCAGTTTCTTCTATGAAAAATGCAGATATTTTAATTTCCTCTGAAAGGTTTAGGATTATTATTTATTTTTAATTAAAAAAATATTTTTATTCATTATTTTTAGAGAGAAGGGTAGGAGGGAAGAAGAAAGGGAGAGAAACATCTAAGGACCTGACAGGAGACCTGGCTTGCAGCCTAGTTATGTGTCCTGACTGGGAATCGAACCAGCGACCTTTGGGGTCAAAGGCTGGCGCCAATCAACTGAGCTACACCAGCCAGGGTTTGGGATTATTTTTAAATAAGATAACATCTTACATTTTTAGTATCATCCCCCCCTTTTACATGGGCACTCAAGTAAGTTCTTTTCAGCCAGCATCATAATCTGATACACACATAAATATCAGTGCATTAGTGCAGTGTATATATTTGCACGTCACATGCAAAACAAGATGGAAAACTAAAAGCAAGGGAAGTACTTATAATACATATTACCTAAAAAGACTTTCTGTCATCTATTCATTTTTTTCTCATAGGTAGGTACTTCTGTATACATAAAATAGACCACATCTCTGTATATATGTAAATTATAGTGGTACTTGCTATTTGTTAAGCATTTGTGATAGGCATGACCATAAACAAGAACAAGGCTGGTAGTCTTTGCTATCCTGAAACATATTCTAGTGAAGAAGAGAACATTAGGAAGCTCATAAACAAAATTACAGGAATTAAAGTGTTTTTTAAGGAGATTGCATTTGAACTAAGAACTGGATGATACCTTAGAATTAACCATGTTAATTCACGTGGAGAAAATTGCTCTGGGAAAAAAACAAAAACAAAAACGGCTCTTGCACAGTTCCTGGGTGGGGAATGAACTTGGGACATGCAAGGAAGAGAAAGATGGTCCTGTGACAGGGCTGTATTTCACAAGGGATGAAAACAGGCCCCTGGTGGGCCCTTAATGATCCCAGCTTATGCGATCTGTTTCTCCACCATGCAAGGGTTAGTTTGTGCGACCAGTAGAATATGGCAGTTACTGGTATGCTGCTTCTGAGATTATTATAAAAGGCACTGGGTTCTCTGGCTGTGACTGTTTTTTATTCTCTTGGATCCTTTGGGCTAGGACTGCTTAGCTATGTTTCTTCCAAATTTTTGACTCTTGGAAGTAGTATGGACTTATACATTCTTATTTTTAAGATTTTATATATTATTTTTAGAGAAAGGAGAAGGAAGAGAGGCAGAGAGGGAGAGATGCATCAATGTATGGTTGCCTTTCACCTGCCTCCAGCTACAGACCTGGCTGGAGACCTGGCTTGCAACCTGGTTATGTGTCCTGGCTGGGGAATCGAACCAGCAACCTTTGGGTTCTCAGGCCGGTGCCTTATCCACTGTGCTACCAGCCAGGGCTGGACTTATAAATTCTTATTATCTTAAGTGCCTATATTGGGAGATAATTTTTATGTGGCAATAAATAAAGAATACACTCAGTGGATAGGCACCAGCCTGCAAACCCAGAGGTTGCTGGTTCAATTCCCCAGCCAGGGCACATAATGAAGATGAAGTTGCAGGCCAGGTCCCCAGTGAGGGGTACATGAGAGGCAATTTCATATTGATGTTTCTTTCCCTCTTTCTCCCTCCCTCCCTTTCCCTCCCTCTAAAATCTTTTTGTTTTAAGTAAAAATAAAAGTAGGTGTGCAGAAAAGAAAGAAAGAAAAAGAAATAAAGAAAAAAAAAGAAAGAAAGAAAAAGAAAATACAAAACAGAGTGGTTTAGAAGTGAAGTGACATGATATAGGATTTCACAGACTTTGGTAGATTTGGAATTGTGTTTTAACTTATTAAACAAACAAGTTAAATTTGCAATTATGAAATATACACAGAGCATGATTTGACTTTGTTATAAGTAAAAATGAATTGATTCTTGGGTACACACTGGTGTTGTGAGCCACAGAATTAGGCAGGATGTTAAATGAATAGGAGTAACCCAAATGTGGGTGAAAGGGTGATTAAAAAAGGAAGAAGAGACAATACAAATGGGATACAAATGGAGCTAGAACTGGCAAGGAATGCTAAGAATGGTGATACTGTTAATAGTCATGGGCACTTATTATCAATAAAAAAATAAAAGGCAAGTAACTAATGAATTTGTAAATGGCAAAAATACATCTAAAAAGATGCTCCCTCTCATTACTATTGGCAAAAAATCAATAATAATGACATATATTTCCTCATGTGGCTTTTAAAAGGCTGATAAAATTATTCATTGGCAAGTCTGGAAAACTGTCCACTCTCATTTATTGTAATTATGAGTCTAAATTGGCATAAATTATTTGGAGCTAGTCCTCAAAGTTCATATTTGTTCCAGGGATTTCTCTTCTAGGAATTTACACTACTCTAATGTACAATTTGCAATGTTAATGAACATTCATTGTTGATGGAAGACTGTTCATATTAGTGGAAATTTGGAATTTATAAACTCATGCTATATGTAATGAATCATGCTTACAGTATAATGTTGAGTAAACTAAAGGTTTGGAGCTGGTACATTTATAAAGTAATCTATGTTATGTAAAGCTATATATCCATGCCATGTTTCCATGGTCTGTCTGTAGGGGTTGAGAGAGGGAGGGAATGAGGGAGTGAGGAAGGCGGAGAAGGATGGAGGGAAGGAAAAGGAAGGAAGGAAGGGAGGGAGGGAGGGAGGGAAGATTTGAAGAACGTTCAGGAATTATGAATAGTTCTGGATAGCGGATTTGGAAATGACTATTTTCTTCAGATTTTTTCTCTATCGAATTTCTTTTTGCCAGCATACTATTTTAAAAATATTTTTATAGATCTTATTTTTTAAGAGAAGTTTTAGTTCACAGCAACATTGAGCAAAATGTAAGAGATTTTCCATATACCTCCTACCCAAAACCTTCATAGCCTCTCCCATTACCAACATGCCCACCAGAGTGGTGCATTTGTTACAACTGATGAACCTACATTGGCCTAAAGTCAATTACCTAAAGTCCATAGTTTACCTTAGGGTTCACTTTTGGTGGTGTACACTCCAGGGTGTGGACAAACGTATAATGATATATGCGTTCTTATAGTATCATTACAGAGTATTTTTATTGCCCTAAAAATCCTCTAATGCTCTTCTTGTTCCTCTCAGTTCCCCCTCCACCCATCTTTTTACTGTCTCCATAGTTTTGCCTTTTCTAGAATGGCCTGTAGCTGAAATCTTACACCATGAGCCCTTTCAAATTGCCTTCTTTCACTTAATAATTTGCACTAAATTTCCTCTATAACTTTTCATGGCTTGATAGCTCAATTATTCTTAGTATGAATAATTCTATTTTATTGACTATTATTTACTTACATACCTAGTGAAAGACATTTTGATTCCACATTTTGGCAGTAATCACTGAAGCTGCTGTAAACATCGTTTTGCAGGTTTTTGTGTGAACATATGTTTTCAACTCCTTTTGCTAAACACCAAGGGATTTAATTGCTGGATTTATGATAAGAGTATCCTTAGTTCAAGAAACTTCCAGAATGTTTCCCAAAGTGGCTGTACCATTTTATACTCCCACCCGCAATGAAGGAGGGTTCCTCTTGCTTAATATTTTCAAGATTTGGTGCTTTCAGTGTTCTAGACTTGTGTGGTGGTATCTGATGGATATTTTAATTGGCTTTTCTCTGATGACATCTTTTTCTTTGATTATTTGCCAGGTGTGGATCCTTGGTGAGATATCTGGGAAGATGTTTGGCCCATTTTTTAGTTGGCTTACTTATTTCTTTTATTGTTGACATTTAACTATTCTTTGTATAGTTTGCATAGTAGTCCTTTATCAAATGTGTTCTGTGCAAATATTGTTTACCAGTCTATGGACTTTCTTCTTGCTCTCTTGATAGTGTCTTTGGAAGACAGAAGTTTTAATGTCAACAAAGTTTTAATGTGAATCATGCTGTAGGTCGAACATGATATTTTCACAAATAAAAATAACCCAAAACTATTAAAAATGTAAAACGTAGGAAACTTTACTGAAGAAAATAACTTTTTAAATCTTACCTATATTTTGATTTCTATTAAAATTACAAAGTAACTCTATTGCATTAGTCATTTTATGTATTGAAGTATTTATAGTGATAATTTGAATCTTTAGTAGTATATTTTTGTTTACATATTTAGGTTTTCCAGAAACCTTGCTTTCATTTACTGTTATAAAGCAAAACAAACAGAAGAAAAATATAGGAATTATAAGGTAAAATTCCACAGGAATAATCATCGAGGAGGAAAAAAAAAACATTAGGCCATGTAATTTAAGGTTAATAAAGATATATACCCACTATAAATTTATTGCCCATATTAAATTCCCTGATTTTTATAGACTATTCACAAATATTTTATTAAAATTGATGAAAGGATGCATTTATTTTGAATCAATGTTCCAATAACAACTTAGTTGTATAGAAACTATTTCTCAAACATTACACTCACATTGAATTTTAACTTATTCAATATATGAGGTTCCAGTACTAAGAGAATCTTATCCATTGAAATGATGCTTTAGAGTTGCTGCTTTAGAGGGTGACCAAGAATTCAGAAATTTCTGCTTTCCAATCTTATTGAGGGTTTATTTGAGGTCCTAAAATATATGGCAATAACAGCCATATGATAGTGCTGCTTTTGTAATTGCTAGTCTTATTTGTGCTCGGCATGCAGAGTTTCATTTCTGCCTACCATAACATGGCTAACTGATTAATGACTTCCATTGGAGAAATAAGAAAATGGAGGCTCAGAGATATTAAATGTCTTGTCCCGCATTACAAGTCTAATAAGTAGTGGAGCAACAAATGCTTCCAGAGCACACAGTGAAGTAATGTCTCCAAAGTGCAAATCAGCCCTACCCCCTGTAGGTTTATATAGTTACCACACAGCTTCCAAAAAAATCTCATTTTATTTTACTATTGACTAGGGATAGGACAGTCTTTCTGGAATGTCTTCCTCCCCTCTCAGTTTTCCAACCTACATTTTTACCTCTGCATAGTAACTGTCTCACTTGATGTACTTTCCATTTAATTTATGTTTTGAGTACATCTCTTTCACTAATTCAATTTAAAAATAGCTTTAAGTAAGTCCTAATATATCGTATTTACTGAGTGTAAACATTTAAGGTAGAGCTGTAGTCCTAGAGGAGATTATGAAGGTAATTGGGGATATAAGGTGTTTTAGAGAAATCATTAAATAGATAGGGCAACTCGTAATCAAGTGTGGTCATTATTGACAATTTCGGTCTTATCTCTTCAGCACTATTCAGTGGACATGATATGAACTGCCACTGCTTCAACCTGATGTCATTGTTAAGATTTGAAATATATTATCAGAATAAGAATTGTGCATTTCTCTTCTTTAATCTGGGCACTTTATAAATGTATTCATAAGAGGTTACTTGGATATAATCTAGTATTGTTCTATAGTTTATTAATCTTTTAACAAATGTTTGAATGACCCCAATATCATTATATCTAAAATGCACATGGAAAATGGAAATATATTCCCCCTAAGTGGAGTTCCTACAGGATATACCAACCATCCACTTTAATTACTTACATTTCATATTTTAATTTTGTTTATTTTTTTTTTATGTGTATTGTCCCAAAAAATAACCTTATGTCTGAAAAGCTAAATTGTTCAACCCAATCATAATGAAACAGTTTTAAAGGTAACTTAACTCACTAAGCTCCTGGGTTTTTTTAATGAACAGTTAGTAAAATACACTGTGTTCTGGCCTTTGAATCTCAGTCAGGAATTCTGTCACATGAAGCAGTGTATTCAGACAATTGAATTTCTTTTGCAGTTTAATTTTTGTTATGAAGCAGCAATCTAGAACACCTTTGGTCATCAATGGTAGTTATGATTTTAAAGATGTGCAGGAGCTGTCTCACTGCCACCCATGTGATTGTCAAATGAATATGCTAATAGAAAAGCTCTGGCTGTGAAATTAAATGTTGTAATTTTATCAAGCAGAGATATAAGAATTCTATATAAAGCATGGATTTTTAAGGTGAATAGAATTATAAAATTATCAGTGGCCCACTATAATTTTAAATCCTACAATTTGAAAATCCTAAAATAAATGGATTTTAAATTCCAGCTTCTTAATAAGATTGCATAGAATTCAGAATAAGGACATTTCTACATGGATCTGTCTGAAATCCTTACCTGGCATAGCTCATGAATCTTTTTGCTTTCCATTGGATTTGGAGGACTATTGAGTTACATATGTATGTATATATACTTAACATATAATATATAATATATTATTTATTAATATGATATACAATAAAATATATATTAAATATATATATAATTTCAAGAATTTGAAATCAAACTCAAATCATACACTGTTGTTCTCCAAATCAGATCATACATAAAAAAAGAGGTTCCAGAATAAATTAGCCTCACTATTTGTTAACTCTTATCTCACTAAAGATGTTTGGGGTGAAGCCCTGGCTGGTGTGGCTCAGTTGATAGGCACCAACCTGAGAACCCAAAGGTCACTGGTTCGAGTCCCAGTCAGGGCACACAATCAAGTTGGGAGCCAGGTCTCTAGACAGGTATGTAGCTGGAGGCAGATGGAAGGCAACCATATATTGATGTCTCTCTCCCTCTCTACCTCTCTCTCTTCCTCTCTCAAAAAATAGTAAATAAAATAAAATTGAAAAAAGAATTGTAAAGAACAATTGATTGTTAATTTCTTTTAAAAAAAAAGATGTTTGGGGTGAGAGTATAATGTGTTTAACTGTAGTTATGGTAATGGTTTCTATTTTTTTCTAGTGCCTAAATTGTGAAGGTAACATACAGGCAAAGGGTCACAGCTTCTTTGAAAATATAATCAATAATACTTTTTTCCAGTGGCTGAAACATATACATTTAAATTTATTTGAAAACATCTTGCCTTAAAAATGCTTTTCAAAGGATAAGCCTGTTATGAGATATAATTGTATTGTTTAGGGTTAATAATAAAAATGACCAGTTAAATATTTTTTAGCCCTTAACTGGGAGTCTTGAAGAGAGCAATTCAAATATATTAGGTGCATATGTCATAGATGTTTTTCATACAAAGTTTTACAAATACATGAGATATCTTGCATATGATGAAAGTGGACATTTTTTCTACAAATTACAATAACATTTTTATCACTTTTTAACACCCTGTGTCTTCTCTTTTAAATTTCATCTTAGTGGAACTTAAAATAATAAAAAATGGTTAAAGTTTATTGAAATTCCTTTTCACTGAATGATTTCTCTTACCATTTTTTTAATGGAGCTATAAGACTTTGACAATTCGTTGAACTTCTAAAAGCTTACTGAAACCTAAACTTTCTCATGAACATATTGTCAATTTGGTGATTTGATCATGGTATTTACCATTATTTTATTTTTTATTTTGTGTTAACTTTTTGAGGACAGAAATAGTATTTAATTTATCTCTTTGTTCCCTAATTGTTAACACAATATTTGGCATGTAGCAACACTTCAGTATTCAAAGAGAGCATTAGATTGGTCATATACTGGTGGGACTCAAACAATGGAATTTATTTATAAAAATTGTGTATTCTTACATGTTTAAACTTCAGTCACCTTCAGATACTCTTCATTTGATGCAATGCACCTATTGAGACATTTATTTTTCCACTGCTCAAAACAGTTTTTGAACTCATTGATTTTTAATACCTTTTAGTGCTTCTGCCGTTTTTTGTTTCACCTTTTCCACATCAGCAAAACATTTCCCTTTGAGGACTTTTGCCATCTGGAAAACAAATAAACAAAAAAAGTTGCTAGAAGTAAGATCAGGTGAATAGGGAGGGTGGGACAAGGGGGTCAGGCTGTTTTTGGTCAGAAACTGCTGAACCCCCACCCCCAGTGTGGTGGGGGCAGGTGAGCTCCTAAATCATTCATCGTGAAATAAGCAAAAGCGTTGAGAACCTTCTGAAAAACATTCTTCGAGGCCAAATGCAGCCTCTCATAGTGACACAAACCAGTACATAGATACAGATGGTTTCCTAGAACTCTCACCTAGCAGAGGAATCCTGTGCTACAAGTGGCCTGCCCTCCAGAAGATAATTCTGGCTTTTGTTTTGGTCCCCCCTCACATTTCTTGTCTAAAATTCAAATTGATCATGAAACAGCACCTACAGACAGTAATTCTTTAAATTCAGGAATGAGCTAAAAATAACTTCCTCCATGTTTTATCAACTATGGTATATCAGATTAATACACTAAATTATCATGAATATGGACTGTTTGAAAAGTAGCATAGAAAGACGTCCCAGAGATAATGTTTTGAAAGCATTCTATTCTAAGATTTTCGTAAGACACTTATTTGGAGACTGCATGTTTCTCTTCTACAGAACTACCCCTGAATCCTGTCCTTCATGGGAGGGGAGAACATGTGACCGAATTCTGGCTCTACTGCTTAACAGATGGAGCACATTTAGTCCCTCAAACTTGTAGTTCAGCTCTTGTTTGTATAATCACACAACAATCACAGAATTGGAGGTATTATGAAATGATAGAAGAGAACCAATTTCTGGGTATTGGGTGTGTTTAATAATAGCAGTTGAATAAAAGGGTATATAAAAGCACTACACAAAAAAAAGCAAATCATGAAAACACTATTTCAGGAAACATTTGTGCTTTGTTTAAATGGCAAGAAAATCAGTTCTTTGTAGGGTACAGTTGCAGGCAGAGCATTATTTTTCCAACAAAAGAGTATTCGCCCTTTCATCTGAAAAAGGAAATTATCGTATCCATCATGCTTTCCTTTCTAATGTATCTTTCTCTTCATTTTGAAGACACTCAAACCTTATTAAGTAAATTTCAGTAACGAGGATTTTACAAGTGTTGATTATTCTTTTATTTTATTATTCCTCTACCACTGTTCTTTTTAAATGTGAATCTATATTTCAATTCAGATCAAGACTTCATTGAAAATTGATGTTATTTACTGAGCACAGTGTTGTTATTTAAAGCTGTGGGATCCGATATGGCCCAATAAGAGGGAAAGGGAACAGCAGCAGATGCCCCAGGCTAAGCTCTGGGATTTGGAGATCTGGAAGATGAGGTAAATCTCACAATGAAGCCTGAGATAAGAGGGGAAACAAGAGAGAAGTGCTCCCTGAGCCACATGCAGAGAGTGATTCAAGAAAGGGGACTATTGTAAATCATGTTCTATAGATACACCATGGAAGCTTGGTAGTCTGGGTGGCCTGGGAAGGTGAAACTTCCCTTCTGATTTTACTGTTTCTTTTTGCAACCTTTTAGTCCCCTTCTTCTGAGGAATGTGAGGAAGTGGGGAGGGATGTTTGAAGTTTGAGGGAAGGGGGGAAGGCTGGGGGCACTTGACCCCTGGAGGACTCGGAGCTCTGGTTGGCTAAGGGGGTTGTCAGTCCTCTTATTGGCCAGCACGTCTTTCAGAGAAAAATCTCAAGTCCCATGATCATTGGTGATAACATGCACTAGATGACTTCTGGCATAGTATATTAAGGTTTATTGTATGAATTACTGAACCATTAATGAATCAAATTATAGCTGCACTACAGCCTGTTTTATTAATATTGTGAATAGTCGAGGAGTGTTAGCTTACCATTTTATTTACCATACATGAATTTAATTTTCTTTTTACCAAAACATACTATGTTTACACAAAATACTCTGTCTTTAGCATTTTAGTTTCTTTTGTTGTTTTTAAAGGTACAATAGTCTATAACGATTCCGTGTTTTTTAACCTGTTTTCTGCCCCCTCTCTATTTCCCCTTTTTATCCCTAAAATATATTTTGCACTTTTTTCTTATGTTCTGCTCTAAATACTGAATTTGGTGTTTAGAAATACATTTGCCTGTGAAGAATACAGAACCAGCTTGATCAAAGTGACTAATTTTCTAAAGGCCTGACCCATCCTTCTCATTTTTTCTCATACTTACCTGCTTCTCTTGCAACTTCTATCAAGAGTGTTGATTTCCTATTTGAAATAAAGCAGCACCATGACACGTAACCTGAATATACTTTAAATACACCTCAAAATGAATGGAAAAGTCTCCATTTCTTCTCTTCTGTAGAGCTGCAATCACTCTGCTCTGGAAGTCATTTTGTGACACAGTGATTGCCTGATGGTATCTGTGCTGGTAACTCAGTGGCAGAAAGTAGGAAAAGAAAACTTTTATCAGTCTGTCTCCATCAGGCCTTATCACACACCAGCAAGTGTCGGAGCAGAACAGAATAGTGCAGATCTCAAAGAATGGCCCAGAGCAGATCGTGATAGGAGATTGGCCAGTGAGATCGAACAAGTTGCCGATTCATCTTCTTGCCCTTAAGTCAATAACAGGTGTGAGTAAAAGCCTATGTGAGGCTTCCTTCAACTTCTTAAGGATTAGAATTGGTTTTATAGGATTAGGAAGAGTGCAGTGTATTCTCTTTTTTCTCTACACATCTTCCTGAGCACGGACGGAGTGCATCCATTGCCTTCCTGCACATGACTATTCACAAAACAACTTTGCTAAGTTAGCGTGATGTGCTGAAAACCTCTCCAGTGGTTCTGAAAGAGATAATATTGCCCAGATCCATGGGGATAAAACGTCCCAGGCATCTGTGACTTTTAAATAAGCTATTTTTATAATAAGGCTAAGACAGTAATTGGACATTTTCAATGTTTTGACCTTTATGCTAATGGTGTAAAAGCATTTCTGGGCTAAACTGCTGTCCCTTAGAGAGAATCAGGCAGTGGTATGAAGTTGTTCACCATCACGCAATTACAGGGAAAACAATGCAAATTTCATTTAAGAATGTCCTTCAAGAAGCAGTAAAATATATTATTATTTTATACATCAATGCTCAACTACACATCTTTTCAATATTTACAGTTTCAAGGACCTGGCTGGTAGCACAGTGGATAAGGTGCCAGCCTGTGAACCCAAAGGTCACTGGTTCAATTTCCCAGTCAGGGCACATAACCAGGTTGCAAGCCAGGTCTCCAGTCAGGTCCATAGCTGGGGGCAGGTGAAAGGCAACCATACATTGATGTCCCTCTCCCTTTCAGTCCCTCTCCCTTCCCCTCTCTCTAAAAACAATAAATAAAATCTTTAAAAAAATTTACTGTTACAAAATTGAAATGACATATAAAGCATTTCTGCTACGAAGATATAGTAATTATCTGGAGGAAAAATAAGTTAAGTGTGAATTATTTGAGTTGTGAACTAAGATAGCTTTGTAAAAGATTTTATTTACTTTTAGAGAGAGGAAATGGAGGGAGAGAGAGAAGGGGAGAAACAGCAATGTGTGAGTGATACATCAGTTGGTTGTGTCTCACACCCCCCAAGTTGGGGACCTCGCCCACAACCCAGGCATGTGCCGTAACTGGGAAGGGAACTGGCGACCATTTGGTTTGCAGGACAATGTTCAGTCCACAGAGTCACACCAATCAGGGCTAAGCTAGCTTTTTTTAAACATGGGAAATTATTCTTATTTGAAAAATGATGGAACAATATGGTTATTCAGATTTGAGTATTTTGCTGAGTTTTTTTAAAGGCATGAGTGAGCTTGTCATTTCAAATAAACTACTTACCATATTTGCTATCATGAATAAATCTTGTGCTATTAATCAATTGATTCTAAATAGTGAAAACTGTATTGCTTTATGAATATTTAATATGGAATATTTTCTTCAGATTTTAAGACGTAAGTTAATGCCTGTTTGGCTGTAATTGGCCTTCTGGTTATTCAAAATTAATGCTGGTCTTTACTATGGATAATAATATTAGTTTTCATTTCAATTTGTATGACCTCATGCCATAAAATCTAATTTTGTTAAGGTTTGTTTAGCCTATTTTTCTCCCTCTTTTTAGCTGTTTTCTATAACACATGCCATATATATATATATATATATATATATATATATATATATACACACACACACACGCACACACACATATATATATACACACACATATATATATGTTTGTGTGTATACACATATGAATATACATGTATATACACATATACATGATATATACACACATATGTGTGTGTGTGTATATATATATATATGTATATATAGTTTATGAGTACTTATGAACAAAAAAAAATTCCTCCCAATTGAAATCTCAAAGTATTTATTAGAAATATGATAAGGTTTTGAGTATGTCTTTTAGATCACACCTAACTCCCTAAGATCCTGGTTTTCCATCCAGGTTTTGAAAGAAGAGTGTGGCACCCTTCCCTTGAGAATCTTCAAGCATGTACACAGTTTGAAGTAACAAAAAACACAAATACTCTAATCTTAACCTAGCACAACTGAACTTGTGTTTGGCTTTGAAAGCCAGTACTCAAGAGACAGGTACTGTGTAAGAAAGTGGTTTATTCAGATGCCGGCCATCTGGAAAATGGCGGACTCACACCTCAAGGCCCATTTTCATCATCTCAAGGCAGCAGAGGAGGTGAGGGAAAGCAGAACAAAGAGCTCAGGGGGAGGAGACCTGCTGCTGAGAAGGGGGAAGGGGTGGGGATGAGGGAGTGCGAATCTGCTGCTCCTTGAGCTTCCTCCCCTGGTCTCTGAGCTCTGTCTCTTCAAACAATCTGTAGATGTTCCGTGGACACCTGTTGATCCTCACATCTGGTGCCAAGCAGCCCAGTCTCCCCGAAACAGACTTCTCGCTGCTGAAAAAAGGCAAGATAATGAAAGAAAACACGGGGTTTTATTTACCTACTCTGAGGTAACAGAGACTTGGCAGCAGCCTGGAGGAAAAAGCAGAATACTCACTTTTCATCGCTTAATTGAAATGTTACGCCATGGTGCCACTATTATTTTGTGAAAGTCTTTTGTACTTCACAAAACATTATTCTTTAAACATAATATTCTTTAACCACTACTGTAATCAATATATTGTTTTCCTAAATGGTCTGTTTAAAAATATCATTTGTAAATTGCAAGTTGTTTTGCATAAATGTGTTTCTAAAATTGTTCGGAAAGAAAACTGTGATTATGAACTAATGGATCTCCAGGGGTATAACCCTTAGTGTACAAGGGTCTGTGTTAATGCTGTACCCTAGGAACGAGGTGGCATCAAGGGGGAGGTGTTGTCTGTGCCAAAAGCTGTTTTCTAAATCTAAAGATCAGGACGGAAGATGCAGCTTAGGCTATTTTAATGATGTCTAGAGTGGTTTGAAAAAGTGGTTTATCAAAAGCTGTCATAATGAACTTCCAAATGGCAACTTCCAGGACCAAAGGGGGAAGATTGAGTGGCAGATCAAACAGGCTTTGAGCTGCTTTGCACTAACCTGGTTTACTCATTTGGTCGATCGCTTTCGTTCTAAGATATTTTTTTTTTCCTGCATGGGAAAGTGTGAAAAAAACAAACAACAAAACAGAACTGGATACCTGAATACAATGAATAGACCTTCAGTGGGCAGAGGGGAGAAGGAGGCAAAGAAGGGGAGCAGTTTAGTCAAGGAACTAGCATGGAAGAACCATGGACGTGGACAACAAGGGGGATTGACTTTGAGGGGAGTGGGTGGGTGGGGAAGGGAACAGAGGGGAGCAAAACAGGGGGGTGGATGTAATACAATAATAATAAAATCAAATTTTTAAAAAATGTGGAAAAAGATGCAAGGAAATCCCAGTTAACGCCTAAGCACTCCTGCAAGGCAATTTCATATTTGCTTGGAAGAATACCGACTACTAACTAGCATGAAACAAAGACCTTAGAGGGAGTTTCTGTAGCTCATGCTTGTGGCACCAGCCTGCTGTCCGCTGAGCCCGGAATGCTCAGGCACCACTAAGTGTTCTGATTGCTTAAGGGCTATAAAACAGAGTCTTAAGGTACATATTCTAGAGGAATTAGCTAGGTAAAATGGAAAGGTTAAAAACATCAAGTTTATTTTCAGTTACTCTCTTCATTGAACTCTTCGCTGTCTCTGTATTTAGTAATGAGGATGTTAGGTTCTTCCTGACCTACTGGTCAGGTCAGTAGCTTAAAACTGCTGTTCTCCCAGATGCTACAGCCGAGTCACTTTACCAACCTAGTCTTTTCAGAAAACCCTTCTCTGACTTCTTCTGGACTGCTACTTCGTATACTTTCCTATTCTGCTTTAGTATTTTCATTTTGCTGATACTCATGATTCAAAAAAGTCTTCCCAAAAATTATACATTATTTTCCTGGGTGATGTTTACTTCTAAGTTCTGAACCATGGAAATTGTGTGTGTGTGTGTGTGTGTGTGTGTGTAATTTGTTGCATCTCATATGGAAAAGAATGAAATCAATTCAGATTGGCTCAAAAATTTTGAAAAGTGTTTTCTGAGATAACAAGGAGCTCATGGGTAGGACAGAAGGTCAGGGTTTCTTCTCTATTTCTCTGAGATTCTCCTTTTTTTTTTTTTTCATGGGTTGGGTTTTTCTTCAGTTTTCCAGTATATAGAAACTCCAGGCATCACATCCAAATAAATAAATTCCTAAGGAAGAGAAAATACTATTTTTTGTGTTTCTTGCCATAGGATAAATTAATTAATTTTAGATGCTCTCAACAAACATCTCATCTGTCAGAAGTATGTCACATGCACTGCATACACTGATTATGATGGCTGAAATATCAAAATAGGTTACAAGTGTGTCAATAGTCAGGAATAAAGAGGTCATCCTATCTTTCTGCAAGATGGGTGATCTGAACTGGATCCTGAAGACTTAGCCAATTCAGACAAGCTAAGAAGGTGCCAGAGACATTGTAGGTGGAGAGAACTGAATAAGGAAGACTGTTTCCTGCAACCAATGTGTACAATCTGAACTCATCATCAGCTTCGTTAATTAGCGTAAGGCTAAAGCAAAGGTTATTGCTTTGTTTTTCCTTCATTTCCCCTTCTTTGTTTTATTCATTCCCTCCTTCCCTTTCCCTTTATTTTCTTTTTTCATTTTTCCATCTCACTTTTCTCCTTCTCTTCCCACGATCTCCACAGTCATAGTCCCTCCTTCTCCATCCTCAACGCACACTCTTTTTCACCAGTGGATTTAGGATGTTTGAGATTGCTCTCTTGAACTCTCCCACGTTGCTTAATTTCTAATGTAAAACAATCAGCACCCTTTACCTAATTCCTCTCTATGACAGTGTTGCTGAGGACATAATTATGTGTGATATGAAGGTGCTTAATTTCATGTCCACTCCTAGCTTTTTAGAATAGTGAGCACTGGTATAAGGGTGGCTATCATTATTAACTCCCCTTTTTTAATTTTATGGGTTCTGTGTTGTTTGTTTTCATTTTACTGTGTTTTGGGCATTCTGTGGGTTTTGCAGTTGTTCAACTGTAATTTTTCTTCTGGAAGACCATGATACTGCATGTGAACTTCATTCAGAGCAAGATAATTGGGTATTTCCTCCAGTTTTAATTCTCTTTTTATATGTTCTCTTTAGCATAATGATTACTTCACAGCAATATTATGGTCCTCTTCTTACTTTAATTAATGTCACATCTCAATTCTAAGTGCTTGTTTTCAGCCCCAGGGTACTAATTTCATATCTTGTTTCTTAAATTAGCTGACTATAACCTCAGATTTCTGGTGGTTATCATAGTTATACAGCTATTTTGTGTCTCCATCAATAAGAAGAAATTAGTGTTTTAATGAAGGATTTTCTGCTAATATCTTAGGTATTTGATTTTAAAAACTGGAGTATTGCTTCATGGCCTTAAGTTTCATATTAAGCAATAATTGCTCTGTAGCTAATATATTTTTATTATTGCTTCACAGTTTAAAGGATGGCAGAAAATGTACAAAATCTAATCAGATGTGTTTTAAAGGAACCATTCATTTTAATATTATCCCGTTTAATAAGCCAGTATAGAAAGGAACCTTAAGATTTTTTATAAACTCATTTTTCTTTGTTAATAACATCTAGGAACAAAAGAAAAATAATTAGAGACATCTTATTAACACCAAGTCTAAACTTCTAGAAAAAAATTCCAAATGTGGCTTACAATATAGAAATTAGTATTTTTATATTTATTCTACTGAAAATTTTGGATCTCAAACTATAGATAACTGTGTATTAAAATATATTCCTTTGCCTGTGTTCACATATAATGTTTCAGCTTTATTTAAATTTTTGCAAAATCCCGTTGTGCCCTTAACCTGCAGTGGTCCCTAGGCTTTAATTTTTCTCCATTACCTCAGTGTTTGATTTATTGCCCAGTTAGTACTGATAAATATATTGGAGCCTCATTGTTATTTTGATAATTGCCCTAATGTGTTGTCTTTAGTTAGAAAGTTTTCTTTGTTACCTTTGTTTCCCATTTACTACAGAGGATGCAAGACACTTTCTTAAGGTTCATTATTTTATTATGGAGGGATAATAATGTACTTTCTAAATGTGTGGATTTTGTTGATAGAACTTTATCAATGGTTTGCAAGGATAATGACACAGATGAGTTCAAGAATTCTCAGAATCCTGTAAAAGTGAAAAGTAGGAAAAGAAAATATCACTTGGCTGTTGGCCTTCATTATATAGTGATTAAAAATCCAATTGCTTATCAGGGAAGAAGAAAATAACATTGAGCTGGAGATGGAGGATTCATTGTTGTAGTGATTTTGCATGTGTATGTGTTTGTGTCCCTAGGACATGGTTTAAAGGTAATATTGGAATATGGGGTCAAGGTATGTGGCAGTAGGAGAAACGCATTTATAGGCAGTGAAATCTCTTTATTCAGAACCCTTGGAATAAAAGGTACTCTGTGTTTAATAGGATGGGAAAAGTTCATCTTGGTCCAACATGGAGAAATACAAAATGGCTTTCTTAAAGGCAATGAACATTTTAAAGGTAATTGATATTAGCTTGTATACTGGGAAGAACTTAACTGAGTTGATCATTTTTATATTTTTGTTGGATTTTTCTGTAGTTCATTGGTATTTCATATAACCAGTATTTATAATATTCTTTTTAATATTTCAGGAGTTATTCTCAAATGCATAGAACTTGCTTCTTATAAAACTGAATGATTATACTCAAAATGTTTTTAAACAGTTGATTAATACAATGGACATCACAAATTCTTCCTCCTTTTTGGTCTTCAAGCTTTTTAGTAAGAACTATTCTTTAAATTTCACTTAAGATAGTACTATACACTTCCAAGTACATTAATTGATGCCAAGAAGAGAGTAGATGAAATAAATAGTCCTACTTTCTATTTGCTATTTGATATAAACTTTAAAAAATGGAAGGAATTTTACATTCAACTTCATGTTCTTGTTAAAAATTTGAATAACTTTGAATTGGGATTTAATTATCAATGGTAAAATTATCAGCTTATTTATTCTGATATATTAAGCAATTAAATTATGTCCAGGTACGATAAAGGATACCCAATAACCACAACCCTTTTAAGTCCAGCACTCTTAGTTAAAGATTCTAGGATGCAATCTAACTAGTTTAAACAGAAAAGGACTTATCAGAGATTATAGCTTGCTCACCAAAGAGTCTGGAAAGCTGATGGGGAAGGCTATATATAGGCTGAGCCTCCCGGAGTCCCTGCCAGAATCAGGCTGTGCCAGTGACTGCCCGATGGATCTGCTGCTTCTGTCATGATGGGGAATATGATAAATCAGGAAGCTAATACCGCATCCGCAGGTATTTCTTCTGAAATGATGAGACAGATTGAAGAAAAAAAAGGACAAGTCATTGAACTGAGTCCAAAAGAGTTATACTTGTTTCCAAAAACAACTGTCAAATGGCAGGTATGAGCTTTCAAGTGCGTTCTGATGACTACTTGGCCCTCCTGGGTTTTAGCACGAGATCAGTTAATATCATTCATGGAGGCATAGTGATGCTTAGAAGCGCTGAAGTAAGAGATCAGAAGCAGCAAACATTGTTAGCTGGGAAAAAGAAACTAGAGTTAACATTCTTTATTTTTTAATCTTTTTTTTTCTCCCTAAAATTTATTCATTATTTCTAGAGAGAAGGGCAAGGAGGGAGGAAGAAAGGGAGAGAAGCATGAATGTATGGTTGCCTTTCACCTGCCTCTAGCTACAGACCTGTGGCTTGCAACCTGGTTATGTGCCCTGGCTGGGAATCGAACCAGAGACCCTTGGGTTCGCAGGCTGGCATCTATCCACTGTGCCACCAGCCAGGGCTAGAGTTAACCTTTTTTAGAGGAATTCTGCCCTGAGATTGTCCATTAGAATGTAATAATAATGCATAAGAAAACATTTTATTATTCATTAATTAACAACATCATCTGATGTGACAATTACATGAAATTACAAAGTGTTCAATGTGAAAAAAAGTGTCAAGGTACCCTATGTAATATATAATGACATAGTTTCATAAGATGCGCCATCTAGAGCCCTAAATTTACCCACAGACCCAAAAAAGACAGTGTTGACTAGTTTTTCCCATGAAACCTTTTGGCTCCTTGTATTAGTTGTGAATTTCCACAATCATGCTATGAAAAAAGCTATTCCAATACTTACTGGTAGAAAACATTGATTGGTTATCAGCTTTTACCCTTTTGTGCGTTGGTTGAATTGTCCTTTAAATCTGAACTCGCATTGGCTAATCATGGCTGAGTTCAGTCAGGTATTTGCAGTCCGTAGGTAGGGCTAACTGGAAACCAGCTAGGCCTTACTGGATCTGTTCTGTTCTCCTTCACATGGTTTCACTTTTTCAGCAAGATAGTCTGTGGTCTCAAGGAAGTTTTGAAAGCACCTGCCCTTTGAGCCTTAGGATCAGACACCTTGTGACTTCAGCTACTTTCTAGCAACCCAGGCGAGTTATTAAACACTGTACCATAATTAAACGATAGATTACTAAACTTCAACTTGTGATAGGATATGTTGCCTAGCTGCATTGCAAACCATTCACTTCACCCTGCGACACACTTTTGAGAAGAAAATCAAGCCAGGTTGTTGTCCTTAATGACTGTTCCTCAACTTCTCCATTATTGAAATATCAGCCCAGTGTCAAATAAACACACTTTTAAGCAGGATCTGTATTATCCTTGGCGCTAAAGTTGAAAAGGTGTATTGAACACATGTTGTTTGAGAACTCCACTATGAACAATACAAAACTGAGAAACAAATACAATAGTCTGTGCTCCAGTTGGGCATGTAAGAAGCTTGGAAGTTGTCACTCCACCCAAACAAGGGAAAAGCTATACAGATTGAAAACAAAAAATTAACAATTCTTCTTAGATGCATGAGAAACATGAGGTCGCAGGATAAACTGCTGCCCCTCACTTTGGAAAGACCAGCAGGCAAACGCAGAACAGAACTTACCTGGACTGGGCTGAAGGCTCCTTGGGAACCCATGTCTGGGTATGAAGCCTGAATTGTAAGTGAAGAATGCTGGAGGCTTAGTGTTCACCAATCTGCGAGAGAAAATCTCCAGGGGAATCCAGACCTCAGGAAGGCTCCACACTTTTGTGACTGCCTGGAGTTCTAGGAGTTCTTCACATGGTCTCACAGTGAATAGGGAGGAAAATATCCTTATGCGTTCAGTGGAGGGAAAGCCAAAGGAACCAGTTTGAAGTAAGCCACAGTATTTTGTACTTCCTAACAAGACCCATCCTCCAGGAGAAACCATTTAAACAGAGCCTTGCCTGCGGGAGGTTTCATCAGAGCCCAGCTGACTTGGGGTAAGGGAAGTACCCAACCCCAGTTCCTGGTACCCACCCAACTTGGGAAAAGGAGATACCCATTCTGGCCATCATTTTTCACCTCAGGGAAGGAGCACTGAGAGGCACACATACATTTCTAATCTACAGGCACAAGATCACCGAAAGACCAAGACCTAACTACAGGGTGAAGAAATGATTTCCTCCCCCACCCCTCCTCCCATACCCCTTACTGTAACACTATCAAAGCCTATAACCAAATACCTCATTTCTTTCTTCAGGATATCAAATGTACTCACCAGCAGTTCCCTGGGAAGTTTTCACATGAGCATTTACTCTGTTTGTGCCAGAGAAGCACTAAGCCCCTCCTAATACTGTGTTATTTATCTAGCATGCTTTCAAAAATGAACTATAAGTCTAACTTATGAAGGGTGTTTTTCTTAGCAAAGCAATGACATAATTCCTTTTGACAGAGTTTATGAGGGAACTTTTACTCTGGTAAATGCTATGAAAACATGAAGTTGGGTTTGAGTTCTATTTCTCTAAACACTATGGAACGTTAAAAATATTTAGAGACATTTTTTCTTTGACTTAAAGTAACAGTGAAAATAGTTTTAAAAATTAGTTTGGTACACTACTCAGATTATGTAAAATGGTAAAATATATCCAAATAGACCTATTTATTTATTAGGGCTAAGCACACACACACACACACACACACACACACACACATATTTATATGTACTTTACCTAGAAGAAATTATTTTTTCTAACCTTTGATCTTTATGTTTACTTTCCTGTCACAGTAAATAATGACAAAAACATCATCCTGTTATTGACTATCTTTAATACTAACCCCATATGCATGGCTATATGTGGTTTGTGGTATGTGTATGTTTGTGCTATGGTTGTGCATGTATATAATTTTTAGGAAATCATTTATTTTTGGAAGCACAGAATGACCTTATATGAATGTAAACTTTCAGTGGCAGCTTCTATGGAAAGAAGAACTCATGTTAAGACAAAAAAAAAAATGTACAGAGTAGGGCAAAAGTAGGTTTACAGTTGTTTGTTTGGAAAATAGTGCAATAATGAATAAATAATAATACAAGAATAAGCCCTATTTTGTGTGCTCACAGCTATAAACCTACTTTTATCCCACTCTGAATATATAATTAGCTTTATAAAAGTTAAAGACTTCATAACAGAAATGTTAGCAGTTAAATAACATATCCATTTGTATTTACCAGTAATATTGAAAAAAACAAACTATATTTTTATATTCCCTGTTTTACTTTTTTAACTGGCATATTTTTGCATTTTAAAAGTCCTTGCCATTTTTTTTAACTTAAAAGAAACAGTTTCAATCCAAGTATATTAATTACTCAGTGTAGTGGTACTGTTGTTTTCTAGAAAAAAATAGATGCTAAAACTGCATATACATTTCACTCTTTCAAGTATTTATTTTAAGAACTTCCAAAAATAAATAAAATATATTTTACATTATTTTATAGATTACTAGAAGTTAGTCCATATTTGTCAATATTTTATTAAAATATTTTTCTAATTTTTACATTTTTGTATTCATAAAGAGTTTTCAGGTATTTTTAAGTATATTATTACATAAATAATATATTTAACAAAGTGTAGAATTAATCCTTAACATATATATATATATATTTTTTTTTTTTTTTTTAAGATTTTATTTATTTTATTTTTAGACAGAGGGAAAGGAAAGGGGAAAGAGAGGGAGAGAAACATCAGTGTGTGGTTCCCTCTCGCACACCCCTGACAGGGGACCTGGCCCACAACCCAGGCCTATGCCCTGACTGGAAATCACAGGCTGGTGTTCAACCCATTGAACTACACTATTGTTTTGCAAACCTTTATGTGATTGTGAAACAATCAAACAAATAACAAGGGCTGTCAAGCAAGATAAATGGAGTCTTACCTATAATTGGAAATGATAATGATAACACAGTTCTCCAATATTAAACTCTATCTTCTGTGTAGTATCTTTCGTACCTACTGTGTAGTGGAATCAGATAAAAGCAACTGTTTATATTAATTGACTATCTTCCCCACCTTTTTGTGAACTACATGAGAAAACAAGTTGCATCATTTTTCATATTAATCACCTCCTAAGGTTTAACAAATGTAAATAAACAATATATGCTATCACCAAACTCTATAGATAACTGCTTTTAGCAATAGTATAGCCATATATTTTTTAAATGGTGTACATTGATTTACATAATACTGAAAAATATTCCCAATAATCAAGCACAATTTTTTATAAGTAAGCATTTTAATGCCAAAAAGATGTCAATCTGTTCTCTAAGAGTCTGACTTCGTTTTACTGGTTAGTTCATTTTATTAGTTTCCACATGAGTGAAACCATATGTTCCTTGTTGTTCCCTGACTGGCTCGTTTTCACTTAGCATGATGCTCTCCAGGTTCATCCATGTTGTCACAAAGGGCCAGATTTTTTTCTTTTGTTAAGGCTGAGTGGTATTCCATTGTGTAAATGTCACACAACATTTTTATCCACTTGCGGGACACTTGGGCTGCTTCCAAATATTGGTTATTGTAAGTAATGCTGCAGTGAACATAGTGGGTGCATGCATTCTTTCTTGTTAGGTTTCTTCAGATAAATTCCTGTAAGTAGAATTGCTGGGTCACAAGGCAGATCCATTTTTAGTTTTTGGAGGAAATCCCATACTGCTTTCCACAGTGGCTCCACCAGTCTGCTTTCCCACCGATGGTGCATGGGGGCCTGCTTTTCTCCCCAGTCCTCTGCAGCACTTGTTTTTGAGTTACTAATGATGGCTATTCTGACAGATGTGAGGTGATATCTCAGTGTGGTTTTAATTTGCAATTATCTGATGATTAGTGAGCATCTGTTTATATGTCTATTGGCCAAAAGTGTTTATTCAAGCCCTTTGACCATATTTAAATTGGTGGTGAGTTTTATAATTGCATTGTAAATTATGAATACTAACCCCTTATCAGATGTATACCAGTGATACTTTTGTTTTTTCTTCATATTTACATACATTATTTTGCATGCTTTGCCGATTAAAAAGCAAAAAAGGGGTTGCCATGTATAATATGGATGTTTATATAATACAGATGTGTGTACACACATGTATCTATAATACACATACTTTATCTCTCTTGTTTTCCCTTATAATCCATGGAGATCAAACTAGAGCTATAGGAAAGAGT
This sequence comes from Noctilio leporinus, assembly GCA_004026585.1. Classification (NCBI taxonomy): domain Eukaryota; kingdom Metazoa; phylum Chordata; class Mammalia; order Chiroptera; family Noctilionidae; genus Noctilio; species Noctilio leporinus. The sequence goes on from PVIW01000595.1 coordinate 28,152, forward strand.
ACAATTCATTTGTTTTTAGAGCTGTAACTTGGTAGATGTAGCACGCATTTTTTAATAAAATTGTCATTGGCAGAAATTTGAATTTGTACTTGTCTCCCTCCATCACGTAGAATTCTACGATTTTTTGCCTAATTTTAAAGGAATATTCTTAAACAAATAGTATTTTTGTCAATGTTTAATTTTGGATATATTTCTAGAAGTTGTATTTCTGTGTCAAAGCATGCATGATTAAAAACTTGTCACACATGCCAAGGTACTCTTCTTCTTAATGATCTTATTTCATCATTCTGCCAGCAATGTATGAAGGTTCGTATTTAGCCATTCCCCTCCCTGCCAGTTACCCCAATACGTTAATGAACTTTTGACTTTTTGCCAATGACAGAGATAATCAATGACATTGCAGTTTCTGGGTCATTTTCATTATTTTTCTATGAAGTATATGTTTATTTCTCTATGGAAAGTTTTCTCTAACGTTAGAAGCTGTTAGTTAAATATAGTATCCTTGGATTTTTTAAAAATATTTTATTTATTATTTTTAGAGAGAGGGGAAGGGATGGAGCAGAGAGTGAGAGAAATATCAATAAAGTATGGTTGCCTTTCATCTGCCTCTAGCTACAGACCTGGCTAGAGACCTGGCTTGCAACGTGGTTATGTACCATGGTTGGGAATTGAACCAGCAACCTTTGGGTTCTCAGGCTGGTGCCTTATCCACTGTGCCACCAGCCAGAGCTATCCTTGGATATTTTAAGTGGCAGATATTTTTCCAAGTTTGAGATGTGTTTATTTTATTAATGCTATCTTTTGCCTTGCAAGCTTTTATTTTTAATGTAAGCAAGTTTATCTAACTTTTCCCTTGTTGCTTCTAGATATTGAATCACACCTTAAAAAGGTTTTATCTCTCACTTATAGAATATGCAACCAAGTTTTATTCTACTATGTGTATGGTCTTTTCCTTTTATGTTTTAATCTCTTATCATTTTGGCATTTATCATCACATATGATATGATGAACAAATCCAATTTTGTATCTTTTCCATATGGTTTAACACCACTTATATAAAAATACACGTTTCCTCATTTTCCCAATACATTTTTCTATTTTGACTCCTTTTTTTTTTAATCTACTTGTTGCTCCAATATACATTTTAGACTATGTCAAGTATTTGGTCTCTTGTAGGTCTTTTCTCTTTTTGTTCATCTTGTCTTTCTTCAGGATGATTTTTAGAGTATGTTAAATATTTGGTCTCTTGTAGGTCTTTTCTCTTTTTGTTCATCTTGTCTTTCTTCAGGATGATTTTTAGAGTATGTTAAATATTTGGTCTCTTGTAGGTCTTTTCTCTTTTTGTTCATTTTGTTTTTTTTCAGAATGTTTTTGACTATTACATTTATTTGTTTTTTAGAATGAAATTTTCAATCATATTTGCATACTTCAAAAATAATAAATTTGACTTTATGATATAGAGTATATCTTAAATAACTTACTGAAATTCATATGTGTAATCAAATAATGAAGACAATCTTCATGAGTTCCTTCCATGTAATTATGCAATTCTTATACAGAATTTATTATTGATGAAAACTACTAGGTACGCATGACAAATGACCATGCACAATGGTTTTGTTATGTAATATAATTTTAGTCTTCTGTACAATAATTCTTTAATAGTTTAAGGTAGCTAATAAATCTGTATGCGACAAACAAGGTGAAGCCAAAATAGAAGAAGGTAAGAGGAGTTTTGCAACAGGGAAATATGAATGCCAAAAAATAGCCAAGATAATCTATAAATTAAAGATTTATCCATAAGAGGTTTATGATCTCTAAAATACCTGGAACAACTCAAGAGACTGAGAATGACAAGATGAATAAATAAGAGTTTCTTTTTAACATGGGATTTCACTGTCTTATAGGAAAGATAGGCATATGCCTCACGTGGCCTGTGAGACTTTTAAGTATGTCAGTGCACCAAAGGAGCTGGCTGAAATAGTGAGACTTTTAAGCATAGCAGTGCACTGAAGGAGCCTGGTAAAATAGCGAAGGGTGATATTAAATTTGCCTGAGGGGCCCAGGAGTGCCAGCAAGGCTTCACGTGGATTTAGTTTGCAGAGAGCAAAGGTGGCAACCTTCAAATTGCCCTTGTGCCTAAAAACTTTTGCAGCAGAGAAGCTCATTTTCCTGTAGTTTTCAAATGTAATAATGGATAAATTGAGAGTATGAATTGAGTACTTTCTATCATTATATGCTGTGATAACTACTTTAAAGGTAAAATATAAGAATTTGGGATTAAAATGTTCATTATATTTTTCTCAATACAATACTTTAAGTTATATTACTTACAAATATATTTCAGGAGGATAGCTATTTCTGTAGGTAAGTGCATAAAATAACTTTTTTTCTTTAGCTGCATCATCGATTGTTAGCAATATTTGTTATGATGGACCTCATTTTGATTTTGAATGTTTATTCCAATTAGAGTTGGCTGAGATATTTGATTTAGTGGCTTTGTGTTTTCTCATAATGTTTAGAACATTTCCATGATCTCTTCAAATATGTTGTGCTGCTTTTTCTGAGACTTGAGCTCCATGCATGCTGGACTTCTTGATCGCCCTCTTCCTCCATTTATCTGTGGTTCATTCAGTTTGGAATACAATGTTTGATCAGTATAATTTATATTTTATGTTAATCTAAAATTAATTACACTTTAAAATTCACTTACATAACCTACTATATACATATGTAGATTATATACAGTGTGTGTACATACTGCATGCTATATGCTTTTCAAATTCTACAATATGAATAAATTAGTGAAAATATATTTATATTTATATATAAACATTTCACTATAACATTGGAGTTGGACTGGATGAGTAATGTATAAATGGGGAGAAAAACCTCTGAACGGTGGTTGTAGGTCCTTGCTTTTCATCACCTTGAATACTTCTTACCAGTCCCTTCTAGCCTGCAAAGTTTCTGTTTGAGAAATAAGCTGAAAGTCTTATGGGAACTCCTTTGTAGGTAACTATCTGCTTCTCTTTTGCTGCTTTAAGATTCTCTCTTTATCTTTAACCTTTGGCATTTGAATCATGATGCGTCTTGGTGCGGTCTTCTTTGGCTCCAACTCATCTGTGATTCTGTGCTTCCTGGACTTATATGTCTATTTTCTTCACCATTTTAGGAAAGTTTTCTTTCATTATTTTTTTAAGTAAGTTTTCAATTCCTTGTTCTTCCTCTTCTCCTGGAACCCTTACGATTTGGATGTTGGTACGTTTGGAGGTACCCCAGAGACTTCTTATTCTATTCTTGTTTTTTTGAATTATTTTTTCTACTTGCTGTTTTTATTGAATGCTTTTGTCTTTCTGACATTCCAAATCATTGATTTGATTCTTGGCTTCATTCCCTCCACTCTTTCTTCCCTGTGGATTTTTCATTTCACTTAATGCAACTTTCACTTCTGCGTGGACTGTTTTTATGTTGTTGCTACACCTAATAAGGTAGTTGAGCATTCTGATAACTAGTGCTTTGAACTGCATCTGATATGTTGCTTATCTTCATTTTGTTTAATACTTCTTCTGGAGTTTTGTTCTGTTGTTTCATTTGGGCCATATTTCTTTGTCTTGATTGGAACTCCTAAGTCTTGATCATCAATGACATTTTGCTTTAATTATCCATTTAATTATTTAGTTGTGATACATATATTGAATAAACACTGAAACACAAAAAATACTGGTAAGAGTTTTGATTCAGTTATGACATTTTGCTTTAATTATCCATTTAATTATTTAGTTGTGATACATATATTGAATAAACACTGAAACACAAAAAATACTGGTAAGAGTTTTGATTCAGTTTAAATTATTAAGTAAAATTATTTTGGACACAAATGCATGATATCTCTTCATTCTGTATCAATAAAGTCTCTGAAATACTGATTAAGAACTCTGGACTTTGGGCCCTGGCTAGAGGCTAAGGTACTGGCCTGCAAACCCAAAGGTCTCTGGTTCGATTCCCAGCCAGGGCACATAACCAGGTTGCAAGCCAGGTCTCCAGCCAGGTGTGTAGCTGGAGGCAGGTGAAAGGCAAAAATACATTGATGTCTCTCTCCCTTTCTGCCTCTCTCCCTTCTCCTCTCTCTAGAAATAGTAAATCTTAAAAAAAAAATTAAAAAAGAACTCTGCAACTCTGCACTGTCAACGTAGATATGGATTTCTATTGCTAGCTAGCATAGCTTCATTACAAAATACTGTTTTTAATGAATTAATTTATACCAGAAAAGGCTAGATCATTGGAATTATAACATAGATTGCAATTTATTAGATAGAAAAGATATATCTTAACACAGGATAAGTTAGAAATGCAATGCCAATAAGGCATTTGCTACATTATATATATATATATAGCTACATATATACATAATATATATAATATATATATGATTTTCATTCATTTATTCAGCAAATAAGAATTAAGCACTTATGACCTCCAAGTTTAGAGTAATTTATTGTGAGTTAGAGTTGTTTTTATTATATTCACAAGCACATGTTCACTGAAAGTGTATTTCAAATGAAAGTCCACTATACTGGATTTATAGCAATCTCATAACTGGGAGTGTTGACTAAGCTGAGTGATTTCAGTCCTTGTAGTATATATATGCATATATACACCCAACATACTCACACGTAATGGGCCTGAGAGTTAGATATGTACCTGTTAACTAATTGATAACTGATGTATATAAGGCCCACAGAAAGCCAGATGAACAAAAGTTTTGTAGTAGTGTAAGTCAACTAATATCTAGGTCTGTATAATAGATGCATTTTCAATAATGTGTTTAATTTGTTCTTTTATTTATTTATTTATTTATTTTAGTATAAATAGTACTTTTAAATTAGTTGGGTTTTATAGTCAGTTTGAGAAGTTCCTGACAAATTAGTCAACTTGGGTCCACAGGAAAATTGCTGTTCCGTTAGGATTAGTGTCTGTGTTTTTAACTTTAGAAAGACTAAACATTTACTGTATGAAATACATACTTAGGCTACATGGTTTTAAGTTGTTGTCCACTGTTCTGTACAGACCCTGCAGGTTAAGGTCTCAGTGGGTCACAAGACCTGCCCTCACTGGAGACACGGGCCACAAAGGGGTCCCAGGCCACTGTGAGTGACAAGATTCAAATTTAAAGGTTCATTCCCATGACTCCCTCAGGGTTGGTAATTTGCTAGAATAACTCATAATTCATGAAAGTACTCTATGGAATGGTTCTGCTTTTATTATAATTGATACAACCCAGGAGGTGCTTAACAAAGTGATACAGAGTAAGGTCTAGGAGCACCAGGGAGGGAGTCTCTGTGCCTCTTCTAGTGGAAGACTTATCACCCTCCTGACATCACTGTGTTCACTAACTGGGCAGTTTCCCTAACCTGGAGGTCTAGGGTTTGTTTTGGGGTCTTGTTACACAGGTGTGACTGGTCTTGTCACTGGCCAATGGGAAGGAAGTTAATGTTTAGCCTCCTCCCTTTGGAGACTGGACTAGCTCAAAGTTCTGGTCCTCTAATCCATCCTCTAATCTCATGGTTGGTCTTTTTAGTATGACCACCACCCATCTTCCAGCTTTCTAGGGACTTAACGCAGAAACTTTATTAACATGAGCTATGAGATATAATCTATGAAACTCATGAGTAACAAAGACACTCACCTAGTACTTGTGAAATGCCAGGAGTTAGAAAGATCCTCCCAGGCACCAGAGATGAAGGCTAGTCTAACTGTATTGTACAACAGCTCTCAAATATTGTGTAGTATTTTCATTCAAAGCCATGTGTGTGAGAATTAAAAGTATGTAGTTCTTGGATACAGTTTAGATAATTTGGGAATCATTTGCTTCATGAGATAGCATGATGGAATATAATGAGTTAAATGTATTTCATTTCTCCTTTGGTTTACATTCATTCTCTGCATTTTATCTCTCAAATATGATGGCATTTTTGGCCTGAAAAAATCCATGACCCGAATCTCATTGTATACCTACCTCATTGAATTTATGATGATCTATGTGGATATATTTATAATATTCACATTTACATCTTTACATGTATCTTATACCACTTCAAGAAAACTCGACTGCTCCCCATCCAATAAGATGCAAAAAATTATTCATTTTGCATAAAACTTCATCTATAAAACATTTGAAACATAATCATATTTTCACAAAATAAAACTTGACATGATTTCAGAACTATTATATATCATGAATGACAGCTCTACATATAAGTACAGACAAATATTCTTCCTGTGAAATAGAAAAATAAAATGGGTCATGTGTCTTTAAAATATACATAAAACAGAATGAATGTTTGCTGATTTGCCAGTTTATAAATTTTTATGAGCAGTTATGCTTAAAATTTTGTTTAAATACCAGTTTAGCAAATAACTACTATAAAATACCACAATTTACATATGACTGTAGACTGTTAAGGGGACTGGATTACATTTACATCAGCAGAAATTTATATGAAAAATAAAGGTCCTCTCAAATTCATCTGCTTTCCCTCTTCATGTTTAGTAAAAATATCCACATTTTTTTTCTTTATTCTATTCCAGTCTTACATTTGATGTGCATAATTAAATGATTACAACCATGAAAAAGGAAAAATAATAGTTCTTGGTAATGATTGACATGTTTCAAGATACAGAGGAAAGCCTGAAAAAAGAAACAACTGTCAGATTACCTAAAACACTAAGAAGCAAGTAATTGTTATTTCTAAGTGTTACCAGCATCAATGCCATTCTGAAATATATCGATTGATGAAGCAACCAGGTTGAAATTTAAACTGTTCAAAAGTATCATGAACAAGTAGTTTAACTTTGTCACTTGTAAGAAATTTGGCAGTTCCTGTGAGGAGTTTAAACTGCTTTTACGAAGAGCTAAAAAAGTCAAATCCCAATTGCTTACTCAGTCCTTGTACTTAAAATAATGAAGTCTCCAATTAGCATATTTTCCAGCTCCTTTCTTAAATAGTGATGTTGAAGCAAAGAGAGACATTTATAGAATCGTATATTTCTGTCCTTGATGTGTGGCATTGAATTAATGATGTGCTGGGTACAGACTAGGAAATAAACTCAGCGTGTCCCTTGAAGAAGTGTTCAGCCCAGTAAAAATAGAGATAAATGCATTATTTTCAGTGGTAACAGCCACAGTTGAGGTCAGTGGTGACTTGTAGGGATTGAAGTACTTCAGAGGCAGTTTCCTAAGAGAGGAGACCTGTGGAAAGAATAAAGGCAGCTCCCTTCACTATGATCAATGTTTTGGCTTAATCATCATTCTTTCCTCCTGAAGACCTTTGTCTTGAAAAGTGATATTTTAGGGTTTTAATATTTTTCTTTCATGGACACCACCCTTATCCCCTCTGCCCACTCCCCACACATTTCACAATCCCAGTATCCTTGGGTATTTTTAGTTTGCTTTTTTCTTTGCTTAGGATATTTTTTTATTCTTATATGCAAAACATGTTGTTTTTATGCTCTGCTGTGTGTTGTTTTGTGTGTTGCTTGATATAATATACGTGTATGAAGCATCGATCTACATTTAGAATTTTTTAACGTATTTCTCTATAGCTTTGCCAAAATGACACACTAGGAGCTTTTTTTTTTTTTTTTTTTTTTTGAGTGTTGGGAATGCATGTAAGAATTTATATGGGTTATCTATTTAATCATTATAAAACTTTACCAAAAAAAAATAATATTAATATTGGTACTTGACAGGTAAAGTAAGGACAAATAAATTTAGGGAAATAAAAAATTGTATACCTAATAAATAGTAGGACTGAGATAGGAACCTGACATTCTGATTGTAGCCCTTTATTCTGACTTCTAATTAATAAGCAAACTGAGACCAAACTGATTTGTGTAGATAAGACTTCATATCTAGGAAGTAAGGGATAGAGCTGACTTTTGAACCTGACTTTCTGGCCTGGCTCTTAATTACTGCAGTGGTACCAGATAGAGCCCTCATGATTTTGGTTTTCTCCTGGCCCGATAGCCCTCAAGTGCACTAGTGCAATAAAGGAAAGTGAAAAATGTTTCCTGGAATCCCTGGCAGTGTCCTGGAAGTCCCCGCGGACCAACACCCGGAGACCCAAAACGCGCCTTATTGTTAAGCTACAGTGAGAAGTTGCCACCAGGTGGCGCCAAATACAACTAGAAATGGATAAATCTGCCCGCATCTGGGCGTGTCTTCTAGGCAAGTTCAGTTGTATCATTGCAATTCATTTACTTACAGTATTAAGATTTCGGGGGAATCCACATATCTTGTTATGGTGGAGTTTTCTATCCTTTGGGTTGAAATTGAAAAAAAAATAGTTAAAACAGAATATTAAAAAATATGGACAGTTATAAATACTTGCAAGAAAAACTATGTTTGGTCTTTTAAAACAGAATCTGAGACTTGAAAGGAAATTTAAAGTACACTGAATTATTGAATTTCATGCATAATATCTACGTAAAAAATTTAGAGATATAGTCAGAAACACTTAATGAGAAGCACAGTCCCCAAACACTACCAGTGAAAAAGTAAGCCAAAATCTACATTTACATAGCTTTGTTCATTTAGTTTCTTTTTTTTTTTTAAATCTTCTTAGTTCTAACTAGGAGGCATTGTAAAACTAAATGAGGCTTTTCCAGTTTAACTTCCGATGTTTAAATGAAACATACTCTTTTAGAGGTATTTCCCAAGCTAATTTATCATAAATCCCTTGCTTATTTATGTCTATATTTATTACTTCATTTATTGAAGAAATGCTAATTGTACGGTTACTCTATGCCTGGCACCGTGAGATGTGAGGGACCCAATGATGGGCTCCACACACAAAACATCGTCATTGTATTCATTCCTGCACTCCAGTGTGAGGAAGAGACAATTTTCAGATAACTGAACATTGTGATTTTAGATTACAAGTTTTCTGCAACCAAGACTTGAGATAGTAATCATGATAGTAAAATCATAGCATCTATCATATATCAGGTACTATTTTAAATAATCCTGTTGTACTTTTCTATTTAATTATTAATAATTAAATAATTAATAATTATTTAATTATTAATTCTAATAATAACCTTGTTTTTAGAGTTTTATGTGTCACCTAACAACTCTCAGGCCTAATTAAACAACTTGAGGGACTAGGATGATTCAGAAAAGCTCTTATCTTATAAATCACTATAGTGAAAGGATAGAGATCAAAATGGGCAAAGGGAAATGGTGCATGGGACAAAGTCCAGGGGAAACCATGTATAAGCTTCCAAGTGTCTCCTCTCATGGGGAACCACATGGGACACTTAGTTTTCTCAGTATCAATGTGTGACGATACATGCAAAGTGCCATCACTAATGGAAGTTCACCCAAGCCATGGTGCCTAGGAATTTCACTGGGGTCAGTCATAGAGGCATGCCTCTGCCTCATGACTGACCTCAATCAACTACATTGTCTCTAGACCCCTTCTGGGGTAAAAGCAGACATTCATCATAAATCACATAGTTTTTTCAGGCTTGCACCCTTGGCCAAAGGCCCAGACATGCAAAAACCCTCTGATTAGAGATTATGTCAAGGGTGAAAGAATGAGCCAACCTCTTTCTCTGGAATGTGAAGGGTAGGAATAACCCTGGTCTACTGAATTAAACTTCTCCTTCTTAGTCTGCATGACTTGACCTAGGCTCTCTTACAGTAAAACAATTTATTACTCTGAGCTTCTACACTTGGTGTAGTATTCATATTTCTATCACATAGATGTAAGAACTATAGATTTCATATGACTTCCCAGCAGAATCAGCCCTTGCACAAATGTTATTCATATTATGCATAAGCATCACTAAAATTGGCTGCAATTCAATTGTTTTGGGGTTTGAAGACAGTTGGGGACAGAGCTAGTTGCTATATTTTAGTCACAGCTTTGTACTGAGGCTGGTGGATGGTAATCAGACTTAGACCTAATTTAGTTTGAGTAACCCAAAAGACCCCCTGTGACCTTCATTGTCTTAATGTATAGTCATTCTTAGCACATTTTGGATCCAGTCTGTGATGCCAGCTGTTTTATTGTCCTCCGAAACAGAAAGCCATGGTCTGTTTCAATTCTGTTTGATAACTTTCATCTGCAGAAACAAGGGTGATAGGCGTTTTCACAGAGCACATTGTGGCATATGGGTCATGCAGCTACCAGCAATGTGTCTAAGCCTTTTGTCATCAAAGTGTAAAGCTACACGTGACTAGTCTACCAGGAATTGTATGCCACTTCACAACCTGATGGCCAAGTGGGGAGTAGTTTCTAGAAATTTCTTCTCAAATGATATCCTTGGTAGAAATACAACCAGAAAGCAAGACTCAGAAGATACTGGTACATTACTGGAATTCCATTTAGTTCTCAGCAGTTTGTTCAAATCTTCATTATAGGGTGTGACTAAAATATTTCAGAGTGATGCAACTCAGGTTTAGCTATTTTATTTTGAAATTGTCAGGTTCCCAAAGTAGAGGTTGACTTTGGCTTTACCTTTTTGGGGGCTTCAGGTGTAATCAGCTAACAGGCCTTTCTTTGAATGCTCAGAGTTTGAATAACCCAGACCTGCAGAATTAAGCATTTACTGCACAGGTAGCTATTATTTGTATTTCCCAACTGACAAAGAAACATGGACATGAGGTTAATCACACACTGAAAGACCAATGATGCAACTTTAGAAAGATTGGTCAAAGAAGGGTGTGAGGGAATGGTATCTAAATAAAGCCTCAAAAAAGGGGAAGGAACTAACTCTAGAAAGAAGGAATGGAAGGCACTTTGAATGAGTGAGTAACCCTGTGAAGCTCCAAAGACAGGGGAAAGCCCTGAATGTTCAGGGAATTATGGGACACTAAGTGAAGATGCAACATGGTCAAGGAGGAGGAGGAGGAACATGTTGAAATTGCAGGGTTTTATAAGCTTTTATCAGAGTAAGGATTTGTCAAGTGATGTGATGATATTCACTTTTCAGAAAGCTCACTTTTTCTGCTAAGTTCTAGATGTATACGGCCAGAAAGAAGAGAGAACACATGGAGGTAGGTTGTAGTATTCTACATAGGATGAGGGTTACCAATGCAACAAAAGATGAACTTGAGTTAAATTTTGGAGGTAAAATTCAGGACACATGGAGATGCCTTATATATTTATATTGTATGTACAGTATAATTTTTAAAGCATATAAAGCTCTTACTGAGTTTATATTCTTTTCAAGATACTAAAAATAAAGGTAATAGGTAACTAAATTATATATTATTGATGTAAGGAATGTGGAAAAGAGTGAGAGAGATTAGGGGTGAGGATGGATAAGATACTACATTAACCAGAGGAGTCAGTGTGATTTCATCAGAAAAAGTGGCATAGGAGCCAATACTTCCTTTATTTCTCCAGAGGTTTTCATCTTCTTTTAATTCTAATTTTGGGGTGTGTATATGTGTTTTTGTGTGTGTGATATGCTTCACTATTTTCCACTTGGTTGGGTTTCTAGTTGTAATAACCCATACAACCAAATTATATTTTATTGTTTTTTTTTAATGCTTCATGGATTTCCAAGCTGTTGTTTGCCCTTCACCATACTGTGTATCTTTCTAAAAGATTTGTGCAGCAGAATAGGATCCTTCTAGTCAGTTACAGGATTCATGCTTGAGTTTCATGCATTAAATTGTATTGGCATCAGTGTAAAAAGCATTTGCATTCTTTACCATGACACGTTAAGTTTTTAGCCCTACTTATTGCCTACTAATGTTTTAGTTTTATTATTTAATTTTTTCTTTCTTTTTTCTTGTCTAATCTCTATAGATAAGGTTTTTATTTTGGGATAGGGGACATAGGTGGGTAGGAGGGACTTGTGGATGAATGAGTGGGAATTAAAGCAAATGCTCTTTTCTAGTTTCCAGGGAAGCCTGCCAATTTTACATAGGACAGCAATGACATCAGATCATCTGAAAACTTTAGCCATGATATTGATAAAGTTTGAAGTGGAAACAAGGACATATTTCAGAGGAGAGAGTATTTAATTTCACATGATATGTGATTCTTTGTTAAGTAATTTCAAAGATATCTCATTTACAATGCATTGTCCTTAAAAATCTAAACTAATCCAAAGTAAGCAGAAGAAATAGTAAAAGTTAGAGGTGAAATCAAAGAAGTTGAAAAGAAGGAATCAATAGAGATAATCAACAAAATGAAAGCTGTTTTTGTAAAAATTAAAAAAAATTGATAAGCCTCTGGTCAAGCTAAGAAAAAGGAGAGAGAATACAAATTATGATCATGACTACAAATTCCAAGGACATTAAAAGAATAATAAGGGAATACTATGAACAGCCCTATAATGGCAAATTTGATAACCTAGAAGAAATGGACCAATTCTTTGAAAGATACAATCTGCCAAAACTTACACAGGGAGAAATATGCAATCTGAATAGGCGTACATTTATTAAAGATATTAAATCAAAATTAATATTGTTCCAGAACAAAAAGCACAAGACCAGATGGGTTTACTGGTGAATTCTATGAAAGGAAGCAGGCATTGATACCAATTCTCACCAGTCTCCCCTAAAATACAGAAACAAAGGCAGTGAGTGCCTCATAACTCAGCCTAGTAGGTCTGCATTGCTAAACCAAACCAAGTCATTGCAAGAAAACTTCAGACCAGCATATTTTATTAACACAGATGCAATTTTTCAATGAAGCATTAGCCAACAGAATCCAACAATGTATAGATGATATTATACATCTTGACCAAGTGAACTTTGTCTTTGATATAGAAGGCTGATTCAACTTTTAAAAGAGGAATTCATGAAATTCATCATATCACCACTTAAAGAAGAACATTACATGATCAAATCTAGATATAGAAAGTACTTGACAAATTTCAACACCCACTAATGATTTTAAAATGTCCACAAACTAGTAATAGAGGTGGCTTCTTCAACTTAGTAAAAAGCACCTACAGAAAATCTAGTGCTAGCACCATACAAAATAGTGGGAAACTTGGAAGCTTTTCCACAAAGATTAGTACCAAGGCAAGGATGTCCCTTCTTACCACTGGTTTGCAGCATTATATTAGAAGTCCTGTCTAATTCAGTTACACTAGAAGTGGAGGTAAAAGGTATACAGCTTGAAAAGGAAGAAACAAAACTGTTCTCAGATTACATGATCATTTATGTAAAAAAATCCAGAATTGACAAAAAACAAAAAACAAAACTGGAATGAAGAATTGATAATAATTAGGTTGCAGAATACAAAGTTAAAGTATAAAAGTTAATTGCTTTCTTAAACCAACAATGAACATGTCAAATTTAAAGTTATAAACACATTATCATTTATGTAATAAATGATAATGAAATATGATAATAAATATATTACTTATATAATAATGGAAATACTTAGGCATAAATCTAATAAAATATGTACAAAGTCTATATGAGGAAAACTACAAAACATAAATGAAATATATCAAAGAAGAACTAAATAAGTGAAGGTACCCTATGTCATGGATGGTAAGACTTAAGACAAGATATAAGTTATTTGCAACTTGATTTAAAGATTCAGTGGCTGGAAAAGGCAACCAAACTTTGATGTCTCTCACCCTCTCTGCCTCTCTCCTTTCCCTCTCCCTAAAAAAAAAACAAACAGACAAATAAATAAATAAAGATTCAGTGCAATTCTAATGAAAATCCCAACAGATTATATTGTGAAGTTTGACAAATGAGTACTAAAGTCATGTGGTAAGTAAAAGACCTGGATAGTTAACTCAGTGTTGAAGGAAAAGAACAGAGTTGGAGGACTAACACAACTTGATTTTCAAGACTTAGCATAAAGCTACAGTAATCAAAGCAGTGGTGTTTGGTGCAAAATACACACATTGATCAGAGGAAAAGAATAAAGAGAGCAGAACTAGATCCCTATAAACAGAGTCACCTGTTTTTCTCTGGGAGCAGAGGCAATACAATTGAGCAAACATTGCCCGCTCTGTAAGTACTTGGACAACAGGACATCAATATACAAAAAAATGAATCTAGAAACAGACTTTATATTCTTAAAATATTAACTCACAGTGGAACATAGACTTAAATGTAAAATATAAAATGCAAAACTATAAAAATACTATAAGATATTGTAGGAGCAAACAGCTGTGGCTTTGGGTATGACGATGACTTTTTGGACACATACCATTGGATCCATGCTGGAACTACCAAGAGTGAACTCTGAAGTAAACTATGGACTCTTGGGGAACGATGTTTTAATGTAGATTCATGGAAACAAATGCACCACTATGGTGGGCATTGTTATCTTTGGGGAGGTTGTGTGTGTGTGTGTGTGTGTGTGTGTGTGTGAGACCAGGGTTATGGGAACTTCCCATACTTTCCACTCAGTTTTGCTGTGAACCTAAAACTGCTCTAAAATGAAGTTTATTTATTTAAGAACATTGTATGAAATCAGTTACAAACTTCTTTCTTTTATGTTAAGGGTACCTAGACACATATTTCAGCTTTACATTTTGATATTATAATAGATTACATGGTCCATTAGACAAGGGTGTGGTAATATATTTATAATGTGACACTTGCAGCCCCTGGTATGATTAATAGCCATGAATTAAACATTGGCTGAGAAATCTCACTTGGTAATTACCATGGGGTTATTACCATTTATTTGAACAGGGCTCTGAACTGGAGGAAGAAAGGGCTAGTAGTTTGTTTTCTCAGATAACTAAGAATGCCCACCCTGCAATCCTAATAAATGGATGTGGCATTAGTAATAGTAAAATAGTGATACAAACTGAGGTGTAATGAACACTCTGTGTGCTAGACACTCTTAGTAAAAGACACCACAAAAATAATCATATTTTATCTTTTAATTGTTCCTGTTTGTTCGGGTACATTTTTGCCCCATTTTCTTGCTCCTAGTCATACAGACAGAAATATGTTGATGGCAGTTGACAATACTTTTGCCTCCAGAGGGTGATATTTTTATCAGTCGGACTTCCAATGAAAATTAAGCAAAGGTGTGTTCAAAGTTGTATTCCCTAGCAAGCCTAGATGGTAAGGATCCATGTGGCTATTTCACTGTATGGTTGCCCACCTTTCCTCAGATGCTTCTTGTGATGGTTCTTCATTGTCACTAGAAGGGCAAGGGCAGTGAATATCAAAGAAAATATTTGTATCTATGATTTTCTAGGTCATCAGGCATACGAGAAAATAGGTGGATAAAGAGAAACATGAGGAGGGGGACAGAGGGGAGCAAAAAGGGGATGGATGTAATACAACAACAATAAAATTAAAAAAAAAAAAAAGAGAAACAAAACAAGGAATATCTCAGGAATATTTTCTGTAGCTTGCAATTTGTGGAGTGCAGTTGATTGAGTTAAAATGCACTATGAATTATTTTACCTTGAGTGTGAAAGTAAAGTCTTCAGAAGGTTCAGCATCAAATCAGCAGAATGTTTGGTAGCCACAGAGTAAAAGGAATTGTGCTAATTAGTGTAGCTGCCAGATTATACACAATTTATATTTCTGTATTGCAGGAAATTCTATAGTGTATTTTTGAAAAAAATCCTTATCATTGTAAGCAAATGAATCAATTTTTGTGTCTATTATTCTCTGGTAACCTTCATAAGTTATCACAGAATATTCATAGGGTGGCTTTTCCATGTGATTTACTTTTTTGGCTCACCAAATATAGATAATACTTTTCCTAGGGCACTACACTATTTAAAGTTTCTTAGCAAGCTTGCATTTGTTTCCAATTGTTTTATGACAGAATAATGACAAAGTCATCAGTTTGGGAAATTAGGAGGAAAACATAACAGACTTCCACATTTTGGAGCATCAGGCTAAAATTAAAAACAAAGTCTTAGACACTACTAGCATTCTTATTCACAAATATAATAGTTTGTGATGTCTTACAAGTCATTTACTAATAAAATAATTTTCTCCAAAGATATATTTGTCATTTCTGCTCTAACTGGATTTTGATCTTTAGGAGAAATTTTTTGAAAATAATTTTTAAGTTATTATTTCAAGTCATGTTCTATCTATATGCTTGAAAATTCTCTCATACAAGACATAGTAAAATACTTATTTAGTATATAATTTATATGAACAATGTGTATTGCACAGTTGTAGTCATATATAAATATAAAATCAGTTGGTTTCCACTTACAAAGTTTGGGAAATTCATAATTATATAAAATAAGCAAGTGCATTGGTTTAAATGCCACCGTCAGTTTCATATAGAGCTGTAGGTAATTCCTTAATATGTTATCAAATGATTACGGCATTTAACTGAAGATATAAATGCATCAAACTTGCTATTGACTGAGCTTTTTTTAAGTCACAGACATTTGAAGTCACTTTTTATATGTATCTTTTAACTTAGATTATTTTTCAAATGCACATTTTATTAAGAAATACAGAAGAAATAAACAGTAAAAATAAAATATCTTTGTTTAATTCACTTCTCCTATTTGATCCCTACTGTCTTAAGTTTTTACATTGTAATATTATGCATGAGACTCAATAGTAGTGAACATGACTAATGGTTACAGTGTAAAATGTATCTTCTCTGCTTTCTTGGATGGGGATTACAGAGTGCAGAGTAATGTAAATAATTAATGTGACCTAATGCCTGGAGCTGAGAAGGTATTCAAAGTTGTATTAATGAATTAGAAAAGTGATGACATTTTGTATTTATTAACACACAATAGAATTTCTGTATTGATATAGAAATACATCCCAGAGGAAAAATATTTGTCCTTAGGTTCTTAGTCTTTGTTATTCATTGGAAAGAACATGAACAAAGAATGGAATTAAATATGACAATGTAATGGAGAGTAGCTACATATCAGTGTAACAGAAGCTTGCTTTGAGAGGTGTTAATAGAATTTTTTTTTCATTCAATTCCAAGTTTGCCAATGGCAGTGAGCCTGGTACCCACTTAGATGGGTACTGAAGAAATGAGGTCAAAATAACACATTATGTGAGCCCTTATTTATTGACCATTGAGCCATGCACTAGAGGAGCTCATGAAGAGTGTTATTATGAAACACACTAAATTGGCTTTATTTGGTTATTTCTGCAAATTTTCTTAGAGTAAAGCAAGAATGTAACTCCAAAAGAAATGCCACATAATTTCCTTTTGTTAGAGGCCTAAGTAATTTGATACAAATATACTAATATCCTGGTTTATTAAATCCTTCATCTTTCTGCAGGCATCCTTGGAATAAGAATTAGTGTGCCCAGATAAATAAATATGGCAGATACCCTACAAATGATCTGCCACAAATATAATTTTTTATCAATTAAACTTCCAGTGAAATTTAAGCAGAGGTCTGTCATAGTCAAATTCTCCAGCAGGCATAGATCACAAGGATCCATGTGGCTGATAAGTAGCCTGTCACAGACTTCAGGAGTCACCAGGCTGAGGGTTGACATACAAATTTGAAAATTAGTGGTTTAAACAAGGCTTTTCCTTAAAGAGTCAACCTTTTACCTCTTATATGCAGTATATTCTGTGGTAGGATTGTTAAGATTTAGAAAATAAAACTATGGGATGCCTAGTTAAGTTTGCACTTAGGATAAAGAATGAATAATTCCATGTTTAAGAATTTCCCACAGCCCTGGCTCAGTGGATGGGCACCACCTGCAAACCCAAAGGTCGCTGGTTCGATTCCCAGCCAGGGCACATAACCAGGTTGCAAGCCAGGTCTCCAGCCAGGTCCCCAGCTGGAGGCAGGTGAAAGGCAACCATACATTGATGTTTCTCTCCCTTTCTTTCTCCCTCCCTGCCCTTCTAAAAATAATAATAATTAAAAAAATTCCCATGCAATATTTGGGATGTTTTTTAAAAATCTGCTTTATATGATTTTTTATCTGAAAGGCAAGTTCACCTGGGTATTCTATATTTAACCTATCCACCCTGTATTAATACACCCGGAGGCAGATGGGAAAAGGTGTTATTTCTATGGGCATGACTAGTTAGTATTGTCAGAGGGTTAATGAACTTCCCACAAAATACTCTATTTCAGGATGGCAATAAGCCGGGGTTTTATTTCTTATTTCAATTCA
This sequence comes from Noctilio leporinus, assembly GCA_004026585.1. Taxonomy (NCBI): domain Eukaryota; kingdom Metazoa; phylum Chordata; class Mammalia; order Chiroptera; family Noctilionidae; genus Noctilio; species Noctilio leporinus. The sequence continues at coordinate 46,249 of PVIW01000595.1, forward strand.
TTCAGCAAATATTTATTGCAGGCCTACTGGATGTTAGAAATTCTGCAAGGTTCTTAGCAGTGAAAATTAAATCACTGCCTTTAGGAAGTGAACAGTTTAGCTGGAAAAGAAATAATAAACAGAATGAATCAATAAAATAATTAGGAATGGAGGAAGATAAATGTTATAAAATAAATGAAACAGTGATGTGAGAGAAAGGAGGCTCACCATTAACAACAGAGCCTAGAAAAAGCCTAGTTTAGGTGATAAACTTTGAATGATGGCATAAAGATTAAGTTATAAGAACTAGATCTACAAAAACCTAAGATAGCATGTCAGGGAGTAAGGAAGATACAGGTAAAAATGCCCTAAGTCAAGAAAGAACTTAATAAGGAGTGCAAAGGAAAATTGTTTCTGAAACATAGCAAAAAGTCTTTCAGAAAAACAAAATAGGTCCTTGGAAGAGATAGTAAGAACTTTTTTCTTTCCCCAATTCAAAAGCCATTGCATGGCTTAAAGCAAAAAAAAAAAAAAATATTTCATTTATATTTATGGATGAGTTTGATTTACATAGGGAAAATGGATAGGAGAAGAGCATGAATACAACTGAGATGCAGTTTAGATGCAAATAAACTAATCCAGGCTGGGGGAGGTGGGTGGAGTGATGGCAGACTGGCAGCATCAGGTTGGAGGCAATAAAGATGCAAGAAATGGAGAAATGTAAAGTTTATCATGCAAGTAGGGATAAAAGTATGTAAAACCTGCTAAGGACTTGATTGTGACAACTAACAGAAGTTTAAAAAAAAGTGAAGGACGACTCAACAATTTAGCTGGGAGTAGTAACTGCATTTCCTCAGAGAAAGATGGTGGAGGGAAGAAAGAAAGGGTTTATAAGTGACATGTGGATTTGTGCTGTAGTAGGTGTAATTATTTTTTGGTTGATTCCTAGAATGGATTGATCCAACATTCCCATCTTATATAGACAAAAAAACAGTTTACAAATTATGTGATTAAAACTTTCTTACCGCCTAGAAGACTAATATTCTGTAGAAAGTTTGGTATAAAACAGAAATATCTAAGGGTTAACTTTTCCTTAAATGTCAGAAAAGGCAGCAGCCTGTCTAGGCATTGCTGATGGAAGTGAGGTTCTTGAGACGTCAGAAGGAAAGCATTTCAGGAGACCCATGAGAAGGATTTATTGGTAGAGATAGATGCAGAATCAAAAGAGTTTCCCTGGGCTCCCAATGTCCCATTTCCATCCATCCCACCATGGAAAATCAGGGCCAGAACTAGGGACAGTGTCCAGAGGTCCAGTGCCATCTTAAAGCTAGTCCAGCCCTTTTCGCTTGTGCTCCCAGCTGCAGTCCAGTGCTGTGATGCTGTATCCAGTCTCCTGCCTGGAGCCTGCATTTGGAGTCCCAGTGGCCATTGGCCACCTGGCTGCCAAGGCCACTTGGTCACTATGGAGACAGAACACGGAATGAACAAGACCAGTGTGAGCGAATGTTTCTGAGTGAGAGAGAGAGAAAAGGGCTTTCTTATCTGGGATTATGTTAACTTGGCTTTAGGAGGGACTTTTTCAAAGTAACCAATCAACTTCCCAAGCTTTAGTGGGCTTCTGGTGGGGCCACCCCCTAACCCCCAGGTCCCATTCCTGGGTTAGATGGACAGACAGGCCTCTGTGGTTGTCGTTTTGGCTTGTACTGTGTATACCTCATGGAAGCACATGCCCCTCCCTGCACCAGTTGGTAATCTCCCTCTTTATTGTTCTACTCCTGCCCCCAGTGATGGACAGGGATTAGTGGTCTGGTGAGTGTGGGAAACTGTAACTTCCTACTGAAACAGTAGTGTCTGATTCACCTTGCTCGCTCCCTTTTTAATATCTAGCTACTTACACTAACCTAGATGGTACAAGAAGAGGTAGCTGTGAAGTCTTTCTGAAAAACCCAGTTCTCTCAGTTAACACCTAGGAATTATGTGGTTTGACTAATTGGGCTATTCGTATTACTCTGTTACCTTTTCTGAATCATTTGAATGGAGTTCTTATATCAAATTATTCATATGTGGTTTAAGTCTGTATCAATAACACCAAGGCCATTTATAGTTTATTTGACTAAATGTTATCCTCAGAATGATTCAGAGAATGTTCAATAACCATAAATAATGAGGAATGAAAGTGTCATTTCAAACATCTATATACAGGATAGTTGAAATATCTTCTAATGGTGATGGATAATCATAATTGAATTTCATTATTAACCATCTGTCTTTTACATCCATTTGCTAATTTGGTTTTCTAATAAATCCATGACTAATACCAATCTGGTCTTTAGAATCAATTAATCTAGAATTTTTCCATGAAGATGTAAAATGGCCAAGATACAATTTGATATGTAGCAATGTGTTAAAAGAGAAACTGAGGCACATTACAATTTTTAAGGATTTATTTCAGCAAAACTCCATTTGAATCCAGCAGCATTCAGTCTAGCAGACAGAAAGAGATACACAAAAATGAGAGACTTTTATAGGCAGAAGGGAGCTGGGACAAGGAAGTTACTTTAGATGAAGAAGTGGCTTGGTCACTGCAAGGGTAACCAGTAGCAGGCCCTCTGGTAGATTACCCACCTAGTGCAGATCAGCAGATTCCTAGTTTAAGATGCCGTTTTGAGGAGAGTCAAAACCAGGACGTTTCAGTTGGAGTATGGGCATGGCATAAGTGACTCCATTTTGGGCCTGTTGTTTTTCTTTTACGATACAAAATTGAATGTTAGAATATTGGCAAACATGTTTAGGGAAGAAAATAATACTTAAGACACATTTTGGGTGCAAGATATTAAATAATTAAAAAAACATTTTAAAATGAATTGTTCAGAATTTTACTTTTTATGAGAAAAGTTTGAAATTTTGTACATTAAATGTGTATTTGTGGCCTCTGTGATAATTTCTTTGCGAAATGAAAGTATATTTTCTAGGTTTCAGACAATCATGAAATTATAGTAAGCCACATTTTTATTAAAAACAAGCATAGTCTATGACATATATTTTTTACATAATCAGGATTTATCTCTACTAGATAATTGTTTAACCAATTATTTATGATTCAGAATTATGGGGCTGTTTGTTGAAGGAATGATCAAGTGGAAAAACAAAGAAACCATAACAAACCTTGGAAATTAAACTCTTTTCAATTAATTCATATCTATTAAATCCAAAAAGTATGTACCTCTATAGAAATATATAATCTGTATTATGTCCATACTTGTTTACTTGGAATATTTTCCTTTATTTTATTGGCACAATTTTAATGTATTCTGAAAAGACAATGCCAACCCCATTCAAAGAGGATAGATATATTTTAAGAGCTATTATGGAAGTTTCCTGCCAAACAACTTTCTCTTTCTTATTTTTAAAAAGAAATCACTTTTAGGTTTATTAAGCCTTATTTATTTTTCCCTTGTATTTATGTAACTATCAGTTATATGTTTGCTTATAAGTTTCATCTGTTATATTTCTGACTCAAAATCAGTTTGTATCTATATTTATGAATCACTTTATCAAATTTCTATAAACTTGTTATATTCTTCATAAGTTTATCATAGTCCATTTTAGAAATATTTACTAATTAGCCCTGGCTGGTATGGCTTAGTTGGCTGGGCATCATACTGCAAAGCCTAAGGTCGCTGGTTCAATTCCCAGTCAAGGCACAGGACCAGGTTGTGGGTTCTGTCCCCAGCCCAGGCATGGATAAGAAGCAACCAATTGATATTTCTTTCTCACATTGATGTTTTGCTCCATCTTTTTTTTTCCTCTTCTCCCTTTCTCCATCTTTTTCTTCCTCTTTTTCCCCTCTCTATAGAATCAGTAAAAAATAAAAGAGAGAATAAAGTAACATTTATTAGACTTAGTCAATAACTTTAAAATGTTTAGCATTTCACATGAGCAACAAATATCATTATAATAATAGTAAATGAATTTAGAGCTGCTTTTTATTTCATATTCTATAAAGTTATCATATTTGTTACATATATATTTAGAGCCAATAGCCTGAAAGGAAATTATATATTACTCTAACTTTATAAAGAAATGAGTTTGTATAACATATTAGCATAACATATATTAGCATAGCATATATTAATGTAACATAATAACATGTATTTTTTTCTTTTTCCTTCTCTCTCTCTCATTCTCTGTTTCTTGCCCATCCTTCCCTTTTACCTCCCCTTCTTTCCTTTCTTCATTCCAACAATGAATGGGACTTTTCCCCTCAATGAAATGAATTGTACTCCATCTTCCATCACTGCTTTTGTCATGGGATAATATTACTGATAGGTAAGTTTATATTATGAAAGAAGATATTTTTCTTGATAATGCTTAGCATATATTTTGGGGAAATATTTTATACATGGTCATACTGTATTTTGATGGAGTAGGAATTAAGGTTTAACAATTGTAATGTCATTGTTTTGAAGATAATAATTTAGGGAGAAAATCATTTGTATTTGGTTAGTTTGAAAATGAGGAAATTAGCAAATTGGTTACATAATAACAGATATATTATTGATGCTATCTTCTTAAGATAAACAATTCATGTAATATTTTTCTGATCAAAGCAAGTAGTCTGGATGAATTATTCCATCTTTATTTTTATGTCTAATAAAAAAATTATAAACTTGAATTTGGTTACTACACCCAATTTGTCTTTTGAGAAAGTGAGTGAATTGGCAAATATTTAATATAATAAGTACTGTGTTATTTTCAATTTCATTTAAAGATATATTTATTTATTTATTCTGTTAATTTCTAATTGCTCCATTAGCACCTGTACAATTTAATTTCTAAAACTGTTGATTCAGTTTAGCAAAACTTTAATTTGCTGAGTTTGTTTTCAAAGAGACAGCCATTTCCTATGAAAGAATTTTAATAGATGATACTATATATTGAATTCATAATATGAGCCAATCACTGGGGCTTAAGGAGATGAATTAGACATGACTGTTGACCTCAACTCTGAGCTTTCCACATGTGTGATTTTAAAGTGTGTTCTGACTTATCACCTACCTTGACCTGCATTATATAAAAAGGATTAACTATTGATACTACATGTGCAATGGCCCCCTTATGCTTAGGGCTTGTGCTTGATGGGACCATGCATTTGCCTTTGGGTCAGTGTCAGATTTTTGCAGAGAGGAGGGTGAACATTTGTCACAAAGGTAGTGTCTACCTTACAAATATTTACTCATCATCTTAGAATTGGTGAGGACGGAGTCAGAGGTAAGGACCCACAGTATTTGCATAATGCTCCATCTTAAGGGGCTGCATATGTTTTCCAGGGTTGCTTCTTGTGGCCTTATGTCATATTTTTGTAAAATTAAGGTTTTAAATGGCCTTTCTTCTATGAACTTGAGAGCTTTGGTATTTTAAATAGAAGTAATCATTAACAGTGTTACCTTGATATTTGTACATGGCTACTTGTAAAATGTACTAACTATAGTGGCTGATTGCACCATTTTTCTCTGATCTTTTACTTATTTCTCAGAGGGATCTATGAAAGCAGTCCTTAATTATGTATACCTGAAACATACTGAATTTCTTATGTAGCTTTATTGTCTTCCTTCATGGACTGCTCTAGCTTAAGTAAATATTTTAGCATAAAAATAATGAGAAATTCCAGTCAATTCTAAAAAAGTACATTCTCCCAACATGTGATGTGTGTTCACTATGATTACTCCTGATGGTTGTTGTCTTCTTTTATGGGTGACATTTTTTCAAAAAGCCATCTTTATAGTTTCTGCTTATTATGCTGTATCTGGATTCTTTCCTTCAAATTAGAAAGTATATTTACTTCATTATAGAAATAAATACTTCCCTTTATCATGTGATTTTAGTGAGAAAGATGTAATTATTTTGTAGGCAGTTTTGCTTGTGCAGTTGTAGGGCATTATGGTCTGGCTCCAGTATAAACTGCTGTGTCAGAACTACCACTAGAATGCAGCGAAGTATCTGGTTTCTGTTATCTATTGGTCTGTAACAAAACAGGCTCAAACTTCACAGATAATAAGAAAACAAACTTGTCATCCCACATAATTATGTTGGCAGATTGGACACTTTTTTCTTTCATTGTCAAACAGACACTGGAATGCCTACAGGGTCCAAACAACATCACTTAAATGCCTGAGTGTTGCTGCCACTACTTCTCAGCTGGAGCCTTGGTGCTGGGGCTTCATATGTTCCCCATGTTGGCTTCTCCTCATCACTACTTGAGCTTCCTCACAAAATGGCAGCTAGGTGCCAACAATGGCTCTTCCAGTGAGTGATCACAAAAGCTGTACAACCCTTACCACCTAGACATTGAAGCTGCACAGTATCACACTTGTTACTTTCAATTTCTGAAAATTCATTTCTCATTGTGAGATCGTGGAAGGGAAGCAAAATACATTTGCCTCCCCTTGACTATGAACAAATACATTTTATTTATTTAACAAATGTAAATTACTTGCTACACTAAAGATCTCAGAGATGTCGAGTGCATGAGGATATACTTTAGCTCAGTCCTTTTATTTTTGCATTGATCCTTTGCATTGTTTTACAAAAGTTGAACATATTTATGGAGGCTTGTGGTAGTACACTCCAAAACAATATCACAAACAGCATTATAAAAAAAAAAAAATTCATTCCAGGAAGCAGGGAGAAAGTCATATAAGAAAAGGCAACATTGCATTGATGTCTAAGGCCTTAAACTGTTGCAAAGCTGTGAGTAATTCAGGAATGTTCTATTGTAGAGCTATCACAGTGATCTTCCTTAGAAGTGTGTGGTGGGTGTATATGCATATGTTTTTCAGAATGTTGTAGTATTCTGCATCATGTTAAGCATCTGAGAGTGATATTTCATTACATGCCCTCCTCTGTGCATGAGTACTTCAGCTTCAATTTTGTGGAGAACAAGCTATAATCTCAAACCCAACTCACACAACTACAGTATATATTCCCACATTTGAATGAAAAGATGAATTGAATTACATTTTCTAAAGATGCAAATTCAGTTTTCATTCCTTTCCTAGATATTATCCTGTAGTGTTGAATTTCAATGAAATAAAGAAATGTGCTGGTAGGAGGAAAAAATATTTCTGATTTGAGATCTAATTCCATCCTGTTTTTTATGGGGCACAACTGTATAGTTTCTTCAGTAAATAAGTAGTGGTTGGATGTGTCTCTTACCAGAATTACTACTTTATAAGCATATAATTTCAGCATGTTATGGAAGTGAGAACCTATTCTATTCTCTTTTTAGAGAGTTTATTTTGTAAAGAAATTAATAAGCAATGTTGATGCAGAAATATGCAATTTTCAACAACTGTTATTTTCGTCATCACCTAAACTTTATTAAATTTTACTGTGTGCATTGCAGTGAATAAAATAATTTTTTAAAATGTATATTTTATGAGTATGCTCATGATTGTGATGTCCATGCTATCTTTGTAGGACAGCTGTTCACTATTTATATCCAATCCTATCTTAGGACCTTTGCACTTTCTGAAACTTTTTATGAAATGTTTTTCTATATATATGTTTATTATTTGGGCTCTTCTTTCCTCCTTCATATCTTTACTGAAATTTTACTTTGCTGTGATAACCCCTTTCATTCTTACAATATTTCTCATCTCCTTCCCCATTTTTGGTATCATATTTATTACCATCAGACAGATCATATATTGTAGTGATTCATCAGGTAGCAGTCATCCTTTCTCATTAGATGTGAATTCTGTGTCTACAGAAAACACTTTTTATCTTAATATTGTTTCTAATTGGATCCCCAGCACCTGGAATGGCTGCTGACACATAGTAGTCATGTAGTAATCTTTCTGAATAAATGAATGTGTCATTATTGAGAAGATCATAACTCAGCATTGATAGTAATGAAATATTAAGCAAATTAATTTAACTTATGTTGATATATACCATACCATGTTGATTCTCTTAAAGGATTATTTAATAACTTGACAAGAGTTAAGTCCCCAACAAGGAAATACATAATTGTTTGCACTGTGATACATCTCACTAAATGTTAGAAACAATTATCTTTAGCATGTGCTCTCTGAACTGTATAAAATGATTTAGCACTTAGTTAAAATTTAGAGCAGTGGTGGTTTTCATTGTAAACCCAGAACATGCATTTTCACATGACATGAATCCTTATAGTTTGACTCTAATGTTGAGTTATAGAAACAGTAATAGAAATAGAAATAGTAGCTTCAACTGTGATATTCACCTACCAGTTATTAATGTGTTTCATGATTCAGAATAACATCTATAAATTTTGTCATGTGTCTCTTTTAAAATATCCATGAGTGTTTTGCTTCATATGAATTGGCTTTAATAAATTTATATTAGTGATCATCTCCAACCCAATTTTCTTTTAGCTATTCAATTTAGACTATTATTTCACACTCAGTTGTCATACCCATAATGCACTGGAAAGCCAACGTCTTAGTAAAAATATTCTTTAGCTACAATTTTGATGGAGGTTGGCACTTCACAACTGGACAGGCTGGGCACCATTTTTGCTGTTTAGATGTATGTGTGCCATGTCTGAGTTGTTTTAGTCAATGCTCAAAGTGTTCTGTGGAACATTATGCTTCTGTGAAATGAAATAGTTTGGGAAAAGTAAAAATTTTTATAATAATCTTTGAAATCAAATTATGAACACATACTTTTATGATATGTATATTAAGTAGGGCAATCCAGATGATAATTCATTGAACCAGTATCAATTGTGCATTTGTTCCATGACACACTAGGTGCTAAAAATGGAATATAATGGTAGATAGCAAGTTTTGAGAAGTTACTGTGTCTTCACTACTATGCTATTATATAGAAATTATTTTATGAATTCAGTACTTCAAGCCTATGAGGCAGGCATTAATTTATTATTTCTGCTTTACCGAAGAGGAAATGCAGAGGCATCACAGTTAAATAATTTCCATGGGTCATGCACCTGATAAATTATGAAGCCAGGCTACAAATGCTTGTGGTTTGACTTCAGAAGCCAGTCTCTCAATCTCAGTGCTGAACTGCCTCCCACATAACTGTGAATAACTAACAGAGCTACTGCAGTCCTCTTGTATGGGAGGGAGGAACGATATGATCTGTTTTACTGGGTAGTGGATTTTATGGGAGGGGTAGGTAAGGGATGCCATGAGAATGCACAGCTGTAGGAGCTTTGGATGGTAAAGAAATGGGTTGAGGGAACTTGGTGAAAATAGAAACCTCTGTACAGAAAAATGCACAAAACAGAAGTGACATCTAATCAAAGTCTTAAAAACCTGCCACGTGTGAGATGTGGAGAATTTCATATGGATTGATTGTGGATGAGCAGAGAATACTTGTTCTAGGCCATGCTACATTATTAATCTGTTCTTACATTATTAATCTGTCCTTACATTATTAATCTAAAAGAATACCAACCACTACTGACCAAGAATATTTAGATGTTAAAGCATAGTTTACTATAATGAGACTAAACTGGGAAAATAACAAAAAAATAAAAACTGAAGTAAATTCTACCAACTTTGTAATCTCACCTTTTCATTTTAATGATGCAGTAATTAAATAGAGATATGGAAATAACTGTTGATCACTAATTTTTAAAGTGTGTGATCACCATATGAAATTACCAGAATATTTACTAGCTAAGATTAAAATATGAGAAAGGAGAAATATATTTACTGTCTATACATACATACCCATAAAATTATTACAAAGACCATGTGTTTCAGGATTTTTCTCAATGTGTTTAAGAAAGCAAATTTAGTTTATTAAGGTCACACAGCTGACAAAATCATACAGTCATGATTAGGAATTTGTGGAGAGAAGAAGAAAACCAGGAAATACATTTCTCTGAGATTGGGGAATGCTAATGACTTTATGGCAAGGCAATGCTTTCAAGTGGGATTTGTTGAGAACAAAAACAACAAAAAATAAAAAGAAAGGAAGAAAAGGAAGAAATGCAGTTCTTATTATACTAATTTAAAAGAGTGCTTGAACATTCTCTGCTTTAACTATAGTAGATTGGAGAACTTCAAAGGTTTGGCTGTTGGCTTAATTTAGTGCTTCTGAAAATCGTCTGCTTCATGCAATCACCCTGAGAATGCTTAATAATACTGACGCATGGACTCCCCATACAGATTGGCATTTCTTTGCTCCTGTGTTCAGAGCTGAGCATGGTAATTCTAATGCACAGCAGTTGTTGGAAACAAATAATTCAAGGTTCTGGAGCAAATTAAAGTTAGGAAGATTATTTGTTGAGTAGAGTTAATATTACAATAAGTGTTCCTATCTCATGTCCTTATTTCTTGCCAATGTTTCATTGTTAAAAAAAAAAAAAAAAAAAAACCTAGAATGTTAAGATATAAAGACATTTTTCTTGTTCCCAAAGAACTTTTAATGAAATAAATAAATATTAAAAAGCCTTGCCCTGGCTGGTGTGGCCCAGTGGAGGGAGCACGACCTGCAAACCAAGGGGTCACAGTTTGCCTGGTCAGGGCACATGCCTGGGTTGCAGGCCAGAGGCAACCACACATTGATGTTTCTCACCCTCTCTTTCTCTCTCCCTTCTCTTCTCTCCATGATGTGAATAAATCAAATCTTTTAAAAAATAGAAGCAATAAAAAAAAAAAAAAAGAAAAAGAAAAGCCTAGCCTGGATCTAGGAAAAGCAAATAAATTGTAGTCTTTTGAAAACTATTCAGTAAGTGCTGTCATTTTAACATCCCTGTAGCCTATTGTTGCAGAAGGAATTTATGACTTCGAGTGGGAGGGATAACTGAAAGTAGGCTCTGCTTACGGATGTATTTGTCAGGGGTGATAGAGGTGTAAGCACTCTCTTAGCGTGGACAAATAGCAATATTCTTAGCATAAGGAGAGTAATATGCATATACAAAAATGATGCGTTTTGCAGAAATTTGATAGTAGCAAGTTAAGTTGACCGCTTAGTCTTTACATACTCTAAACATACTCTTAAACATACAGTTATTCACCATTAGTGCTTTAGTTTTAGATTTATGCATATAAATCAATAACAGTGACTGCCTAAAATTGTATTTATCGATAAGGTGCTCTAGATGTGGTTCTGTTTTATGGTTGCTGCTTTTGAGATTAGATGGGAGTTAGTTAAGGTTCACATTAGAGGGTCTTCAAACTCTCGTGTCACATGTTTTAAGGTACTTTGTATTCCGACACTCAACAACTTCATCTTTGACTAGTTCTTCATTTTCATTTTCAAGCATATTGCTTTTGACTCTTATAATTGTTATCTTTCTTCTAGAATTCTTTCTCCTTTTATTTTGTATTCACTAATACTTCATGAGTATATAATTATCAAAATATATTATTTGTTTTTAATTTTAAAACTTTGGTATGCAGTCATTCTGGAAAATTACTTGTACTATTACCTGCCTTTTCTAATTTTATATATATATATATATATATATATGCATATATATATATATATATATATATATATGTGTGTGTGTGTGTGTGTGTGTGTGTGTAGCCAACAAAAAGAAAAAGATATATTCATAGTAGCACTATTTTAACCAACCCCAAACTGGAAACTGCATGATTGCCAATTATTATTACAACGAAAAAATACCTTGGGTATGTTCACATAAGAATGATTATACAGCAATGAGAAATAAAGGTCTAGAATTATATGCTTAATATGGGTGAATTTTCCAATTATCATGTCGCGAAAAAGGAATGAGACAAAATAAAAGTACACTAATATATGATTACATTAATATAAAATAGAAATATGGCCAAAAGTAACATATTATCTTAGAAGACAGTACTGTATATTGGTGGTTGGATTCTGGGGCAGGGCAGGATAGCAGTGTTCTATAAGACAATAAATTTGGGGCACTAATTTTGTTTTTTTTCTCAACCTAAATTCTAGTTATTTTTATTTGTGAAAATTTATAGAGAGGTGACTTTACAACGCATGACTTTTTCTTCATGGTTATTATATTTTAATAAAAAGCTAGGAAAAAATCTTGTGTTGCCAGAAAGTGAGCTACAAATCTAAAAATACCAAACATGATAAATTTTTTTTTGCATTTTCTTAAAAGTAACGAAATACACACAAAAAGATGAAATTTGTGATTTCTTCAAAGGGCAAAACCTATTTCTAAATGTTTTAAAACATCAGTATTTCACAAGTCAGAAATCAGTTAGTCCCTTTTATATTTGTGGTTTTTGAACTAATATTGTTTTAGACAATGGGGTCATATTCATTTTTGTCCCAGTGGAAGACCTAGAATTTATTCTAGATCTACCATTATCCTACTTTTGAACTCATGTGTCTTATGTACATGCTAAATGAGATTTAAATTTACTGATATAATCAAGAATTTATAAAAGATAATAAATGAAAATTAAGATTATTACAATATAGTAACCATTAGAATAGGAAAATATACCTTTTCCAGTACATGTTTATGAAGTGAAAAGAATTATTACTTGGACATAAATCTTGCTTTATCTGAGTAGATGCTATACTTATATTTTCTCTTTTTCATCCCTTCATATATAAAAGATTACATGTGTAATGGTTAGGAAAAGGGTTATGACCCAGTTTATCTTTCTAAAATAAGTATCTTAAGAAAGGACAAAAGTATAAATTTTTAAAATGACTTTCCAGAAACAAAAGTGCAGGTGAGATAACTATTTTAATCTTAAACACACAAATTGGTTCTTTTTTATTTAAAATATTATTTAGAAAAATTCAGGAGGAGAAAATTTATAACTATATTTTAATTTATTTGAATGTATTATAACTACACATTTTTATAGTCAGGTTTAATTTAAAAAACACTTTTATTTTACCATGTAATAGCATTTTAAAATTATACATACTTGCACCATATATCTCTATAACTGTTGTTGTCTTGATGAGTTAAGATATCTTACCCATATAGTACTCATAAGACCAAAGAAAGGAAATTTTTATAAAATGATTTTTTTTTATCCATTACATTTTCCCAACATCAGACATCCATCCCCAGTAATAAGTAGACTGCGAGTAATGGAGGACTTTGAGAGAAGTGATGATCACTCTGTTATTTTTCTCTCTTTTTTTAAATGATGTCAGTGCAAAGTCAAGTGTTAAATAAATTAAGTTGAGCTGGATAAAACTATTATGCAACATGAACCAAGCAAATAGAAGGTCATGACATAAGTGGTTCTAGTTATTAAAAGTTTACCCCGTCCTTCTGGCTACACCATAGGAGTGTGTGTAATGGTTGTGTCTTGGGTATTCATTAAAGGTGACTTCCTTGGTGAAGCTCATTAGTGAGATAACACATGATTGTCATGAGACTTGGAAGGTATAGGGGTGATTATGTAAGGTCAGATCAGATCTCTGAAAGTCTAGACTTCAACCTTTATAAAAATGTATTTCTAGACAACTTCATCATAGTTTAAAATGAACACACTTGATAACAGATAATATTCTGTGCATTATTAAATACGTTAACCAATATGGAGCATATTTATTTACTTGACAAGTTCTGTATGCTTTACAGGGTTAAAATGAAATGACGATAACTTACCTTGGTTACAAGTCATTCGGGTGGGCTGTTTCCCGCTTTTATTCATTTTATAAATTTCCACATCACATATTTAAAGTTTCACAAATACATTTTCCATAAGGAAGCAGATGTAATGGACTGGAAAGTGACTAACATAATAATAATTCAAAAAAGAAAAATGTGAAGAAGCTGCCTCTGAAATATTAACCAATATACCTGTTATTAGACAATAAATGTTGTGTATTTTCACAAATATTTAGTAAGGTGTAGAAATCAGAAGAGAGTTTTAGTATAATTAGTCTTCATGTTCAGTGAAGGTATAATTACTTCCCATTAATATTTTTAACAAATATATTTTAAATTAAAAATTGGATTATTTCATATGGAAGAATGAAATTTTCTATATTTGGCTGTAGATTGGAAAAAACACTTTATTTTATCATATTTCTCTTTAAAGGAAGCTCTTATTAAAACAAAGTGGATGGAATTCTGACTAGAGATGATGCCCCATGAACAACCAGCAAGAAGCTGAGTTAAAATAAGTGTTCATAAATAATTTTACAAGGGCCCTTGGATTTTCCAGTCATGCATGAGTACATGTTTATGCACTTTGTTGATGGCCAAAGTAAATAACCATGTGAGTTACAGAAAAGGGCAGAGCTGATCACATCAGGCGGGTCCTGTGGATTACAAGAGTCACAAGACAGGTTCTGTCCAATGGTGAAAGGTTTTGTCCATTGAAAGAATAACATCATATAAAGAGCTAGATACATTCAATGTGCATTGAGCAGTAATTTTTAAAGATTTGATTCATGATTTTTTAAAAATATTTTTATTTTACTTTATTTATTTCAATGTATGGTTGCTTTTCACCTGCCTCCAGCCACAGACCTGACTGGAGACCTGGTTTGCAACCTTGTTATGTACCCTGGCTGGGGAATCGAACCTGCAACCTTTGGGTTCGCAGGCCGAACACCTTATCCACTGTGCTACCAGCCAGGGCTATTCATGATTTTTAGGGAGAAGGGGAGGAAGGGAGGAAGAAAGGGAGAGAAACATCAATGTATGGTTGCCTTTCACCTATCTCCAGCTATGGACCTGGCTGGAGACCTGCCTTGCAACCTGGTTATGTGCTCTGGCTGGGAATTGAACCAGTGACCTTCGGGTTTGCAGGCCAACACCTGTCCACTGAACCACCAGCCAGGGCTTGAACAGCATTTTTTAAACAAAAACACATTAGCGTGCCAACTGCAGAACCTTGTTTGTCAACTGCAGTTGTATGCAGGGTCCCATGGTACACAAAGTATAAAAAGGGCTGATTAAAATGGTGCAGATGTCTTGGAAATCAGCCCAGAAACTTATGAGAAACCTCCAGGGATCTTAAGCATTCAGCAGAACACATGTGCATTTTATATTTTACAATGTTAAACCCAATAAAAGCTTCAGTATTTAGCTAGACTCCTTTATGGTACAAAAAACAAAGTAAAATTCATCATATTGAGGGGTATGTCTTTGATCCCGCAGGAAGTAGTCAGAAACTTTTTTCTGAAACTACATTGAGGGTATTAAAACCACTCCTTCCTTCCTTTTTTTAAAAGATTTTATTTATTATTTTTAGAGAGAGGGGAAGGGAGAGAGGCAGAGAGGAAAAGAGACATCAATATATGGCTGCCTTTCACCTTCCTCAAGCTAAGGACCTGGCTGGAGACCTGCCTTGCAACCTGGTTATGTGCCTTGGCTGGGAATCGAACCAGCGACCTTTGGGTTCATAGGCCGGTGCTTTATCCACTGTGCCAACAGCTGGGGCTTAAAACCAAATCCTTTTTTAAAAGCTTGTTCAGTGGGTCCCTATTTTAATGACAGATAAACTTTTCAGAGTTTTAAATGTACGATAAAAATAAGAAAAGTGGTTTTGAAGTGAATTATGACTGAAAATATAAAACCCCTTCTAGATAAGATTTTTAAATTATGTAAATATGGATGATTAATATCCATAAGTTGGATATTAATGTTTCCAGACTTGACAAAAGCTCAAGATTGAAAAGATATCATTGTGAAAATGCAGATTTTTAAAAACAGTTATTCTAAATCTTGTTCCTTTGAGCCTCCTTGAATCTTCACCTATCCAGAAGCTTTTAAAATGGTAAATCGATGTTGTGGTGGAAGATAGTAGTTCTGAAGTACCGTTCTTTGAGGATGACTGTTGGGAATATGTCTTTTACCCAGAGGCAAGGATGTGGGTTGATGTTCTGTGTTCTCTTATCAGCCTTTGACAACACTGTTTAGAGATGTCTCTTGCCATCAGAGATCTCTGTAGTCTGCTTGGACTCTTAACTAGTCTAGGAAGAGAGATTGGTAAACTGGTTGAGCTAGTGTTAGAAAAAAGGAAGAAGCTGCTAAATTATAGTCATTCTCTATTTCTGGATTTTATCGGAGGGAAGAAGGTGTCTACCATGACCAGATTTGTCCCCTGCAGAAGAGATACATTGAGGAAGAGAGGTATTGACTTAGACTCTTTCCAACTGAGGGATGAAAACTGACCAGGCAGAAGATGGGGAGAGATCATGAGATTCCTGTGTTAAGAAGTGAGCAAGCAGTGGCTGGAAAAGTTAATGCAAGTGAGTTGAGGTTTCCTGAAAAAATGTACAGTGAACAAATAAATTAGTTTTAAATATCTCCCAGTTCTAGAAAACACAGGACTATCTTTAGACATTACTCACACTTCTCTAATCTCAAGGTTTATCCAGGGTCAAGTGAAGAAATTTCCCCACTTAAACAAATTTGAAATGAGGCAGTGAAGAAAAATTAATTTACTCCTACGATGAGACCCCTAAATACAGCATCGTCATTATTTTGGTGATCGACATAAGAATTTACTGCTAATGCTAATCATACAAGTACATTTGGGAACAAGACTAAGTTCACAGACCTAGTTAAGATGATAAAGCATTCTGATTCTCTTCCACTGACTGAGTTCTTTGTGTGTGTGTGTGTGTTTGTGTGTGTGTGTGTGTGTATTGGGACTGCCTAGTGTAGGAAGATAAGAGAACAAACAAACTCATCAAGACTACTGAGATCTAGTTCCAGCCGTACCACTTATTAATGGTGTGACCTCTGGTGACTTAACCTCATAGTACCTTAGTTTAATTATCCATAAAATACGTATGAGAATAATACCTACCTGATACCTGATAGAGCTCTTTCAAGGAATGAACAAGCTGAGCAATTCTCAGGACCCGTAAAGTTCCACAAAATTAGTTCTTATAGCCAATATTGTTATAAATGAAAGTTCTGGTAAACTAGATATCTTGTTGCTAACAATGTTAAATAAAAGGTTATGCATATTTATATATTTATTAACTGCTGTCAAATTGTGGTCTAAAAAGCCACTTACAGAGAATTCTTCCTCAAGATCTAACAGAAAAAAAAAAAAAAAAAAAAAAACAGCCTATATATAAATGAGGGCATTTGAGGGGAAATGTCAGGAAGTCCTGTTAGCAATGAATGATCATTTTTAGAGAGTCCGCTGCTTTGAAAGTTATTTGGGAGAAATATACAGAACAGGTGGACTGTGTGACCTGTTTGCCCTGTGAAAATTAGTATTTGAAATGACCCAGTTCTCAACCTGAGAATTTTCAAAGTGACAAATTATGCTCATTTGGCTTGTAATGATGTTCTGATTACAGGCTATGAGACCAATGATGGATTTCCTTGACATCTTTTCTTAATGTTCTCAAATCCTATTGTGACCTTTCCATATTCAAGTGTGGAGTTGTGCTTTCAGACGCAAATAAAAGTTTTATAATTCTGTATTTAAATATATGTTTCCTTCAGGTGAACTTATTTATTATTTTTTAAAGCAGCCCTTCCATATGCACCTTGATCTTTATAGCATGACTTTAATTTATTTATTTAAACAAATGTGTGGTGAAGGTAAGTTTAATTACCTAATTTCTTTTATTTTTGGTAGGATTTATGAAGCTTTGACTTACAGGTATTTCAGGGACAAGTGCATAAAAATGTTGACATTTATTTTCATTATTTTTTAATTTATTTTTATTAGTCCATTCTCAGTATTTGTTGATCTTCTGCTGGGCAGTGGGCATTAAGCCAGGTATTGGAGATACAAATGTAAACAAAACAGACCAGATCATAGTCCTCAGGATGCTAGATCACCTGTTAATACTGAGAAAAGGAGTGATTTTAAAAACTGAGAAAACGCCGATGAGCGTGAAAAAGAGAAACATGTGATGTGGGATGAAGATCAGGAGAATTCTCTAAAACTGTCACAGAGATGTTTCCAAAAGGAAGTGGTGGTCAAGTCCATAAAACACTACCAATTTGTTACGGATGGTGTAGAGACAGGGCTGTGGAAAAGCTCAATGGGTTCTATTCATTGCAATGGCAAGGACTGAAACCAAACTGAATAGGACTCAGAAGTGAATCAGAAAAGAGATGTGGAGAGGGGACACATAAACATTTCCTCTTAAAAAGTTTAGCTGATTGGTCACAGAAGATCGAGAGTTTGCTGGGTGGAATCCAGGCTCAAGGGAGAGTTCAGAAGGCAGACAATATTAAAGGGTGAACCATTGAGGGCTGCAATGATGATTCTCATAGGAAACCTCACAATGAGCATGTGAGGAGGGCATGATGAAATTGCAGGCTGAGATCAGCAAGGCTCAATATTATTACTGATGAGAAGAGACTTGAAAAGGAAGAGGTTGCATGGGCCTGAGCAGCTATCTTCAAGTTTCATCTGTGTATCTTAACATTGTGTAGCTAGTAAATCAGAGTGATGGAAGGGATCAGGTACATAGCTGTAAGAAACATAGATTATGTACTTGTAAGCAATGGGTTATTTCTGTTGTTTCCTCAGAGTAGTTAGTCTCTTTAAAATCTTTAGTTGAATTGAATAGATATTGGCCTTAAGCTTAAGCTTCTTTTCTTGATTATGCAAGATGCAAGTTACCTTAATATTAGGTTAAATGAATGGATGTTTGGTATATGATGCAAGGTTAAGCATACTGTATGATTAGGTTATTTCCTTCTTTACTGTAATAAAATTTCCTATGAAATATGATCTGAGCTATACTAAGAAGAAAATTTTAAACTTTATCATTGGTAGAAAGGTTAAGTGAAGTACAGTTTGTTCTGGCAATAACTGTGGTCATGACTCTAAAAATAAAAGTGAGAAACCTTCAAGAACAGCTGAAAATAAGTGGTGAGGATGGACATACTTTCTTGTTTCCTTGACAGCTAAAAATCAATCACAACTCTATTTAAAAAATTTTAATACCAAAGATTTTGAGTTATTTCAAATTTAAAGGGAACTATAGTTATAAATAAATCTTGATATTGCACTTAAAATATCTTTATCCTAGTGATAATTATATGTCACACGTGATAACATGTAACATACATGTTTTTCTTTCATAGAAGACCACAATTTTATAAGAACATATTTTAAAAACATATGTAAAAATTAACATACATTATGTTAATACAACATTTAATTTTGTCATTTGAGGTAGTTTCCCAGTGAGTATTTGGGCCTTGAATGGGATCAATTTTTGACATTAGTCAATAACTAATTTTTTATTAAAATCTTATTACTAGTAGTATCTATTTTTTCTTTACCACATGGTTGATTATATTTCTAATTTCATGAGAAATGTGTTCCAGGCTAGAGTGACTTTGAAGTTTGCCTATGTATATATGTATATATGTGTGTGTGTTTATGTGATATGTTTGTATTAGTGGCTGAGTTCTGATAATATTATAGGGCTTTAAAAGCTTTTTACACCTATTCACTCATTCATTTTATTAATTCATAAGTGTATCTTCCATTTTACATATTTACATACATGGAGTTTAATTGTCTAAAGTAGTTGAGATAGTGTAGGAAAACCCATCATCATTCTGAGTGCCCTGTTCCATGCTCAGCTATTTCTATAAAGCCAGTAACAGTAGTAAATCATAGTGGTGGTTATTGTTGAGAATTTATGAAATTATAGAAATATATACAGACTTACTGACAATGGATTTAAATATTTTGGAATGTAAATGATTAACTAAAGCTGAACCACAGTTTGAAAATTAGAAAACTGAGTCAAGATATCATTGATGATAATGAAAGGGGCAAAGATGATAATGTAATTTTAGGATAAGAGAATGTGTTTTATAACAACCACTGAGGCAATTAAGTAACGGTGAGCATTAACAAACATCATTTATTTTTACTGTCATATTTGCTTAGAGAACCAAATAGAAATAAATAAATGCGAATGAAATGAAAATGTGGGAGCTGAAATGCCTAACTTATTGCTCTCAAATATAGAATAAAAAACTAAATATGTAGCCCTGGCTGGTGGCACAGTGGATAAGGCACCAGCCTGTGAACCCAAAGGTCGCTGGTTCGATTCCCAGCCAGGGCACCATAACTAGGTTGCAAGCCAGGTCTCCAGCTAGGTCTGTAGCTGGAGGCAGGTGAATGGCAACCATACATTGATGTTTATCTCCCTCTCTTCATCTCTCCCTTCCCCTCTCTCTGAAAAATAATAAATAAAATCTTAAAAACAAACCAAAAAAAAAAAGAACAACCTAAATATGAAGTAATAAGTATCCCATGTTTATTTCTTTAAGTAAAATTTATCTTCAGAGAAAGCATCAGGTAATTATTCTTAAAAACCTATACAGAACTACATATATGAATATATGTACATAAAACAATATATATAAGAACTTAAAATATTCATTTTGAAGAATTAAAAGAACACAAAGTCAAGTCAGGGCACATACCCAGGTTGCAAGCCAGGTCTCCAGCCAGGTCCCCAGCTGGAGGGAGGTGAAAGACATACATAGATGTTTCTCTCTGTTTCCTCCTCCCTTCCCCTCTCTAAAAATAATGAAATCTTAAATAAATAAATAACAAATTTATTTTAAAATAAATAAATAAAAGAACACAGAGTCAAAAGGAAAAGTAGGATAATTAGGTGACTAGCATTTTATTTTATTTTTTCAAAATCACTGTATTTTTGTTTTTCCATGACATGGCATTCTGTCTATAATAAGTCATCCGAAAGACATGAAACTCTAAAAATTAATGTAACATTGTTAGCGAGAACTTGATTTTGATAAAATTAAAACAATCTAGAATGTGGGAGACATTTTCTGTTTTAAATGAAGTAATTAAAAGAATGATGTTGAATATCACCCTTATGAAGTTATGTGAATTATTGTATGTGAAAACATTTATATTAGTGAAAATTATATATATATATATATGCAGTCATTAAAGTCTTTTCAGTTGCTTTCCATCTGCTCTAAATAAATACATGTATTTTTTTTTTATGATTTTATTTGTTATTTTTAGAGAAAGGGGAAGGGAGAGAAGCAGAGAGGGAGAGAGACATCAATGTATGGTTGCCTTTCACCAGCCACCAACCATAGACCTGGCTGGAGAACTGGCTTGCACCCTGGTTATGTGCCCTGATGGGAATCAAACTGGCGACCTTTGGGTTCACAGGCTGGTTCCTTATCCACTGTGGCACCAGCCAGGGTGAATGCACATACTTTTAAAAATACATATTTACCTTTGGAGATCTTTCCTTATTTAGTTTTTAGTATTATTAACTATTCTCTATATTTGCATTTCAATGCAATTAAAGTTTTTATAAGTTTCTCTTTTCCATTTACTTTGATGTGGAATAACCATGCAAAATAAAAACAGATGCTCTTCAGTTTGGCCAGAATGCTTTCTATCGGGAAGAAAACTATAAAAATGCATTGAATTAGTGCTCTCATACCATGAATAAAGAATGACCTCACAGAAGGATGGATTAAAATTCTTTGGAAGTTGTAAGGGCACCTGCTGGTTCACTTACTATAATTAAATATTGGCCAATAAAGGCTAGAAATGGTTGCTCTTATGATTCGTGTTCTTCTCAAGGTCTGTTCATGACTCTTGGCCAAGGGATATGAGAGTAGAAGAAGGCATTTTGCCCTGTAAGACTCTTGCCCAATGTAGCAATGAACTTCACTGGGCTCCTCTGCACACTATATACAACATACAACAATATACACCACCTGCATACCACTTGGCATATAACAGATACTTGATACATAATTTCTCAATGAATATAAATGTCAGAGGTTAGAATGGAGCATTAAAAGTGCATTTACTGTTTTCAGGGTTATAGCAAAGGGAATACAAACAGAAAATTTACATTCCACCTTTGACCTTGAGTTCAGTCACCTCCTCAAAAGATGGACCTAACCAACTGTGGATGACCTCAGTATCTCATTACTTCAATAAAGAACAAAAAATCAAATTAAAATCTATTTCAGAAATATACATACACTACTGCTTAAAGATTGCATTGCAATAAGATAACATGTCAGTTTGTTAAAGCTTTCTTTTATAAATATTGGTTTCCTGTTATATGTATAATTGTCTTAAGTTCCTTTAAAATGCTTAGGTATCATATCTTGTATCTTCTACTAGACAGACCACTTCACAGCTTGAGTCTAGCCCTTTGACTCATTCACATTATTAATACATTGACTTATTGCAGTCTAATAAATGACTATTTAAAGAGAAAATAAGAATCTAGGGTAATTCATTGTTCATAATCTTCTTTGCATGCATATTAACTCAGTATAATTTTTTGCTGCTACATCAAGACTATCCCCAAAGTACGAGGAGCTTCTAATTTAAAAAATTCTCATTATTTTTTAATTGACAAGGAAACAGACCTGTAAGGGAGGAGTAAGAATAGCCAAGACAATGTTGAGACTGAAGTAACTGAGCTGACATATTTAATAGCCACTCCATGAAACTCTGGCTTGACTCCTAAGGACAGCACCATGGAAATATAAATAGAAAATGTGTTTTGAAAAGGAGGCTTCACTTGGGGGAATAATGAAATGTTTTACACTGGGGTCAACCCTTCATACCAGGAAGGACTGCCTGATGGTTCTCAGAAGTCCTGTGAGTCATGTAGCCACAAGAGTGGGTTCTGAGAATTCCAGATGAGACAATACCACACCAGTAAGGAAATTGAAAGTACCATTGTCTTCATTAGTAGTTTTTCTAGCAATTACTTCCCTCCAGTTCTAGGATGATAAAAACTTTGGAAAATAATAAACGGGCAGATTAAACTGTCGAGTTCAATTTGTAAAACCTTAGATCCTTCTGGGCCTTAAGGAACAAGGGAGCAGATACACAGAAAAGGCAAATTACAACTTTAAACAATATATTTGCTATTTAACTTAATAGTGCTGTCTTCTGTTTGTCAGGCAGTGGTTTGGCTGAACAGTGACAAGACTCAATTGTGATTGTTCTAAAAAATGTTTTCTAATGTATATGGTCTTTCACTTCAATGAATCTCATCCCTCTCAATATCATTTTGATACGATCTTTAAGAAATAAAACCAGTCTTTTAAAATTGTGTGTGGGGAGGGATGTGTTCTTACATTTTCGTGACTTTAGATTAAAATGTTTTTCTTGGTTACCATGGTGTACCTATAAGTTTTTTGCTCCCACTGTATTAGAGTCATAATAATGAGAAAATGAATTGAAAAATATTTCATCATTTTGATGTAGATTTTCATCTATGTAGTTTTCTGGGACAACATAATGAAAGTAGAATATAATAAAATTTTTTACTGATACTTGCTGATACTATTGGCACAGATATAAGTCCATCTCCATGGTAAAAGTTTTCCATTTTCATCCCATGCATGTTTATAGCTTATTTTATGAATTATATTCAGGAATGCAAGAAATAAGACTATGAATATGATTCTGGCCTCTAGTTCCAAGGCATTTGTTTTGGGGTTGATTGAAATGCATATTTGATCAGTATCTAAAGACCAGGCAGCTCTCCAAGACCATGATTTTGAATTATGCTTCTCCTGTTACCTTAAAGCAAGGAATACCTCTTAATAGTCCCATGCCATCTCCTAGGAGTGCCGCTGAATGCCAGAATCACAGAACAGCAAGTTTACAACCTACGAATCCCAGCTGGGATTGTTCACATAAGGCCCAGTAGCAACAAATGACCAGAGAATATTTTTCGAAACTCAAAGGATGATAATGCTATTTTTGGCCAGTCAGTTAATGGAAAGAAACGCTTTATCCAAAAGAATGAGAGAAACTGGAAAACTCAGGCAGTTTAAATGCCTCTTCCCGATAATGGCAAGGAAGTAGATAATGTAAAGTAGTGGCTCGAATCCCTGGCTGAGCATTTTAATCCCCTGAAAAGATATACATACCCTTAGATTTTCTGTTTCTGCTGGTTGAGGGCAGCAGTGGTCAATCAATTTCAGAGAGGTCACTTCCAAAGTACATATAATGTTTCCCCTCATTGTATCAGAACACATCGGTTCTAATTATTTGCTTCTCTTGTCATCATTATGAATACTAGTTTGTCTCTACAGAGCAAACTTGACCCGGAAGTCCAAAAATACCAAGAGTTTTATGGATTAAACTTTATTTAAATATAATTGATGTTTTGGAAGTTTATTATATATTTAATAGCGTATTTAGTATATATATATCATATATGTAGTACACATAATATATATTAGTATGATTAACATATGATATATTTAATATGCATAGTTTATTTAAACTATATTTCTGAGGCAAAGTTATTGTCTTTGAGTCATTGGCACAAACATTTTAAAAATAAAGATAAAATCCAATATTCCTATATAAGCATAATTTGACATTTGACTTTTAATTTTTTCCCTATAACTATGGTCTTTAGGGTTTTTTTTATGGTTCTGTGTTCATGTTCTTATCTCTCTCCTGTTTATAACTAGGTCTAGATCTGCTTATTTAATTACTTATTATTGGATATTATATCTAGGAATCTAGAAAAATAGCCTATATTCTAAATAATTTAGTGAAAGCTAATAAGTCTCAATAGCACAGACATTTTACATTATGGATTTAATGATTTTTTTTTTTTTTTTTTTCCAGTCTAAAGTCTTTCAGGGTATCATTTCATGCACACAGTAATGACCTCAGAGTAAGTGTTGAATTGCTCATAAAATTTCCTAGTAGGGTACCAATTTGAGCATACAAGACAACCTGTAGGTGCAAATGTTCATTATTCATTCCTGAATCTCTACAGTGTACAGCATTTCCTAGTCCTTGGTAGATCACAGTCAATATTTGCTGTAGAAGAGCTGGAATAGACAATAGTGTGTGAGTTTCGCCAGGTGACTATTGCTTGGACTAATTCTCAGTATTGAAACACATAGAATCTAAGGGTTTTTCTGATTACTTTGGAAAAGGTGTTGATAGTGAAAGATTGATTTTGCTCTGTCACTGTGACTCAGAATTTTTCATTTATAAATATAGAGGCCTATTTAAAAATTTACTTCACTAAGTATTTATTTATTCAATAAGCATCTGTTGAGTACCAGCAAGTCCCTCCTGAATCCCTATTACTTGGATCTCTGGCTGTTGCATGTGTTTCATCTTCAGTTTTGAAATGTGTGTACTTACTGAGTCAGAACTCTTAACTAAATGTGATTCTACTGTTGTCCTCTTTGGTTCTTTCCATTTTAGCTTTAAGGTCTGACTTTTTCATTCACTATTTCTAACATCTAAGCATGGCACTTATTCATGGAGAACCATGCCCAAATAATAAAAAAATATAAACTGAATATTTGTGATGCTTTAGAGGGTTACTGTTGAAAATTTTATTGGCATATTTTTTCTTTGAGATTTCCAGTACCTTTGTTACATTTGACAGTAAACACATACTCTATAAACCTGTACTACATAATTAATATTAATCAATTAGGACAAGGGATTTCTTTGGGAACTTGTTTTGTTCTGCTTTTTTGTTTTCTAAAATAACATCTTCAAATCTGGGATAATTCTAAAGGCCACACTGGAAATTAGATCGGGATTCTCGCCAATATTGTAACAAAGAGTCATCTAACCTTGGCACTAAAGTTAAAAGGGACTCTTTAGTTTCTGCCATGAATATTTTCATAGGACTGAAATGAAATTGCTCATTTTATTTATAATAACCTTTTTCAGATGGGCAATGCTTTCACTCTCTGATAGTTAGTAAAAGATCTTTTTAAAAAATGGCTTGTAGCCAATATAGTCATATCATCGCATACAGCTATCTGGCAGATATTTTTCTTAATTGCATTTTGGGGTGATATGCACAGCAAGGAGTTGCAGTAGCTCTCCTGACTACAATTTCTACATGACTATGGAACTTGTCCTCTGATACTTACTTCCATATTCCATCATTATTTTATCCTCTTTGTTTAAGTTTTAATTTTCCTTTAATGGGCACATATATCATTCTTTGTAATGACAGAAATGTACCACTTTTGATGTAAGCTTCTCTAAAATCATATATCAATTTGTGTAGATGTATGTTTGTTCATGTATGCAATGTATAGTGTGTGCACACACATATACTAAAAAGTTCTGATAGTAAAGCACCCATTTCTTATTCACAAATCTATCATTTGTGAAATAAATTATATACTATTTCATCTGGTGACAAAACCTAAATGTATTTTATTTTTATGGAATTTATTGGGGTGACATTGGTTAAAAAACAAACCATAAAGGTTCAAGTGTATAACTCTATAACACATCACCTGCATATTACATCATGTACTTCCACATGCCCATGGAATGAATGGATAAAAATGCTGTGGGACATTTACACAGTGGAATACCACCCAGTTTTTAAAGAGATGGAAATCTAACCCTTTGTGTCAGCATGGATGGACCTGGGGAGTATTAAGCTAATGCAAATAAACCAGACAGAGAAAGACAAATAGCATGTAATGTCATTTACATGTATACATTAATGAATAAACTTAAATTTATTTTATGTTAATATTGAACATTAGATTTTTTATATATAAATGAAGGCTTTTTGAATGATTTTCTCATAAAAATGTCATTCATGTTTCACCCCTGAGTGTTGAAAAACACTGTCAGAATTAACTGTGGACTTTTTAAATTATAATTTCTATTAGTACCTAGACACTATTACAGACCAATTAAATCAGAATCTGTTGGAATATGGTCTAGACATGCAATTGCTTTTATTTGTCAAGCATCTTGATGTACATTAATTTCATTCAGACCAACTGCTTTTTATGTAAACTATATCCGATTTAAATCTTAGTTCAAGTTTAATAAATTTTAATGAATAACCTTCTGTAGCCTGCACTTTTTTCATTTAAAATTGAAAACAATGAAATACAACAAACTGTGTAAGTTTCCTATATTTATATATTTGACTACTCAAAAGAAATTTCCAGAATCATTAATTTATAAAGATACTCTTAAGTTTTTATGAAACTTTAAGTGTGCTGTTAGCAACTTATCCAAATTCATGTCACCGAAAATACTATCCTTTCATATACATGGTAATTAGCAACTGTTGTTTGAACAAATGCAGGGTATTTAGAAGAGTATATGGCTGATAGAATGATAGCTAACTTATATTTTCTATTTACATATATATATATATATATATAATGCATTAAATTCCACATCATAGTTGTAAATTCTCATATATTTATTAATAAACTCATTTTTACATCTTGATAGGAGAGGTTTTCACAATATGAACTTGACTGTTAGGTCTTAGAAACATTTTTATCACTGAATTCTTAAAATAACATTCAATAACTATTTAAATTAGTTATATATGGAACAGTATGAAAATTGGCTGACTTTATAATTGATTTGCTTAATTATTTTAGAATAAGTATGCTTCACAATGCTGCCATAACCTTATAGATAGACCCTTTGAGTGGTAAAATGTCAGAGACCTACTAAGTTTGAACATTTAATGGCACCAGAAACACTATCCCCAGTCAATTCTTAAGACACAGAAAAGTTTTCAGAATCCATTTTTAAGGTAATTTTTAAAATGACTTTAGTTTACAAGTGTTATATGCATCTACAACATAAAATGTCATGCTTAATAACTTCCAATTTTGCTACAATTTGGAATCCAAGCTTTTTTTCTTTTTTAATTAAATTTTATTTTTATTAATTTATTATTGTATTACAGTTGTCTCATTTTCCCCCCATTGCTCTCTCCTGCCCTTCCCACCCCAGCCCCTTTCCCACAGTCGGTCCCACATGTAGACCATGCCCATGGGTCATTTATACTCGTTTCTTGACTAAACGCTTCTCCTTCTTTTTCCCCTTTTTCCTCCTCTTCACTTCCCTCTGGTTACTGTCACTCTGTCCCTTGTTTCCATGCCGGGGTTCTATTTTTGCTCATTTGTTTGGTTTGTTCCTTAGGTTTTTTTATTAGGTGAGATCGTATGGTATTTGTCTTTCACTGCCTGGCTTATTTCACTAAGCATGTAATACTCTCCAGTTTCATCTATGATGTCACAACAGCTTGGAATCCAAGCTATCTTAGATTTGTATTTTAGTTTCTAGGCACATAAATTGGAGATCATGTAACTATTTTTCTAATGATTATTAAATTTTAAAAAGTGAAAGCACTAGTTCCTTCAGTGAGAACCCAATGGAATGATATTGAGTATTACTGCTTGGTTTGCTTTCTACAACATTTATAGGTAAATCAGGTTATTATCAATATTAGATAATGTTATTAAAATTAGGAGGAATAATTTACATAGATGAGTAGGTAACTAATAACTCTTAATTTAGAATATACAAATAATTTATCAATATTTCTAGAAGCCAAAATCATATAAATGGACATCTATCAGAATTTTAACATTGTCTTTAGAAAATTTTTAAAATGTAGATCCTATGATTATAATAAAATATTTTAAATACATTTATTTTACTTTATTTTTAATTAAATTAATTAGGTGACCTTGGTTGATACAGTTATGTAGGTTTCAAGTGTACCTTTCTATGCTACATCATCTGTATATTGCATTGTGTGCCCATCACCCAAAGCCACCTTCTATCATAATATGTTCAAAAACAGTACCTCTGACAAGACATTAATATCCAAAACATATAAAGAATTCATGCAACTCAACACCAAGCAAACAAACAACCTAATTAAAAAATGGGCAGATCTGAAAAGACAGCTTTTCCCAAGAAAGTATACAAATGGCCAACAGATATATAAAAAGATGCTCAACTTCACTAGACATTAAGGAAATGCAGATGAAAACTGCAATGAGATAACAACTCATACCTGGTAGAACAGCTGTTACCAACAAGACAGGTAATAACAAGTGCCAGAGAGGTTGTGAAGAAAAAGGAACCCTCATTCACTGCTGGTAGGAATATAAATTGGAAAACCCACTATGGAAAAAGGTATGGAGGTTCCTCAAAAAATTAAGAATAAGACCCTGGCTGGTGGCACAGTGGATAAGGCACTGACCTGAGATCCCAAAAGTCGCTGGTTCGATTCCCAGTCAGGGCACACAACCAGGTTGCAAGCCAGGTCTCCAGACAGGTCCCCAGCTGGAGGAAGATGAAAAGTAACCATACATGGATGTCTCTCCCTCTCTGCCTCTCTTCCACCCCTCTCTCTGAAAATAATAAATAAAAAAATTATATATATATATATATATATATATATATATATATATATTTAAAGATTTTATTTATTATTTCCAGAAAGAGAGGAAGGGAGAGAGGCAGAGAGAGAGAAAAAAAAAAAAAACAGAGAAACATCAGTGTATGGTTGCCTTTCACCTGCCTGCAGCCATGAACCTGGCTGGAGACCTGGCTTGCAACCTGGTTATGTGCCCTGTCTGGGGATCGAACCAGTGACCTTTGGGTTCACAGGCTGGCACCTTATCCACTGTGCTACCACCCAGTATAAAACTATTTTTTTTAAATTAAGAGTAAAGCTACCATATGACCCAACAATCTGTCTTTTGCGTATCTACCTGAAGAAATATGAAACCATTTCTTCGCAAACACATATGCATCCCTATGTTCATTACAGGATTATTCAGTGTCCAAGCCATGGGAACAGGCTATGTTTCTTAAGCATGTGATTGGATGAAAGGGATGTAGTTCATATATACAATGGAATACTACTCAGCCATAAGAAAATATGAAATATTGCCATTTTGACAACATGAATGGACCTTGAACATATATGCTAAGCAAAATAAGTCAAAGAGAAAACTATGAACTCTGTGATTTTATTCCTATTACCACATGAATGAAACTCATAGTCATAGGCAACAGTATGGTGGTTACCTGAGGGAGGGGCAGAGGTGGGTAGCAAAGGGAAAAGGGTGTCAAGAATGGTGCTGAAAGATTTGACTTTGGGTGGTGGTCACAATATACAGATGTATTATACAGTTGTAAAACCTATGTAATATTATCAGTCAATGTCAACCCAATAAATTTAATTTTATCCAAAGGTCAGATAACTCATGTGCATAGACTTGTTGGCTACTAAATCATTAAACTGAAAGTTCCTGTTATCAAGAAAACAGTTTCTTTATTCTATTCTTTCCATATACCTTACCAAAGAGAAGCTATAATGCATTATATTACTTATGCTAGTTAATGTGTTCTTGGAGAATGGTATAACTGTCATTTTCCCAAGGTAAGTAAGTAAAATTAGGCACTTGAATTATGAAATCATTCTTTTTGACACATTATTACATTTTCATGAATGTGAACTTGAGTAACAAAATTAATGGAAATGCTATGCTAATCATAAGCCCCCTTGAAGTTACCTACAGTTAATTTCTGGAAATAATTTTCCAAGTTATATTGAAAATAAAAAAGCTATCCATATTTTCAAAGCATAAAAACTTTGAAGTGTAGAATAGAATGTAAACTGAACAACAATATGTGACCTTGAATTAAGGAGCAATGAACAAAATAGAAGATATTAAAGGAACATTTTAATTATCAGTTCAAAATATTTCAGTGCTTTCAGACTAATAAAATGCAATCTGTACTAGAGTGTGGGGGAGGACAGAATTGATGTCTCTTTTGTAATATTAATCCAATTTAAATACTTTGTAATATTAAGAGCTCCAGTAGTGTGACATATACTATCACAATTTTATTCCTAGTCAGTTTTTAAGTTAGGGTGACTTTGGGTAAAATTCTTAGCATTTTTTATTTATTTATGTATTTATTTAAATAGTAAAATGTGTATGTTTCAGCTTTTACTTGATGTGTTTGATGACGGATCATGTTTTGAGTATAAAATAATATGAATGCTTAAAAAAATGGTACCAACTATGTGGACATGATTGTAGAAGAGGTCTTCTGGGAATAAAAAGAAATCCTTAGATATCCCTGCCCTGCGCCTACTTAGCATATGGGCAGATAGCTAGAGAGTGGAAAACAAGTGGCAATTTAGTTCTTAACATTCCCAGCATAAATCTTCTTTCTTATTAAACCATTTTATATCATGCTCTGTTACTTTTTATATTCAACTGAAACTGTTTACTTAAGTGTATAAACATGTTTTATCCCCTATGGTTTATATTTAGTAAAAGAAATCTTGTTGAGATTGGACTCTAAGATTCTTACTCATAATGATCAGGGGTTGACCATTTTTTGTAAAACCTGGTCTGGCACATTGATGCCCCTTTTCTGTCTATCTTGGCTTAATACAAACATGATCGTAAATCTGTGAAATATATTGATGCTGAGCTTCCATAGGATTGTTTTGACCATTTTTTGTAAAACCTGGTCTGGCACATTGATGCCCCTTCTCTGTCTATCTATCTTGGCTTAATACAAACATGATTGTAAATCTGTGAAATATATTGATGCTGAGCTTCCATAGGATTGTTTCATTGATACCTTGACATTTCCACTCTTGGTAGCCTATTAAAAGTAATTTGATAGCATGAAATGGAAATGGGCAAGGATGAGAAGTTGAATTATCTTCTGTGGATTTATAATGTGTTTATCTTGTATCTTGCATTTTATTTTATTATTATTTTTTAAATATTGTATTTATTATTTTTTAGAGAGAGGGGAGGGGGGAGAGGGAGAGATGGAGAGAGACATCAAAGTATGGTCGCCATTCATCTGACTCCAGCTACAGACTTGGCAGGAGACCTGGCTTGCAACCTGGTTATGTGCCCTGGCTGGGAATCGAACCAGTGACCTTTGGGATTGCAGGCTGGTGCCTTATCCACTGTGTCATCAGCCAGGACCTTGTATCTTGCATTTTAAAGCACAGGAATACCTGTAGTATGGGTCATGTGAAGTGGAGTTAGAGAAGTGGAGTTAGAAGAAGGGGGATTTGTGGCCAGTCATTGGAGTGCAAAGGTTGTCTGTTTCATAATTCCATTTTCTTATGGCTCATTACCATAAAAGCTCCAGTTTTCTGCTCTGTTTGAAAAATGAAAAGACAGTGAGTTCTAAACATGAGAGGAAATGATGAGGACAGGTTGCTGGTGGGGTGGTATCACTTCTTTAAGGGTGGGAGGAGAAGGACAGTGGCAGTCGCTACAGACCTGCTCTGCTCCCAGAAATGGTGATTGTCATATTTTTGGTCCCTCACCCTCTACCTCCCAAAAAGAGCAATATGTCAAAATGGGGAGAACGGAAAATCCTGAGAGACCTTTTCAGACCACAGCCTGAAATTTCTCAGCAATACCTGATGGGTAGGATGTGTTGGACGTGCTTGCTAATTTTCAGTTATAAATTCAGGAGCTTGTGTCACTGTAATATGTTTAGATCAGGACATTAATTCTTCTTCCTTCTGCCATAAAGTATAGGAATGCTGTGACAGATAAAACTTGACCATGAATTCATTGTTTTCTCTTATCTCCAGTCAAGTTTCTTTTACTTTGAGAAATTTCATTAGAAAAACAGACTAACTTGGTAAAGACTTGTATCAGTTGCTAAGCATTGCTGCTTTGTATTGCCTATACTTACGTTGGTTAATAGATTAGATACACATAAAATAAAAATGCAGTTTTTTTTAAGTAAATTGTAATCATTCTCAGCCATCCTGTCTTTTCATGGCCTTCATTTAAAGCTTTAATCATCTAAATTCTACAGTCTGAAGAATTTATATTATATTTCTTTTTTATTAAATCATTTTTCAATTCCATTACAGTTGCCCCAATGTCCTCCCCACTTTTCACTCTCCACACATCCCTGTTCCCATAGTCAGTTCCCACACTGTTGTCCATGTCTGTGGGTCATTCATACATGTTCTTTATCTACTCCCTTCCCCTTCTTTATACCATCCCCTCCTCCTCTCTGGTCACTGACAGTCTGTTAATACTGTTTTAGATTGTGAGATGTGTAAGAGCACCAGGCTACTCTGTGATGATTTATTGGAGGAATCTTCCATAATGTATAACTACTTAAAATTTCAAAGAGATAAGAGACCTAAAGAGTCCTTCCCTCCCTTTCCAGAGTTACTTAAGGAGTACGATGAGTGACTAGCTTTGATTTGCAAGGGCAAGTTTACATGAATTAATCAATAAGCTAGAAGCAGAATGAAACATTCCATCTTTAAAAAGGGTGACCAGAGACAGATTATGGAACAGGTCAGCTGGATAGTTGCCCAGGGCTGTAATCTATAAGAAATGTCAAAATGTCATTGAAAGGCAGTGAAGTAGACAGCATTTTATTCACCTAAAATTCTGCTTCCAGGAGAATATGTTTTGCAGTTGAAGGGAATCCTCTGATAAACTAGTGAAGTTGGTTTAAGGGTTTAGGAGGGCGGGGGATGGGAAAACACCACCATCCTGGTTTCTAAGAGCCTTATCTATAGGAGAGGTATAGGGCTTAGTAATGACTATACAAACACATGCACACACATACAATGGGTTAATGATAATAGGAATTGCTACCAGCAGTTTTTTCGATTCTTCATTCATAAACCAGTAAATAAATCTTAGTCATCTTAAATTCTGCACTAAATAAACCGAAATCTTAAGTACTATTTTAGAATTTATACCTGTTTGCGGGGTTCAGCTCCACCCATGGTCAACCCCATTTTCCCAAAGATGGGTTTAGTAACTGATAGGCAATTGAATCCAACATGCATAAAAATTCTTGCTTAACAATAACATGTCTCATTTCCTGCAACATATTTTTATTATTAAAAACAGTATACTGCCACACTCAGTAGGCATTTGAGATAACTCATTTAGAAACAAGCTTTATTTAATCCTTACAGCAACCCCGGATAGTTCACAGATCTTTAAGGGTGCAATTCAAGTCTAGTTCAAATCTGTGTGATCCTAGGGTCCATTCACTTTGGAATTGCAAAAAGAATTTCAGGAAATAGCCTTAATTTTAGTTTGGTTACCATAAACTACTGCTATTATATATACTCTTTACCACATAGTGTGTTAGGAAGGATTTCTCTTGTTTTTAGCTATAGAAACTAGGGAAAGGGAAAGGTGTACTGAATTATAGCATAAAATCTGTGTTGCAGAAAGTGTAGGACACACTTTTTCCAAAAGAATAGGTGAGTCCAAGAGGAAGGTGCTGTTAACTACCTCTCTACCAAGTCCGGTGATTCCTTCGTCGGTCTCTTTCATTCTCTCCTCTCTGCAAATGAAGTGTCTTTACTCCATTGTCCACGTAGTAGAAATAAATGCAGCCTAAAAGAGGCTGGTCTCACTAATTATAAGTCCCCAAGGATAGAGCTTTGTTAAGTCCACTATCCCTCCAGGTCCCAATTCTTTGCATTGAATATTGGCAAATAGGCGGTGAAAGTTAATCAATTGTATATTGCTGGTGGGGATTTAAATGGTACAACTACTTTGGAAATTAGTTTTGTAGTTTATTATAAAACTAAACATGCAGTTATCCATGTGACCCAACAGTTTCCTACTGGGGCATATATTCCAGGTAAATGAAACATAGTTACA
This sequence comes from Noctilio leporinus, assembly GCA_004026585.1. Taxonomy (NCBI): domain Eukaryota; kingdom Metazoa; phylum Chordata; class Mammalia; order Chiroptera; family Noctilionidae; genus Noctilio; species Noctilio leporinus. The sequence continues at coordinate 80,648 of PVIW01000595.1, forward strand.
TGGAACCTGTACACATATTCATAGCAGCTTTACTTATAATAATCAGGAAGTTACATCATCTCAGCTGCCTTTCAACAGGTGAGTGGTTAAATAAACTTTAGGGGTTATTCTATATAAGCCCCAGAATACCACTCAGGAATACAAAGGAATGACAAAACTTGCAAAAATTTGGGTGGATTTCAGAGAATTATGCTGAATGGAAAAAAAAAAAACTAATCTAAAAAGTTTCATGCTGTAGAATTCTACTTAACTAAAATTGTTACCAAACAATATTGCAAGGTTACTGTAATCAAAATAGTATGGGATGGGCATAAGAACAGACACATAGATTAATGGAACAGAACAGAGAGCCTAGAAATAAACCCAGATCTCTATAGTCCATTAATATTTGACAGAGAGGGAAGGAGCATAAAATGGAGTAAAAATTAGCCCCTTCAACAAATGGTGTTGGGAGAACTGTATTGGATACATGCAAAAAAAAAAAAAAAAAAAAAAAAAAAAAAAAAAAAAAAAAAAAAAAAAAAAAAAAAAAAAAGAAAGAAAGAAAGAAAGAAAGAAAAAAAAGAAAAAGAAAGAAAGAAACTAGACCACCAATTTACACCATACTCCAGAATAAACTCAAACTGGATAAAAGATTTAAACCTAAGCTGTGACACCATAAAAGTCCTAGAGGAAAACATAGGCAGTAAAATTTCAGATATCCAACTCAGCAATATTTTCACCAATATATCCTCTAGGGCAAGTGAAATAAAGAAAAGAACAAACAAATGGGACTCCATCAAATTAAAAAGCTTCTGCTCAGCTAAAGAAAACATCAGCAAAATGAAAAGGGAACCAACCATAAGGGAAAACATATTTGCCAATGATATCTCTGACAAGGGTTTGATTTCTAAATGATATAAAGAACTCATTAAAAAAAAAAAAAACTCATATGATTCAACACCAGGAAGACAAACAGTCCAATTTAAAAAATAGCAAAGAACAGATACGTCTACAAGGAGGACCCATAGACATATGAAAGGATGTTTATCAGCACTAACCTTCAGAGAGATGCATGTTAAAACTGCAATGAGATACCACCTCACACTAGTCAGAATGTCCATCATTAACAAATCAACAATGACAAGTGCTAGCAAGGATGTGGAGACAAGGGAACCCTGGTGCTCTGTTGGTGGGAATGCAGACTGGTGCAACCACTATAGGGAATAGTATGGAATTCCCTTAAAAAAACTAAAAATGAAGCTGCCTTTTGATCCAGTGATTCCACTGCTGATGATATACCCTAAGAATCTTGAAATACTAATTCAAAAGACCCTATGCATCCCTATGTTCATAGCAGTATAATTTTACAATAACCAAGTGCTTAAAACAGCCTAAGTGCCAATCATTGGATGAATGGATCAAAAAACTTTGGTACACTTACACAATAGAATACTATTCAGCATAAAGAAAGAAGGAACTCCTACCTTTCATGACAGTGTGAATGGAACTGGAGAGTATTATACTAAGTGAAATAAGGCAGATGGCAAAAGATAAATACCGTATGATCTCATCTATAAGAGGAACCTAATGAGCAAAACTCACAAATGAGCAAAATAGAACCAGAGACATGGAAATAAAGGACAGACTGACAGTGACCAGAGGGGTTCAGGGAGGAAGAAAATGGGGGGGGGGGGGGCTAGTCAATTATCGAATGTAAATGATCCATGGACATGGACAACAGGGTGGGTGGGAGTTGACTGCAGGACAGGAGGTTGGATGGGGGGCAGGGGAGGATAATGTAGGAAAATTGGGATAATAATAATAGAACAACAATAAAAAAAATTTAATGGCAAGGTTTAAAAATGGAGAACAGATTACTGATTTTCTGAGTTGGGAACTCCAGAAATGGGCAGGTGAGCAGGAAGTAGGTGTAAGTAGATGGGGAGACAATGGATCTGTGTGCTGGAAGCTCCTTCAGTATGGTTACTGTGACTGTGGTGGAGAATGCAAAATTGTACAGATGATAAAATTCAAGAGAGCTTGTTAAACACATATACAACACACACACAAATAAATATAAGCTAAATTGAGGAAATCTGAATAAGGTGCATGGTATCAATGACAATACCCTGCTTGTGGTATTATCTTATAATTTTATAAAATGTGACCATTGGGGAAAATTCAGAAACTATATATTATTTCTTACATCTTCATGAGAATCAGCAGTCATTCCAATTAAAATCTTAACATAAAATGAAGATAATTAAATGCATAGTTGTCTCATGAGTAAGTCAGAGAATAATTTTTAACTGCATGTGAATCTACAATAACTTATGATTTGCCTTTTTAAAATGCAATCATATCCTAAAAGCACTTTTGAAATTTCTAGATGCATTCATGATAGCTGTAACAGATAGAAAGGCAAGTATTCTTCTAATGGAAATGCCATGGACTTTGTATATCTAACTTACATTTTAGTGCTAAGTTCTAAGTTGCTGATTGTTGACCCATGGTTCAGCTAGAGTTAATAACCATTTAAAGCTCATACCACAATTTTTGTTAAGTACTTCACAGTCTTCAACTGCTACATGACATTTCAATATTATTACCTCATTTAAAATATTGTATATAGTTTATGATCTCTTACAGAAGATTTCAGGATGCCATATGGCTCAAACTCTTGAGTATTTCCTGCCTCATCAAGAACTTTCAAGATAAAATCATTGAGGCCATGTTATTGGGAGCAGTGCTCCTGAAATGGGCTTACATTATGGCATATTTATGCATCTTACTATGGAAGAATATTATTTCTCTTATTCATCTAGAGTTTTTCATAGACTCATTTCCATTTGAAAACCATAAGGCTTCAAGTTTCATATAAGCACGGCTGCCCATGTTGTTAAAACGGCAGTGGACAAGTAGAACATTGACTGACAACATAAATAACTAGTGGTGCTCCAGGTACAATCAAGAGGACATTTCCTGCTCTTTAATATATTTTTTAAAAAAACATTTATAAATACAGATACATGCAATATTAAGGGTGACTTCTTCCAATATTAGGGGTGACTTCTGACTTCTTGGAGGGCATTTCACATAATCTTATTCTACAAATAGACCTAATGATGAAGTCAGATCAGCAGAACTGAATAACTGACAAATGCATTTTGACATCTGCCACTAGATTACACATAGTTACCTTAAATATCCGTGATTCATTTTTGAAGGCAATATCTGAGAATAAACTTCTAGTTTAAGCTCAACCTACTGAGATATACCCAAACTAAAACTTAAGCCTTTGTTTTATTTCCCTTTTTCTGTAACTATTCAATATACTAAGAATGTAGATAGGATGTGAAGCTCATGGTCCTTCTATTTTTTGGTAGATGTTTTTCTGGGGTTTTTTTTCCCACTTTTGAGTAACTTTCCAATTTTTCAGAATTATAGTCTTTCTAAGTAAAGCATTAAATTAAAAAGAAAAAAGAAAAATACTTGTAAGATCCAGATGGTTGAAATAGGGATGGCAATTAACTATGGTTTGCATCCTTTAGTAATGTATTTATGAATAGCCAGTTTTCTTTCCATGATACTTATTTCTGTTATTAAATTGTGTAATATTAGAGGTAGGTAAATTTGAGTAGTCACATATTCAATATGGATGCTAGGACAATTGATGATTTAACTACAGTGCCTCAGATGTTAGTGTCTTCTCCCCAATGCAAAACTCATAGGCATGCTATTTTTTCAGAGAAGGCATTCTGAGAAAGAAATATTTGCAATCAAGTTTTAAACCTGGAAATATATTTGGATATCTGCATTAAAGTGTATCAAAAAAATCATGGGTTACTCAAATAAAGCAATCACAATTGTCAAGAGAAGAAACTCTGAAATTAAGATCACCTTATTCCAAGGACACACACTGATATAATTGATTTGAGCTTGGAGCAGCACTAAAAGAAATTCTTAGTGAGAGGAATGATGTAATTCTGGAAATGTGCTGATTTCAGAAATCTTTTGAGTACATTTAAGGATATGAAACATTGAAGGTGAAAAGCTGGTACTAAAGTTGTACTGATCATTCTGTTTGTGATGATCGAAACCTTAACAAAAGATCTGTGATGATGGAAAGGTGGTGGGATTGTGGAGCAAGGGGAACTTACATAGCACCAACCTCAGCTGCTAAGGGTACCCTCAGACAGCTCCAGGAATAGGGTGTAGTATATGCCCAAGAGCCTTTTTATGTGGATGTGTTCATTTTCCTACAAATAGCAATACATGCTGTTTTGAAAAATTTTCAGGATAAAATGGTTTTGGTGATGCTGTATGCAAGAGACCAATAGAGATGTACTCATGTTAAAGCAAAAACGCTGTTGGGAGGTGTTTGAAGAACACACATAAAGATTACATTGTAAGGCAGACAGTTCATTAATCAAAGTCTTTCTTAATGTTGCTGTAATAAATGAAAGACAGCTTACACATTTCTTCAGTATATTCAAAAGGGTTGTGTGTGTGTGTGTGTGTGTGTGTGCATAGAACATATTTCTAAGGAAGAATAAAATAAAGTCACTCTCACAGCAATATCTTTGACTTTTTTTTTTTTTTTTTTTTTGCCTTTTTCTATTTGGATGAGAAGAAATACAGGGTGGAGCAAAAGAGTGTTTACTGTTATTTGTATGGAAAATGATACAAGAATAAATAATAACAAGAATAAACCAGCCTGTATAAAGTTTGGCAGGCAGAGAGCTAAAATTCATACTAAGCTGAGGTAAATGGCTGATAAAATAATTATTTTGATAACAGAAACAGCCATTCTTCATTTCCCAGCTTTCTGGGTCTCAAGCCTTCTATACTGAAAACAGCTTTTGACTTGCCATTTTGCAGAGATAGTCAAGAACTATTAAATAGGTTTGGACTGTGTGCCTACACTGTGATAGGCACTAGGACAATATCAGGTCATTAAAGAGTCAAACACTTAATTATGAGGCACTAGGACTTTATAACACCTAAGAAAGGAAAAAAACAACAACAACAACAAAAAAAAGGAACTGAAGTGTAAAAACCACAACCTAAATGTATGGAGCATGTAGGGTAGAGGTGAATAAAAAATCAAAGCATCCATAGGACATTGTTGGGTTTTAAGAAGTCATAATGGGTCACTGTTTTTCTTCTGCTGTGAGTTCCAAACCAGCTGAAAATAGATCTGGACAGTTCCTTCTCACTAGTCTAGCCATTTCATCACACTGTTCCCCTCTTGGTTTAGGGAAGAAGGGAGCTGAGGGGAAAGGCAGACTTGGCCTTTTGGTTCATGGCCCTGATAAGGATGGAGTTGGAATTCCTTTGCTTTCACACTGTGGAAGAGGGTTTGCTTCAGGCCCCCTCCCCGCCATTAAATACACATAGGAAGACCTGGATAACACAGACCAGAGCTATATGAGCCAACAGAAAGCAGACAGTGTTTAGCAAGGCTCTGTTGGTGGAAGGTAATTTAGAAGCCTCAGCTGAACTTGAATTTTGATCCATGAATGCAAGGCAGGTGATAAATCTTTGTAAGAGAGAATTCCCCAAAGGAACAAAGCTGTTACTTTAAACTTAGGTTCCCGATGTGCAGATCGAGGGTGCAGAGAGTGTCCGTAGCACCAGGGAAATGGTTCCTCAGCCATTTTCTTCTGGGTAGAAAACATCAGCTTCTGCTCTTAGCCAGTGTGATGACAGACAGGCAAGAATTCAAGGAGCAGGGAAGAAGATAGCTGACACCCAGTGACAATAGCAATTCATGGACCACAATAGCAGGGTATTGATAGCTCAGTGCAAGCAGCATTTAGGGGCAAATCGGTGCTAGGTGAATCATGTACAGTGTTCTGTCTGTACAAACCCTGGGGCACCAGGTCTAACTCCAGGAATGTGGAAGACAACCATCTGGCCTTGGAGCATAGAGATAAGTATGTATTCCCAACTCAGTGTATGCTACTGATACCACATCGATGTTCAGCCATACAGTTTGAGCTCTCTGATTTATTCGAGTGTTCCTTCGTTACAAAAGTGAGCCTTGTAGGACACTGTAAAAATGAAAATAAAACTGTAAATGTAGTTTCTACTTGTTGTAGGAACAACTCCAAACATGATTCCCCGAGATTCCCATGTTGTGATGATTTAATCAAACCCAAATCTTAGTACTGCTGGGAGGGACTTTGCAAATGGAGTTAACAATGCTGATGGACTGACCTTAAAGACGGAGATTATCCTGGATCCTGTGGAATCACATCAGTCTTAAAAGGCAGCAAAAGACTTAGAGGTGCAGCAGAAAGGAGCAGAGAAGATACCCGGCAGAAGGTCAGGGATTCAATCATGAGGAGGACCCGCCCACGTTTGCTGGCCTGGAAAATGGAGGAGAAATGAACTTTCGCCTGGGAAGGCAGGTGGCCTCCAGATGATGACAGCATCCCCAGGCTGAAAGCCAGGAAGAAAATGGGAAACTCAATCCTACCACCACAGGGACGTGAATTCTGGAAATAGCCCTAGAACCTCCGGGAGGGAGCCCGGCCCTGCCAGCACCTGCATTTTGGCTGCATGCAGAGAACCAACCGCTCCATGTTCTGCCAACACTTCTGAACCATAGAAACTGAGATAATAAAGAGGCAGAGTTCAAGTGGCCCAGGTGGTGGCCATTTGTTACAGCAACAATAGAAACCTCATACATTGTGCAAATGCATTTGTAATATTCTCTTAGGTGGGGCCTGCTTGTGTTTGCAGTCATGGCCAATACTGAACCAAGACCACAGGTGCCTTAGTCACTAGATTCCACCCAGCGGGTATTAAAGTGGTAATGATCAGGGAATTAATTATTTCATCTATAGAGGTTTGTAGCCAAGTACACTTTCAGAAAGCCTGTTGAAGTTCCAGTTCATGGCTATTTAGACTTTCAGATCGTGGATTTGTGCTTTGGAAGGATACTCAGTGGCTTTGAGTAGTATGGAAATAAACAGAATATATTGCCAAATTCTTATCTACAGAGTAGGTTGGTTCAGCTCTGCATCCCTTTTAATTTGTTTTTAGAAGGGTGAGAACTATCCTAAATATTATCTTAAATATCTAGTCTAGTATGGGAACTAAATTTGCTTCACAAGATTTAATCAGGAAAAAAAATGGTGGGTGGCGGTAAGAATTATATTGCATATTGCTTCCATAAACCAGTCTCCCATTTGCTCACCTACGGATAAAATTAAGAGGCATAGATCCAATGGATTTTAAAGAGAATGAGACAAGATCTTTATAGGAAATGGTTTTCCACATGTAATAAGCTTTTAGAGTGTGGAGGTGGTGGTGGAGCCCTGGTGGTGCTTTGAAGATTCTGTCATAATGACCAGATAAAGCTTCACCACTGAGGCTCAAAGATTATACATAAGTGGTTTCCCCAAGGTCAATAGTATGAGAGTTTTCGCTTTGATTTTTTTGCCACTATAATGCTCAATAAAATTGGTCTACACAGTACCTTAGAAAAGAGAAATCAACATTTATGGAACGGCTCATTGGCAAAAATATGCCATTTTCCGGTAGCAGCTGTGATAAAATAAAAACATTTGCATGGTAGCTTCTAACTGGGAGCTCCATTGGGTAATATCTGTACATTTGAACTCTAACTTCCTCTGGCTGAAAAATAAGTGAACTCTTTTAGAAAAAGGCTTCCACTTTTTCTCATTTCCTGGAAGCAAGCAGATATCAGCAGTTTCATCTGGGCATTATGAGTTATAAACTAGCTAGTGCATATGTGATTAAAAGATTGTGGTGTGCAAATAATGGGCCCTCAAGGACGCCCATGTCCCTGGAGACTGAATGCATTACATGGCAAAGGGGAAATGCAGTTGCACATGGAATTAAGGATGGTCATCAGTTGACCTTATAATACAGATTATTCTGGATAGCAACGTGGTTGGCTTCACATAATCCCCAGGGTCCTTAAATTATAGGGAGATGTGACCATAGAAGAAAGGTATGTATAGGTGAATTTATGCTGCTTTTGAAGGTGGGAGAAGAAGGTCCTTAGAAGGTGGGGAAAGGAAGATATAGATTTCACTCTTTGGAAAGAAACACAGCCAGGTTGAAAACTTAACTTTAGCTCATTAAAACTGGTGTCAGACTTCTGACCTACAGATAATAAATATATTTTGCTTAAAGCCACCAATATTGTACAGCTTGTTAGAGCAGAAAATAGAAAACAAACACAAAAGTAAATAGCTTCATGCCATTAGTTTGGTTCTAGTCAATTAAAAATATTTATTATTATTATAATGAACAAAACAAACAAGCAAAACAGAACCAGATACATAATACAATCAATAAATCTCCGGTGGACAGAGGGGATGGGGGAGGTGGGAGGTGAGAGGAGGAGGCAAAGAAGGGGAGCAGTTTAGTCAAGGAATTAGTATGGAAGAACCATGGTCATGGACAAGTGGGATTGACTTTGGCGGGGAGTGGGTGGGTGGGGAAGGGGACAGAGGAAAAAGGGGATGGATGTAATAAAACAACAATAAAATTAAATTAAAAAAAACTTTTTTAATTAAAAAAAAATTATTGACTGCTATCCATTATTGACTGCTATCCATATCCTGCTTTACTTCCTATCATCTCACCCTTTCTTTGATCTCTTTCTACTCTACTTCTCAAATCTACTTCTACTCAGAATTCTTTGAAATAACCCACCTGTGCAACTCAAAATACAACGTGCATAGGAATCTCCATTTCATTATGTTAAAATGTAGGTACTTATTCAGTCTGAGGTGAGGCATTAAATTAGTGTTTGCATTTGTAACAAGCTTCTAATCATACCTTGTGAACCTCACCAATGAGTTTGGCACAGTGAAACTACCTTTAGCTGGCTAACCATATAATGTATATTTCCTCCCCTGCTGTTATCTCATTCTTCCTTTTATTTCACTATATATATATATATATATATATATATATATATATATATATATATACATGTGTACATATACATACATATGTACATATGTATACATGTATATATAAGTGTTCCTTGTATATGCATATGTATGCATATGCATATATACATGCACATATACTAACATATATAAAAATATAAACACAAAGCCTCAGTTTTTGAAAATTCTTGTATAATATAGAAACTTTAAAAATCCAATTTCTATATTAAGGAAATAAAAATTCTATGAGATATATTACAAAGTACCTATGGTGCCAGGAAAAAATAGTTGGAGTATTTTTCCAAATCATTATTATAAACAACTTTGATAATCAGTGATTAGTCTTTAAAGATAGAGGCTATACCATAAAATTGTGCATGTAAGACCTATGTACTTTTATTAACAAATGCAGCCCCAATAGACTTAAATAAATTAAATAACTTATCCATCTACCTATCTACTATCTGCCTGTCATCTGTCTATGTATTGGTACATGAAATTTCCTTTGCATTGTATATTTTTAAGTGGTGTGCTCTCCAGTATTCGGATTACAAATATCAGTTAAATGTGTCGGCCATGATGACTAAGTGCCAAGATCACCACTTCCTTGGAAAGTCAACATGCATCTTCACACAGTCATTGTCCCCAAAGAAAGCTATAGTTTGATGGTGGTGAAAGAAACATTGACTTCCCAGTAATTTTAAGAGATGGCCCAAATAGACCAGTATATATCATATCATGGTTTCCAGTCATAAAGGGACTTTTTATTGTTTGTTTTTTACATCAATGTCTGGTTGCCTTTTACCTTCCTCCAGCTACAGAGTTGGCTGGAGACCTGGCTTGCAACCTGGTTATGTGCCCTGACTGGGGAATCAAACCAGCCAGTTTGCAGGCGGGTGCCTTATCCACTGTGCCACCAGCCAGGGCAATAAAGGGACTTTTTAAAACCAGTATTTTAGCCTACTCCCAGACCAATTAAAGCAGAATCTCTGATGATAAGCTGAAAGCATTAGTATTAAAGTACTGCAGGTTAGTCTAACAGGTAGGTTAGGGTTGATGGTCATTGGTCTGGAACTGCCTTGTCTAAAATAGTATGTGAATATGGAACATTTGACATATGCATAGTTTGAATTCAGATAGTCTACAAATAAGAAAACACACCAGATTTTGAAAGTTGAATGTGAAAAGTGGATTTCAAATATCATGTTTAGTATTTTTATGTTGATTATATGTTAAATGAAAATATGGATATGTTGGGTTAAATGGAAAATGTTAACATTTTCTGGTCCCTTTGACTGTTATTAATGTAGAAAAGAAACTTGAAAAATATCTGTGGTTCACATGTGCAACTTGCCTAAGTATTTCTCTATAGTGGTGGTCTAGAAGTTCATATATTCTTTTTCCTATTTACTTTATTTATTTTTATCTTTATTGCACTTTTTCCATTACCATTTAGGCCCCTTATCCTTACCCCCACCCCCGGCAATCACCACGTTGTTGTATTTGTTAACTCCCAGAGCATTTGATCTTTTGCTGTTATTTCCCATTTCCTTTTAATGCATTTCAAACAGCTAGATTCTTAAACCATTCTTTGGCTACTTAGACAGACATTAAGCAAGTCAGCTATCAAGGACATGTTCTGGGCTTTTCCTGTAGAACTTCTCTTGTTCCTTTTCCTCAAATGTGTGAACTTCAAAAATGATGAGGTCATTATATACATCATTGTTTATGGTCATTGAAGTTTCAAACTCACTGTGTGTCTGAGTGTCATATGAATACATCAACATCATACAAAACCAGTTTTTCAGGAGAAAACCTCCTTCGAAGAAGAGTAGAAAAATGGGAACTTTCTTTTGGAAAATGACCATAGCTTTGGATATTCAAGAGAAATACAGTGATCTGAGGTTATTTTTATAATAGATACATGTGTTGTTATCATTTTCCTCTTTCTCTGACTCAATTTTTTCTCTATCCTTAAGTCCATTCATATTTGTTGAGGAATGGGGGTTTGTATCTCTTTTAAAACTTCATTTTATCAGGTGAGTGGGAAAATTGTTTTTCCACTTTTGGGAGACATTCACCACCCCCACCCCGCCCCGTAGTCAATCTCCTCTCACATTATGAGAAAATCAAAAGAAAAAACTACGTGTTCTTTAACCTCTTTTCACTCGTTCTACACGCTATCTTTTAGGAATAATGCTTCATTGATCCTTGTAAAGCCTGACTGTTATTCTCTGTATTCTTCATCACTTCTACACTTCATTTTTAGAAACATAATTCACCCCTAACTAGTTCATAAAATGTTAACTTTTTTATAGTTCCACAGAGGACCGAATGTATGCACATATTGGTAGAGTATGTGTGTGTGTGATAGACATACATACTGTATTAGTCATAGTTCTCCACAGAAACAGAGTCAATGGGATATATGCCTGTAGGTAAATGAAAGACATATTTTAAGGTATTAACTCATATGATGGTGTGGGGTGGATAAGTCTGAAATTTGTAGGACCGACTGTCAGGCTGGAAACTCAGGCAGGATTTCTGTGTTTTCACTCTTAAGGCAGAATTGTTTCTTTTTTAAGAACTCCAGTAAGACTTTCAACTGACCAGATGAAGCCCGCGCACATGATCAAGGGCAACCTCCTTTACTTTAATCAACTGGTTGTAAATATTAATTGCATTTACAAAATATGTTCACGGCAACATCTAAACTAGTGTTTGACTGGACAATGACCTCTTAGCCTAGCCAAGTGGATACGTAAAGTTTTACATAAATTCTTCCAGGATCTACCAAAACCCAGAATCACAAAAATACCAACTCTACAATAAGAATACATACTTTTAGTTCCCCATTTTCAAAATCATAAAGCCTGTATAAGAATAAAATTAGCCCTGGCTGGTAGCACAGTGGATAAGGCGCTGGCCTGTGAACCCAAAAGTCACTGGTTCAAGTCCCAACCAGGGCATATAACCAGGTTGCAAGCCAGGTCTCCAGCCAGGTCTATAGCTGGAGGCAGGTAAAAGGCAACCATACATTGATGTCTGTCTCCCTCTCTGCCTCTCTCCCTTCCCCTCTCTCTAAAAATAATAAATAAAATCTTTTAAAAATAAATAAATAAAAATTAAATTTTTAAACACAATCATGACTGATGTATATTTTAATAAATTAATATAGTATTGTTGGAAGTGAGCCCATTAAATGTAGTGTAAAAATATCAATAATTTAGAGGGACTTCTAAAAATTAAAATTGGACAAGTTTAAGATTTGTTTACAAATTTAATGACAAAGTTGCTGGTAAAAAACATATTTTGGGGGTAATTTATCAGTGAAGAAGTATAAATACAAGCACCAAAGAAAACATTGCTTTAGAATACTCCATAAGTACAGAAAGCAAGCACCATCAGGTGAGAGAAAACCACGGGTTAGGATTTCAGCTCACATGACAAGTCTAAAAGTTTTATCTTCAACTCACTTGTTTCCTCATTTAAACATCATAATTACATTCTGTGGATTTCACTGGGCTGTGTAATAACTAATGCAGTTTTATATAATCATATTATAATGCAATATCAACTTTTTCATAATTTTGTCTCCTATTGATATATTTCCTGTATTCAATTTTCAACTTAGTCTTGTTCCCTTTTTATATGTGGTTATTCCTATTCATTTTGGCTTATTTATTTGGTATCATTATCTTTTTAACTCTTTGGCTTTACTGACATTATGTTTTGTAACAGTAAATAAGTTAATAGATCTGAACAGTTACATAATTTTATTCACTAAAACATTGCATTTTCTTATATTCTGCTAATGCCTATTAGAACACATCATAAAATTTTTTTCATTAACACCAATTATGCAAAAACTAATTGGGTGAATGCAGTGGAAGGAAAATGTGATAAAATAATTGGTATGCAAATTATTAGCAAAATGAAGCTAAAAGATTTTAAAATGGAATCATTTTATACTTTTTTGGAGTAAAACTTCTTATAATATACATTCAGACAGAGTCCAGTGTACTTTTTATATCATGGAATATTGGAGAAACAGTGTTAGTTTTTAAACTATGGACACTGGAAATATTTCTTTCCTGTCTCCTTTGACAAAACTTAATTAATTTTAGTAATAAGCTTTTTTGTACTGATTAAATTGTGATGTAATTGTTGCAATAATGATTAAGCAAGAAAAAAATAGAGTCTTTGTGATGTGAATTTCAATCCCTCTCTGGTAGTCTCTGACTTTGGCTTCATCTCTCTCAGACTTAAGAAGGCTAACTATAAAATATGGAAAATGACATTTTTTCACACAGTTGTAACTAACAACAATATATAATGTTTCCACATAAAGCATTTTCAATCATTAGTGCCTATTTTAATAGCTATATAAATGACACAATTTCATTATATTGTTGATGTAATATACATACATACATGCAGACCATTATTTTAGAGAATATTTTTTGTCTTGGTATGTAAAATTATCTATCACATAATCACCTGTGTTTTGTATACATTTTCTTAAATGTAACAACCTCGGTGAGTTTGGCATTATTTTCCCAACTATTGATAAAGTAACTGATGTTTGGAAATGTTAAGAAACAAGAATTCCCCTAAATTACAGTCAAGATCCACATGTGAGACTGTCTGAAAATAAAGCCTACATTGTAGCATCCCTCAATACTTTCTTTTTCACACATTAGTTGCCTCTTCCACTGTAACGTGATGTCTGCTTCTATGACAATATTGACACTTATTCAAATAATGCCGTTATCTGAAACATTACCAAATTTAATTTTAAAAAGTTTATTTCATGTCACAAAGCCATTGACTCTGGAAGCCCTTCTGTTTTTGCATTATGCTATCTACCCTGTCTCTCCTGCTCTCTCCCTGGTGGTCTCATCAGTGCGGGTCATGTTGTAGTAGAAGAGGGCTATGGACACAGGCCTGGAGTAGAATCTCATAATCTTGGGCAAACCACCTATCACCATACCATGTTTGCTTTTTGATGGGTAATCCCATCTGTCTGGCATGGATGTTATGAAGATTAAATGAATATCATTTGTGAAGCACCCAAGGGTGCATTACCTTACTAATCTATTTTTTGAGATGGTGGCCATGAGATGTATGGGTTTTCTAAAGTTCTGATATTGAAACTTCTTCCTTTACGTTTTATTTCTGTTGAAAATTGCATCCATACTTATGCCTCTAAACTTATTTATTGTTTTTGACTACCCATAATCATTCTGTTCCTATGCTTTATGTCCTTCTCTCCCTTCCTCAATGCTTACTTGATTGTTATATTAGTCCCTGATCTGTTCTTTCACTTCATGCCAACTCCATACTCTGGTCTCAAAATATTCCTCTTAATGCATAGACTTTATCTTAACACACAGTTTCCAAAAGGCCAGTGACTATCAGTTTCTATCCAGAAAAAACTAAGTTATATATCAATAAATTTAATTTATTTAAGAATCCCTCTGAAATCTGTCTTCCTCATAAATGTTGTGTATTTTTGCTTTAGTTGAAATGGAGCCATTCTTCAAAGACTAAATTGTTTTTCTTTACTAAAGTAATTAGAGATTCTCCTAAAGAGACAGTTTTCTATTACACATTTTATGTAGTGCATACTTTTTTTTAAAAGGTTTTATTCATTATTTTTAGAAAGAGGGGAAGGGAGGGAAGCAAAGAGGGTGAGAAACATCAATGTATGGTTGCCTTTCATCTTCCTCCAGCTACAGACCTGACTGGAGACCTGGCTTGCAACCTGGTTATGTGCCCTGGCTGGGAATTGAACCAGCGACCTTTGAGTTTGCAGACTGGCACCTATCCACTGAGCCACCAGCCAGGGCTTATATACTCTCTTAATTACTTTTCTAGAATCTTCCTTTCATTTGACACAACACACATATGTACATAGACATGTGCACTTTTAAACTTCCATACTATTTGCTCAACTACCTTAGTTACATGCCATGTTATGTTCAGTCACCTTTTATAACTTTCTACACAGTTTCTGATTCTAAAAATGATACTGAAAATTTATAAGCAAGTAAGCAAGTTTCTAGGATCATAAAAATACCTAAGAAGTAAAGATAGATTTCTTAACATTTAGTAGTTTTTTAAAAATTCTCTCTGTTGTCCAATTTTTATCTCACATCTATGAGAGCCATTAGATATGATCAATACTGTGCTTTTAAAATCATGCTTGATCATCCAGTCACAATCTCTAAAAGGACATACTTATTTTCTCAACTGTCAACACAACTCACAATGTTTAAGTATACTAAGGAAATGATGAGGAACTAGAGAGGAAAATATTACACTTATTTCTTTCATATCAAGTATGCATACCTTCCAATCAGTAATAGCCAGACCAGAGAGTGCTAGCATAAGATTTTGTGTATGTGAGCCATGCAGTATCTCTAAATAATTTATAAAAATAGAAGCACATAAAAGCTTGAGTTAATGCACCATACCATGTTATATAATATATAGCATATTTTGCTAATACCATGGAAACAACCTTGCTTTGATAGTTTTTTTCAGACTCCAGGCATTCACTTGAAGAGAAAATAATCCTATTAATGAGATTCAGATCTCAGTATATTTCAAAATACTGCCAAACTAGATACAATATAAACAGAGATAAAGTGACATGCTTAAGACGAATAAAGCAGAATCCAGAAACAGGAAATAAGCCAGAAAAAGCACCTGCAATCATCGCATTTCAGACACAATTGCAGAGATGTGGAACACAACCCAACAAGGGAGAGAGCAGCCAGGGAACACAGTGGATGGCGGTGTCAGGCGTGTAGGTTGGGCACTCTGAAATGTATGTGATCATAGTGGAGCTCCATATGTGCTTGCGTTATGACAGCTACTGACACTGAGTTTCAGTCCAGCTAGAAAAGTGGGCAGCCGTTCCAGGGTCAGCATAGAAAGTCAGTCAAAATTTCCTCCCATGGGTGTTATCAAATACCGCAAAACTTACGACTTGAAGGTTTTTTCTCATTTTGCTCTCAATGAATAGAACAATGAATTTCTCCAAAAGAGTAAAATCAACCTGATTTCCTTTGTCTGGCTCAGAATGATCCCTGCCATTCTGCTTCAGCTGTTACTATATTTTCCTTTGTGCATAAAAGGTTACTGGTACCTGGAGTATTTAAAGGTAATCTGGGTAGAATACAAATATTCATATACTGCTGTGCTACCTATGACTTACAGTTTCAAACAGATGTTCTTTATCAAGTAATTATTTTTAAAAATTAGTTTCTTGTACAAATATGTATAATGTTAAAGAAATGCATATAAATATCATTTAAATGTTTTTACAAGAAATGTATAACATTAGTCCTTAAATTCACTTAGTAGTCCTAATTTTATATTTTAATTTTTCATTAATTCCAAAAGAAAATTAAAATAATGAGATTAGCATTTACACAGAGGCAGCGTTTGTAAATACCTTATTTTAAAGATGTGATGAGCTAGCAAAGACTGAACCTGGACAGATGCTCTTATCTTGTGAAACTTCTTGTACAGAATTTAGAGGGATCCTTATCTACTATTATCCATAGTAACTTTTATAATAACTTTGGTCTAGTATTTCTGAATAGGCAACACAAAGAGAAACTGAGAAAAAGTATCCATAAGATATGTTAACGTATATTGCTCCAGACATATTTTTTAGTAAATAAAATTCAGAATAGCACTTAATAATTCCTAATATATTTCAATCTACATCAAAAGATTAGGGTATGATAATTTTAGGATAACATTTTCTGGACAAAATGCTACAAGGTCTACCATGCACATTTCAGTAATAAAGATCTATAAAACCTTAACTAACCTTGAGAATAGTAAGAAAGAAAATGTTCTGATATGGTCACTGTGGATTTGCCTAAGACCATGTGTGTGAATTTGTGATATTCATAAAACAGCCTTCTTAAAAACCAAATATATGTATTTTTATTGGAAAGTAATAAAGAGTATTTGGAACGTTGCAAAGTAGAGTTTTAGAGAAGGCACTCTTATAATTCAATAACTGATTAGTTTTTGTTAGCTATATTTGGGTTTCACTTTAATTCACAGATCACAGAACATACATTCTTTATACATGCCAATGATACTTAAAAAAATAGAATTTCCAGTTTGAATCAATTATTCTATGGTACCTATCTATGCATTCCAGCCACAAAACTTTGACACACTTCTAAACATATTACCACCACTATATTAGCTAGCTAGTGTCTGACAGAATTCTCTGCTTGGACACCAGGTGTGCAAGTTTGCTTCTTCATAAGTCAGCTTGGCCAAGGAAAGCCAGTGGCAGATCAAGTTTGTATCTTACTCTGGTTCCTAAACTTGCAACCCTGGTTCAGGGCCACATCAACCATATGGTATAAAGGGGTGACTCCTTATACTTTCTTTCTTTTCAAGAGTTACACATTTTAAAAGATTTACAAACCTTGAGTGATAGCTAAAGTGTCTGGACATTATCAAGCAGGAATATTTGCATGTAGTCCAAGTGCTCTACAAATGACACCCTGACATTCCCTGATTATGGGAAGTTGAGCTAATTAAGGGAGGGGGGCTCATTATCTTCTCATCATGTACCCTGTCCTACTCAAAATTAGGAGACTACTAATTTCAATCATTTATTTATGACCATTCCTTTATCTAACAGATATGCATTGAGATAATATTATTGTGGGTATACTTAGTAAACAAACAGATAAAATAATGTACTCATGAAACATCTAGACATCTGAGTCTAAAGAGATGATGAAGGTTGTACAATGTATTAAAAGCTTTTAAAGGCTCTCATCATAAAAATAGCAAATTGAACACGGTGGAATGTGCCAAGGAGAATGCCAGGATAGACATTTAAGCGAACACTGAAGTAGGTAAGGCGGGGATCGGTGTTCATTATGAACAGAGACTATGGCTTTGATTTTTTTTTAACTTTGAGTGAAAAGTGAAGCCATCCATGCATTTTGATCAGATACATAAGGTCTGACTTACGTGTTTAAGCCATCAGTTTTTAAGCAAACAGTATGCCTGCTGTGTTGCTCTAACTGTTGTTTTAAAATGATTAAACTCGCTGCCCTGCCTTAATGGAATCAAAGGTTGAAGGAGGAAAACCTGTTAAGATGCTAAGACACGTATCCAGGACGGAGAGCAGTCTGGCCTCTCAGAAAAGTGTAGCCATTGAAAAAGTAATCTCGTTAGGATTTTCTGATGTATTACACGTCAGTTGTGAGGAGAATGATCAAACCATGATATTTCTCCACCAGTTTCCCGACTCCGTATTGAACCAGTACACGTCCCACCATCCCATGTGCTCCTAATTCAGCAAGTTTGTACTGACCATTTATTTGTTAAGCTCTACTATTTTACTATAAAAAGAAACTGGAAAACATGATGAAGGAAGTACTGAGCATATACTGGCCATTAGTCAATAAATGCATAAAAGATAATCAGAGAAATGTAGATTAAAACCATGTCAAGCCTTTCAGTTAGGAGAAAAAAAGGATATGTGAGTCCCAAAGACTAGTAAGTATATGAAGAAGAAATCACTCTCATATAGTTTTGCTATAAGTGCAAAACAACAAAAACAATTTGATAAAACATTTCACAGTACCTGTTGGAGGTGAAGTTGCACATTTACTTGAAGCAGCGAACCTTTCCCATAGGTACACATGATCCAAATTTTCTCACATATGTTCTCAAGGAGATGTCTCAAAACTGTGCACCACATAAGACTTTGTAAGAGAAAAATAAAAAGAAAAGAAGCATCATGTTTATCAACACATGAATACATACATGTTATTATAGTCATACAGGGAAATTTATGCTACAAGTAACCCCAAATTATAGCTACTTAAAACAACATGCATTAAATTATTTTACACTTTCTGTGGGTCAGGATTCTGGGTACAAGTTAGCTAAGTCTTGTGGCTCAACATTTCTCCTACGATTGTAGACATGGCTGTTGATTCATCTCAAGACAGTTTGGGAAGGACCTGCTTCCAAGCTCACTTTGTTGGAAGGATTCAGTCCCTTATGGATACTTAGTGGACGTTAGTCAGAGTCCTTCCTCATTTTCTAGTCACATGGGCTTATCCATACATTATTTGCTGTATTCAGTACCTCTAACCACAAACATGTTTGTGGCAGTTCAGTTTGGAGAGAGAGCTGTAGGAGGAGAGGAGGAAGGGAGCTAATGGTGACAGAAAGGGGAAGGGATTAGTCAAAGAACATGTAAGAATGACCCATGGGTATGAACAGTGCAGAGGGGATTGTGGGCAGGAGGGGTAAGCCGGGTGGAAGGGGGTAAAAGGGAAAAAATTGAGACAACTGTAATAAAATAACAATAAAAATAGTTAAAAGTAATAACATTCTAGACATGTTTTTCATATAGTTTACTGACTTAGTTCATATCAACATTTTACTGTACTGTCATTGGTAAAAATACTTTTAAAAAGTAGGTGTAGTACTCTATCATTTTTCCTAAAACTTAAATAATTGGATGACATTTTAGGCATCATAATGCAAATACATACTTTTCCGTGAATGTCTTTGTTTTGTGGACATTTCTAAGTATTTTGCATGCATAACTTTATTTAATCCTCATAAAATCCAATACCATAGCTCCTAATATGGGAAAACAGTAAAGAGCACAAAGTAACTCCACCCAGGGTCACAGAGTACTTTGACAGTTTGCACTCTTATAATATGTTCATAAATCTTATTATCCCATTTATTCTGCTAATGAATCTTTTTTGTTCATCCTGTTTATGTGACTCTATTCCATCTAGCTTAACAACATTTGGTGAATTCATTCTTATGTCAGTTATTGTTCTTGAATTGGGAATATTGAAACAACAAATGTTTTTATTCTTCAAAAATTAAATGATCTCAGATATGTTTTCAAGCCAACGTATTTTAATTTTTTTACATTCTTTTTTTAAATTTAATTTTATTGTTTTTGTATTATATCCATCCCCTTTTTGCTCCCCTTTGTCCCCTTCCCCACCCACCCACTCCCCCGCAAAGTCAATCCCACCTGTTGTCCATGTCCATTGTTCCTTCATACTAGGTTCTTGAATAATCCAACATTGTTGGATTTTTGGAAATCACATTAAATCTTTTGTAACAGTAAAAATGATGATGTAACTAACATTATTGAACATGTATTATATGCCAATGAACTGCTCTAATGGTTTTAGAGATACTATTCATTTGAAACGCAGAGATATGCATGTATGTATGGCATAATTATCATGATCTCCATTGACCAATGAATAATCTTAGGCACAGATATTTTATGTGAGGTGTTTAGCCTCACAATTATAAAATGCTAGATGTAAGTGATTGAATTAGACTATTAGTATTCAAATGCCATTATTTGCAAAAAATAATTATAATGGAGAAAACATATTAGTCTTTTATTATTTTAATTATGCCATATTCATTAATAGTGTAAAAATACCCTTTCTGGATTTTTAGACTGTACACTTTAAAAAAATATTTTTAAAACAAATGTCTCATTTATTTGTTTTTATGGTAAGGACAGTTTTAGATTTGCTTAATTTTAATGTTCTGGTCTAGAAACATAAAAATTGGCACCCCTATGTGTCTACAAACTATGTATTTTTTTTCCATTATGTAATTGTACTGGACCATGAAATCCAAGCCTGAGCCTTAAAGATATTGAAACACCACCTTCTAACCACAGCACACTTTGATTCTGAAAATATGTGTATTATTCTCTGTTCATTCTTCTTTTCCCTTTATCCTATTCTTTCCCATTCTTACTTCACCATACTTACCATGATGAATGTATCAAATCTGTTTATTCATCTTCGTAAAATTTCTGCTTCTAGTAAGCTGATTAGCCATATTGAATCATGTTGGCCTCCAAAATACTCCTAGGTGGTGTTAGAACCGGAATATTGGAAAACAGTGCTTTTAATGAAAGTTTAGTTAAGTGCGTATAATATACATACTTAGTTGTTAGTTCACACACACTCCTAATAGCTATGGAGTTCAAGACCATGGACAGAGTATTCTTTTCCCACTTTCAGCCCATTGTACATGAGTAGAGTATTTCATTACAGCAGGGTGGCTTATTTCACTGAGCATGATATTCTTCAGTTCCATCCATGATATCGCAAAAGCTAGGAGTTTTATTTTTTTTCTTTTTTTTCTGCTGCAAATTATTTCATTGTGTAAATGTACCACAGTTTCTTGATCCACTCATTCATGATAGGCACCTACACTGTTACTAGCACTCGGCTATTGTGTAAATAACACTGCTGTGAACAGTACCACAGAGAAGTGAGAGAGATGCCTCATTATAATTAAATTATAAATTAAATTAAAAATTACATTTTAAACCATGCTTGTAATATGAATGAAGTGGGTATGCAGGGGGTGTTTCAGATGTCAAAGTAAAAAATTAAAAAGGTGACAGAAGCCGAAAAACAAACAAAATAACCTGAGACCCCTGAGAGAAATAAAATCAATTGCAAGAAAGCATAATTTTATTAAAATGAACAAAGTGGGTTTTCATAATGATACAAAAAGGGTCATTATTGTGCTCAGTGTATGCTGTTTAGGTAGGCATAAAAGGTATAAATACATTCATATGTATATGAAGATGATAGTTACATGCACCTCCAAAGAAAGTTAGAGACTGTTGTCAGTTTTTTTAAATAAATCTTAGCCTTGCAACAGAAATAACTTTTCTATCACTGCTGTGAACAGTACCACAGAGAAGTGAGAGAGATGTCTCATTATAATTAAATTATAAAATGTTTATGAAGACATTACTTAAGTGTGTATTGAATGCTAAAATTTTAACATTCTCACAAAGTTTTCACGTAAGAAAGAATAATGGGAAGACTAGCAATTTGAAATTAAGCATTGCTAAAAAAAGTGGTGATAATTTATTTGAGTGGTGTGCACACAATAAAATATATGGGTTATATATAGAAATGTACACCTGAAACCTATATAATCTTATTAACCAATGTAACCCCAATAAAATTAAGAAAAAAAATCATGGAAGCGGTATATTGATTTGCACTAAGAAAAATTTAAAACTACAGTGTCAAATGTATCTGGTTGCCTAATTTTGATTAAGTAGCCGACAAGACAGTAAACTTAACAACTTTTCATAAAACAGTGATGTGCAAGAAACATCCAGAATATTTCCTAATAAATCTAATTACTGTAGAATTTATATGACAGTTCTCTATTAAAAGTTCATGAGCAAAGTTATGACAAAAACCTCATAGGAATATATATGCATTTATCAATATTTTCTGGGAAAACAGTGTAAGATGCACTTCCCAAAAAGCAGCATTATAAAATTAAATATAAGTGCCAAAAGAGTTGGCTTATTTAAGCTGTGATTTTATACTATAACATAAATGCATATTAATATGGAATATTGCTTTAATAAATCTGTTTCATGGATGGTTTTCCTAGTATAATCATTGTTAGACATGATTAAATAACGGAATTTAGGAGAAAATTTTTACATATCATGTTTTTTAAAACATGTACCCATCAATGTACATATCATATAGAATTATTTTCCTTGAGTAAAAATCTTAAAAATACACTATTTATATACATAATGTGGTTTATACACTGTTTCCAACTGAAAGATCTTCTGTTAATGTTTCGCTTTTCTATCTATTTCTATCGATAAATCTAAGATTTATTTCAAAAAGCTGACAACAGTCTCTAACCTTCTTTGGAGGTGCATGTAACTGTCATCTTCATATATATATGAATGTATTTATACCTCTTATGCCTACCTAAACAGCATACACTGAGCACAATAATGACCCTTTTTGTATCATTATGAAAAACCCACTTTGTTCATTTTAATAAAATTATGCTTTCTTGCAATTGATTTTATTTCTCTCAGGGGTCTCAGGTTATTTTTTGGGTATTTTTCGGTTTCAGGTTTTTAATTTTTTACTTTGACATCAGAAACACCCCCTGCATATCCACTTCATTCATATTACAAGCATGGTTTAAAATGTAATTTTTAAAATATAATTTATACCTTTTCACTTACCTTGCACTGGAGGGTAATGTATATGATGACACTTGATTCCTAGGAGCTTTGGGATGGGTGAGGACACTAGATTCCTGTCATCAAGTAAGTATGTACAATAGTAAGCAAAATACAAGACACAGTGTGAGCATGTAATTGAAGTAGCTGGCTTAGTATGGAGGCAGGATCAGGGAAAACTTCTGGTGAGAAATGATGCCTAATATGCACTGCCATGTCTTTTCAATGCTCATGTACATATGAACAACATTTAAACTAGAATTTGAATGAACTGTTCTTCGTAGAGAGTGCTGGGAAAGTGCTCTGTTAAAATATTCTGTGAAAATAAGATACTGATTTGCAATTTTATAATAGCTTTATTCAGTGATGACATTTCTCATTTACACATAGTTCATCATAATCCATGGTGTGAAGCATGTGTGCAGTGTTTCTCAGCATTAATGATTTCTTAGCCCTGGCATTCCCTAAGAGTTCATGAGCATCTGGATTGGTAGGAACCTTTACGTAGAGTTGAGCACCCTTGATTCACATGGTCATCACCTTACAGGAAATTCCTGACCAGTGTGGGTCATTATTGCCGTTGTTGTGATGAGAATTTAAGGGAATGATGAATAAACTCCTCAGTAGATCCTTTTCCAGTCCAAAATAGATATTTAGTAATCAGTACATTGCAGCTAATGATACTGAAGTTCCATATTTTTCTTTTATAACATCTACATTATATTTTAGGATTTTTATTGTTATTCTATTACAGTTGTCTCAATTTTTCCTCTTTGCCCTCCTCTGCCGCTCCTACTCAGAACTCCCACAGTCAATTCTCATGCTGTTGTCCAGGCCCAAGGGTCATTCATTATGCTGTTTAACTAGTCCCTTCCCAGTCTTTCCCCAGTATCCACCCCCACCCCAGTCGCTGTCTGCCTGTTTCTTGTTTCCATGCCTGTGGTTCTATTTTGTTCACTAGTTTATTTTGTTCATTAGGTTCCTCTTTGTCCATTTATAATTACATGACATTTTCTGTATTATTTTACGATTTTAAAAGGGAAACATTGTAGCAAGAAAATTTTCAAGTGATTTTTCACATATTCGTTTAGCAACTCAAACCAGGACATCAAATTCAATTAATTATTCAAATACCTTTAGTCTTAGAGAATCTTAGGACAGTTATATAGGAAAAAGAAAACAATATTTAACATGGACTTTTGACATGCTTTTGTAACAGATAATGTTAGGTTTTTCATTTTGGTGTCTAAACAATGTAAATTTTCATAAGAATTTAATGAAGTATAAGTTTTCATATTTTATAGTTTAGCTTTTGTCAAGTAAAACATTTGGGACTCAACTATTTTAAGAAGTTTACAAGGATATCCAATGCATAGTTTTTTTTTATTCTCTGAATAATATCAAAAGTATTATTTTATATGTAAACTAGATTGATTAGCTTTGAAAAATACTTTTGTAGATGGACTTAGTCGACTTTATTTTTTTCTAAAATTTTTATTCTACTCAATTTAATTAATCACAAAACTCTTCAGAGATATCTAAAATTATAACTGAAAACAGTGAGAGGACAAGTAGTCAATACTCTTCCAAAGCAATTATGACCCTTTGCATTGAATGTAACAGTAAATTCAAATAAAATTGGTTTGTATAACCAATAACATTCATTAACTCATCTAATTAAAAAGTATAGATGTACGACTGACTGTAGATCCAGCTGAAAATTCACTCCTCCATCTGTTTGCTTAGTTATTTTCCATTTACCCTCCTGTTTCCTTAGTTAGCCCCTACTCTACATTCTTAGGTCAATTCCACGTAAGACTGTCTGTCATCAACCTTTGTCTTTACTGGACTAGTTAAGTCCCCTTGTTTGATGTTCCCACTGTAGCTTCTATTGTTTTTTCACTGTATTTATCACTAGTAATGGTAGTAATATACTTGCTATTAAGGTTTGTAATGAATTCTTTCTTTGCCTCTCCAATCAAAGGCACTGAATTAGTGAATGGTTAAGTGAAGTCACACATCCTCCTCATTCTCAATGTACAAATTGACCACCCTTGTAAACACTCTGATTGTTCCTTTCTCTTGGCCTTTTATGTTTGGTGGCTGCCACTGCATCATTCTCTGCGAACAATTTGCTCTCTGTAAAACTTCCCAGGCTATCAAAGCTAATACGTATATATTTGCTTTGAATGCACACACACACACACACACACACACACACAAAGGGGTGTGGGCACAAGTAGGTTTACAGTTGTGAATATGTGAAGCGCAGAGTTAATTCTTATTGTATTTATTGTTGCATGATTTTCCATACAAACGACTGCAAACCTACTTTTGCCAACCTGTGTACTTTTGTTAAGTCCTTCTGGTTTTGAAACACCGTAAGATGTTATCTCTCTTTGGAGATACATAAATTGTGTCCTATTTCATTGTCTATGGTGGATAATTCATAGTTAGCTATACATATATTTGAGTTAATACGTAAATTAAAGATTTGTACCTCATACTTAAGGTTGGATGTTTGATGATTTTTATAGCTATTAGTGTTTTTCTTGTAAATATGAAAGGGATTTGAATCTTAATTTGGGCAGTCAATGCTCTATAATACTGTATTTATTTAAAATTATGCTAATAAACTAACATAAGGGACTGCTTGCTCCTAAAAAATGCCTTCTATTAAAATAATTAACAAATGTATTTTTGTTACACAATGCTATTTTCATGTTCATTTGTAAGTAAAATGGGTTGAGATCAACTCAATCCTCCTTTATAATACTTAGTCTTTCATAAACATGAAGGTGGCTTATTAGGCTACTTCAGAGGTTCTTTATTCCATGAGATAGGATCTCAATAAAATCAGTACCTATGCACAGTCTAATAAATGAAAGTTTAGCTAGATAATAGATACTCAACATAGGTAGTTACTAAAGCCAGTAAGATATAAAATTTTAAAAATTCCATGTATTTTTTTAATAGTGCTTCTCTTTAAAAAACATTTTGTTTGAGGTTTTACTACCTAAGGAATGTGTTCAGCCCACTAGTAAGTGGAAATGCTGATTTTGATGAGAACACTTGTCAAAACAATGTATCTTTATATTTATATTTAGAATACAAATATAAATATTTATATTTATGAAACGGAATAATTTATAACTTCAAAATTAGTACAGTGTTCAGATGAAATAACTTTCTATACAAACCATCAAAAGATTATTCCTACTTTTGTAGGCATTTTCAGAATAAAGTCTGTTGGACTTGAGAACTCATGAGGTTAAGCTGATGATACTATAGTATTTACAAAACTATTGTTTTGGGTCATAACATATTGTGACCTAATAAACATGCCTAATAATAGCAAACTCTTAGTTTCAAGCAATCTCGACAAAGGTCCCACTGTGTGTGTATGTGTGTGTGTGTGTGTGTGTGTGTGTGTGTGTTTTACAAGTAAAGCTTGATGTCAACATGCATTCCCTTTACCCACGATATCATTAAGAGTAACAATTTTTAACCTAGGCACTTGGACAGAGTTGACAAACTAGAGTGAAGTATACAGCCTTGGTTTAGCACAATTTCTTCACCTGATTTATTCATTTTCAGTATTTCTGTCTTTCTGAATTATTTTTTCCTTAAGGCCAAACCTGTTAAACTTAGAATTCTGTGCATTATTTGTGTTTCTGTTCCTTTTTTCTCTGCTTTTCAAGTCATTTATTACCGGCTGATATATAATCCTATTCCTGGAGATGCAAGGTTGGTATTTTCAGGAGAATAAACAGAAATAATACAGCTGTAATGGGCATGACGACCTAATTCCATAATCCTTTCATTAGTCAGGCATTCCATTTAGTAGAGTATTTAATCCTGCAGAGAGCCCTGAGGGATCAAATCATATTGTCATTCTGGTTCAGAATTCTTTAAGATTTTCTATTATTACAACTTCTGAAGAAAAGTTCTACCTAACTTCCCTCTGTAATAGCTATAGCAGTAAGTATCTGGAACATGAAACCCTTGGCATATTTAAGTATTATATGGCAAATATGGTTTACTTATGGACATTGCAAGTACTATTTTCTGTTTCTAACATTCAAATGCTGGGGTAGAATTTTTAATTTCTGTATAATTAAGAACACCAATTTTCTAACCTTTGGCAGAGTTTTCCTATGCATGAAATTTTAGCTTATTTTACAGCCCCAGGGTTATTTACATACAGATTTCTCTTCAAGATTAATATTAATATGTAATATTTATATATTTCTCCCCACACCCTCCACACCTATCAGAGCACACATTATACTGGGCAATAATCAGTTTAAGGTTCAGTGTTCTCTAAATTAACTTCAAACTTGACCTTTTAAGAGAGCTTATTAAAATTTACTTTTTATTAAAAAGTAAATTCAATTTGCTGTTCTATTATCCTAATAAAAAAGTATTAATGCAATAAACAGCTAAATATATTTATCAAATTATATAATAATGTCATGATTTTAAATTGGGTTTTTAAAACAATATTTACATATAATGTTGCTTGGAAGTATTAGACATTATTATATGCTAAATTGTAGATACTAAAAAAATAAAAAAGAAAAAAATAGAAAATGGTTAAGACCTTTGAAGGATCTCCCATTCCTTTGAAGTATTTTGCTCAATGCAGTTTAGTCTTCAAAACTAAAAAGGACATCAGTATGATAAACTTTCAAAATGGATATTATATTACCTTCATTTGCTATAGAAGTTTGTCGTAAGAATTGATCATGAGAAATCTTAATTAATGTAATCGTTTTCTTTAAAATGGCACTTAAATTTAATATTTTCTTAGCCAAACAGTATTCTGATACTGTGCATTGGAAATTTTACAAATTGCCTCCTAATTATGGAGTAGAATTTATTTTTGAACGTAATAATTATAGAAGACCAAATATGTTATTATATATGAAAATAAGAAAGCAGATAGGGTGAAATGGGAAATATATATTTATAACCACTAGTTTTGAGTTTTAAATCAAAAAGTAAGTTTTTATTTTTAATTAAATAAAATTGGGGCATTTTACTATTTTTCTATTATCATAAGCATTTGTTAACTCCAGCCTACATTAACCACTTTTCAAAAGGGTGAAATGTGAAAATTGTATCTTTAGTCATTTTAGCAACAATTAAGTCAGTGATCCCTTTTGTGAAGAGGTGACCATTCCCCCAATACCATCACCTAGAAGCTCAAAGAGGTGTCTACCTTAATTTCCTAGGGTTGCAAGTGGCAGCTCCTCAAATATGTATTATAATCCTAATGAAGGCTTCAATCACATGGCATACTTTTCTCAGAGCAGTTCCTCTTGGTGGGTCATTGCAACAGATAATGGAAGCATTTGTAACCTCTAGAGACAATTGGACTATATGAAACTAGATCCCCAATTCCTTCATATGAGACTGTTTCCTAATGTTGTCATTAGGAATGCAAAAAAAAATCCTGTTTTTTGCATTTAATGAGCAGCAAACTGGGGGGTTGACATTGTACAAAAGAGAGAGATACATAGAGCTCCCTGGTCTTCTTTAGCTTTGGCACTAGAACATTTATTCTTTAAATTAAACTATTCAAAGATATTAGCAAACTCAGTGCAGAAAGTATTGGTGAGGAATTTTGCTCTGAGCCATTTGCAACCCATATTAAAAAAAAAAAAAAAAAAAAAAAAAAAAAAAAAAAAAAGGGCCCTGGCTGGTGGCACAGTGGATAAGGCGCTGGCCTGCGAACCCAATGGTCGCTGGTTTGATTCCCCAGCCAGGGTACATAACCAGGTTGCAAGCCAGGTCTCCAGCCAGGTCCATAGCTGGAGGCAGGTGGAAGGCAACCATACATTGTTGTCTCTTTCCTTCTCTGCCTCACTTCCTCCCCCTCGCTCTGAAAATAATAAAATCTTTTAATAAATAAATAAATAAATAAAAAGTTTGACAAAGTTCCACCCTGGCTGGTGTGGCTCAGTAGATTGAATGCCGGCCTGTGAACCAAAGGGTCATGCATTTGATTCCCAGTCAGGGCACAGGCCTGGGTTACAGGCCAGATCCCTGGTTAAGGGTGGGCAAGAGGCAACCACATGATGATGTTTCTCTCCCTCTCTTTCTTCCTTCCTTCCCCCTTGCTAAAAATAAATGAATAAAATATTTTTAAACTTAAAAAAAAAATTTAAGATAAGTTTCTATATGAAAAGGGAGGGAGTATATACCACTACAACCATCTTCAGGCGATGCCAGTCCAAGGAGCCATCTGGAGTGGAGGATTTTAAGAGGGAGAATATGTGGTTGATGGTGGAAGGAGTAGGCAGCAGTCTGTTACCCCTAATCTATATATAGGTTATTATGCTTTGTAGCCAGCAGCTGTCTGTAGAAATTATTATACATTCCTAACAATGATTCAGTGTTGTAATAATTTGATGGTAGGGTCATATTAGTAAAATGTAAGGCTTTGCATTTTTAAACTGAATTTGCAGGTATCAAACCATCTTTACAACATTTACATGATGTGCTCATGGTCATGCAGATAGTGGCCATTCAGAAATAAAATTTAGACACTGATTCCTAAAATGTTGGGAATTTTTTCTTCTGATAAAGCACACCTTCTCATTGATCAGTCTACAGGATATTGTAGGCTTAAAATGAAAATATCCTAATATATAAAATATGTGCATTTTTATTTAATTATATATACTGTATATAGAATAGGATTTTATTTTCATTGTTTTATTGTTATTCTATTACAATCATCCCAATTTTCCCCCTTTGCACCCCTCTACTCATCCCCGTCCTGTTCCCACTGTTAGTCCCACACACTGTTGTCCATGTCCATTAGTCATTCATACATGTTTTGTCCAGTTCCTCCTTTCCACCATATGCTAAGTGAAATAAGCCAAGTCAGTGAAAGATGAATGCCATATGATTTCATCAATAAGAGGGATCTAATGAACATAATAGAACCATAGGCATGGAAACATGGAACAGATTGAAAGTTATCCAAGGGGAGGGGGAAAGGGGATAATAGAGGAATAGCATTTTAAATATTAAGATAAAAAATATAGTGGATAAGGTGCTAGCCTGCAAACTCAAAGGTCTCTGGTTCGATTCCCCAGCCAGGGCACATAATCAGGTTGTGAGCCAGGTTTCCAGCCAGGTCTGTGGCTGGAGGCAGGTGAAAGACTACCATACATTGATTCTTCTCTCCCTCTCTGCCTCTTTCCCTTCCCCTCTCTCTGGAAATAAATAAAATCTTAAAAAAAAAACATCAAAAATATTTTGAAATCAAATATATGTGATTTATATTTTGTACATAAATGTGTTATAAATACACACACAGATACGCACAAAGGTCTGTCTGGAAAAAGAATAGCCATTGTTACTATAACAAGAATGGTTTGCATGCTGCCAGTGTAACCCAACAGGCAAGGAGAGTGAACTTGAATGTGCAGGGGTGAACAGTAATGACTTCACTGTACTAGTCAGTGGGGGAGGTAGACACCGTTGTGTGAGCATGTGCACTGTGTGGTCATTGAATTTATCATGACTGAGCAAGTAGAGCAGTGAATCTGCATCAGATTTTGCATTGACCTTGAATGTTCCTTATTCAACAGAGCAAAATTAAGCTGGTTTAAATGGGACAACAATTGTTGGGTATCAAGTACCCAACAGATTACCCTTCCATGAATTATAAACTATGTATGTATGTAACATACATACATAAAATGTAACAGACAAGCACAAGCATTTTCTCCCACACTTTAAGGGGTTTTACTATTAAAATAATATTAGTATACAAAAATATTCAGGTTGATTTGTTAAAAAAT
Organism: Noctilio leporinus; assembly: GCA_004026585.1. Taxonomy (NCBI): domain Eukaryota; kingdom Metazoa; phylum Chordata; class Mammalia; order Chiroptera; family Noctilionidae; genus Noctilio; species Noctilio leporinus. The sequence goes on from PVIW01000595.1 coordinate 111,484, forward strand.
ACTTTTAAAACAAAAACCTACAATTCTGCCTGACTTCCTTCTCAAAAGAAAATTGATTTTATTTTTGTATTACAATGTGGCAAATCCAGATGCTAGAACTCTTCATTTTTTTCTACTTCTTTACCTGTGAGCCAGGTGGGTTTGGTGAAAGTATGTTTAACCGTGAATTCCTGGTTCTGTCACTGATGATTTAAATTGTGGGGCAATCTCTTAAGTGGCCATTATCCTTTTGCAAAATTGTGTAATTTATAATTTACAATTAATTTTTATGTCTACCATCTTATATTTTTCCCACATCATTCCTCTGAGGCATTGGGGAGTCCTCCCATCACATAAGGTGCCTGGGGAAATATCATTACTTATTAAGGGTTTATAGTAAATTTAGACAAGTTATCTATCTTCTTTGTATCAGTTCTCAGCTGAAGAAAGAGGGGGTAATTATGTACAACCTCACCGAGTTGTGAGGATGAGTTAATATTTATAAAGCTTTTAGAACAGGTTTTGGCACAAATGAGTCCCATCAAACTATCACAGTTGCCATTGTTGTAAATAATAGCGTCATTCCTATTATCATGATATGGTTAAAATCGCTAGAACCAGATCACTGACATGACTATACGATAATGATTTCATTAAAACAATCTATATAAAGGATCCGGAAATGTTTTGAGAACTATAATGTTCTCTTTATACAGTAACGTTAATAAATCCAAAATATGCTTTGGACCATTACATGTGTCCCAAGCACCTTCGGTTAAAAACAAAAAGTCACCTGACTTTTATAATGTCAGAAATGAAAAGCAATGACAAAAATAACCAAAGAAAAGACTTTTAAAAAATATATTACATTTTTGGAAATGATTTCTTATGACCTTGATACAATCGTAGCTATTTTGCCTGTAAGAAAGGAGCTTAACTATTCCATAGTAACGATGACAAAAATACTGTTGTATGGTCATAGTTTACTTCTAAATTCTCCTATGCTGTGTTTAGCATATGGCTGTTCATTTCCATATTTTAGAAATTATAGAATTAAAACACTATGTGCTAATAACTTGGCCAGGCTCCCCGAGGATGTGTGATGGAGTTCAAGCTGTAGCCGATTTATTCAGGCCAAGTTGCATGCGTGTTACCCCTCTGCAGTAAGGCAGATGGCAGAGAGGGCTCTGATGACAGGCTGTTTCAGAAACCTTGCCAGCTCCATTCGTGTGAAGCACTTGCCAGGTTGTAAAGGGTTTATTTCAGGTAATTTAAGGAACTGAAATAAAGGCTCTGATTTAACTTTTCTTTTCATTGTGTTTAATGTCAGCCAGGTTTTAGTACAAAAACTTGCATCGTCCTTATCATTCTATTGACCACTGTCTGCTTCAAGAATGTTGTGCTTTGATCAAAAAGGTTTGGTCCAGAGAGTTTAAAAACTATCTTCATTTCTGATGGTACAGGAGGAAGATAAAACTCTGCTAATTGTAAAAATAAACTTTACCTAGAAATCTATGTTGAGAGCTTGAAAGCTGAATTTATTAAATAAAGACCCAGAGATATTTACATAATGGGTTTTAGAAAAAGACTAAAGAAAATGCCATTCATTTAATTAGCCATTGTATTACAATTGCTGAGCGCCCATGAATTTCTGGAACTATATTGGAGGTAGGAATACAAAGACACTATGTGGGAAGTATAAATACAAATGTTTTCCGATCAAGGTTTTTGAAGATGATATCAAAATTGTCAAAACATGGTTTTACCTGGCTTCTGCCATTAATTCCAATGGAGACTTCAGCCAAGAAACCAAGGAGACTGAGACGCAGAAGAATGAAAATGAAAGAATTAAGAAAGATCACCAAGAGCAAAGATGTGTTGTTAGAGACGAAGGCTAACATCATCCACACCCTCATATTGCCAGTTGCTATGTATGGATGCAAAAGTTGGACAGTAAAGGAGACTAATAGGTAAAAAAATATATTCATTTGAAATATGGTGCTGGAGGAGAGCTCTTTTGGTACCCTGGGCCACCAGAAAGACAATTTAGTACTACAACTGCGTAAGACAGATATATCACTGGAAACAAAAGTGACAAAACTGAAGCTGTCCTATTTGGGGACATATTTTGAGAAGGCAGGGTTCTATGCACAATACTGTAATCCTTTGTGAAAATAGAAGGCATCAAGAAAAGAGTTAGAACAAACAGATGAATTTATTGTTTTAAATCAAAAGTCATAGGTATGTGACTACAGGAGCTGAGCAGGGCTGCTGAGCACAGGACATTGTGGACGTCACTTATTTACATGGTCACCAGGAGTTGGAGCTGATGCTGTGGCGTGGAATGCAGGCAAGGTTCTGAAATGATCGACAGGAAAGGGTTATACAGAAAGTGAGTGAAGCTTTGACAATCAGGAAAAATGAGAATAGCAGGAGAAATAATTGAAGAAAAGATATACAGAAAGGACATTGTTCCCTGTGCATTTTAGACCTATTATTTCAAAGAATAAAACCAAATGGACAAGTTGGCTAAGGTATAAATATGTAAATGAATACATCATACAATTAAGAGATAAAACAGGGGATCTTACAAAAGATACAGAAAACCCTTTGGGCAGATATTTCCAAGGTTTTTAAAATCAGTCAAATGTCAGTGTAGACAGTGGTTGAAGGAAACTCAATGTTCCAAAGGTTCGATATTTCTATTGATAAAGAACTAATGTCTTAGAACTACAGGAACATATAATGTACACTGCATAGATATGTTCCTGGACATCTGAGAGCTACACCTTGAAAAAATTCATAAAATTCTATTTAATTCTTTGTAGAAAAATATGATAACTCATAAAGTTTAGCAGAGGTTCCATTACTAGTTACTAGTTGAAATGTGTTTGGCACTGTATTACCCTTTTTCTGGTCTTAAGAAGTATACACATGCTTGTGGCTAATCAGTTAATGAGAATTTATTTTACTATGAAAATATGTTGAAAAGTAAGTCTGTAAGGCTGTTCTCCATATCATAGTTGTCTAACTTTGACTTTGGTCCTGACACCTCATCCTGACATTGGAGACAACCTCCCTTAAGAAATACCCGAGACTATTAAAAAAAAGTCTAGGCCAGTTGTCAGATTCAGACACTGATTAGGAGATGAAAATATAAATGGCTTGCAACACCATCGCTTGTTCACTTAAATATGCTGGGGAGACTTAAGACAGAAAGAATAGGGAATTAGGAGTATGCCCTATTCAAGGAAAGCAAGATAGCCCCTATCATACTCATAAACAAGACAGCATGGAGATCATGGTGCCAATTCCAAGATGCACATATAAATCACCCTGGAAATGCTTTTTAATGGCTATATTCTCTCCCTAAGTTACTATTTTATATCCAATCTACTAAGAAAGTTGGTTAATACAATTATATAGGTTTCAAGTGTACAGTTCTATGATAATAACATCTGTATCTTGCATTGCATGTTTACTACCCAGAGTCAAATCTCCTTCCATCACCATACATTTGACCTCCTTTACCTTTTGCGATCTCTACCCCCCATTTCTTTCAGGCCAAGTTCTTTTTAAATTGATCTAGGGTGAGCCCCAAATTTGATATATTTGTAAAGTTGTCTAGGTAATTTAATGTACTGCAAGAGTTGATAACCATTGATCTAGGTAAGACAGTTTGTTTTTTTGATAATGTATATTAGAGTGAGAGCAGATTAAAGTAACTAGAAAATAGGATACAGAATATCCTATTTTCTGTCTAGCTAGCTAGTCAAAAGAATAAATTCCCTTCAATATGAAAGAAAACTTTTCATTTCTCCTTAGAAAGAAAAGTAAATGGAATAGGAACACCAAGAACCAGAGTGATTGAAAATAGTTTAGATTTGACAAATTGAAATCAGACAAATACAAAATCTACGTGGATTTCAATACCCCACTATAAACTCTCAAGCACCTTGCTGCTTTTTATTCTTAGAAGAAGATGAAATTTTGTTATGAACTCTTAAGAAGTTCTCAGAGGAAAATTGTATTTTAAATATTGTATTTTGAAGTGACTTTATGTGTAACCTTCATATTAAACACCACAGTTATACAAGCAACAACAAACTAAAGACATGCTCCATTAAAATACTTCATTGTGATCATCGGCTGACTTCATTGATCAACTGCCTCCCCAATTCCTCCCTTGTATTGAATCCACCACAAGTAACATGCCTCTTTTGTGACAGCAGTGCCAGAAGAAGTACAAGTTCTTCAACTCTCCATTTAAATTAAATTAAACACACACAAACGTACAAATAAATTCAGAATAAGTAGTATCCAAAGAGCATACAGCCTGCAAAGACATTGACCTGGAGGTTGAAAGTGTTGGAAAGTATCTCGGACCTCTCCTTGCATGTTCCTCCACTTGCCTACATGCCAGCCATATGATTCACTACCACCACAGTCCATGCACTTGCACTCCTCTGCGCTGTGGCCCTTACTTCTGTCTAGACAGCACTTCCGCCCTGTGTCACTCACTCTTCACTCAGCAGTCAATGTCACCAACCCTGCGAACCCTTCTCTGCATCACTGCTTCCACGGCCAAGATAATAATTGACTAACTTCTTTGTGCTTCCATGAACTTTGACAGTTTTATCACTTTGTGTGTTTATATCAGAGTTGTTACATATATCGCATAGATTGCACCTATATTGTTGTAAGTGATTTGAAAACATGGATAATTTGTCTCCATTTTTGTCATAAGCATAAGGTTTTACCAATTGGGTGCACATGAGAAGTTCCTTCATCAGAAAGCTCCTGTGGGTCACAGGTGCCATCTCTTTTGTCAGATGGTTAGGGTGAGGCATGAAGATATAATATGGGTCTGGGTATCTTTTTCTTTGGACCCGAATTACCAGAAGTTGCCTCTGTAGAAGTGTTGCAAGGACCAGAGCTCATAATTTATTTATTTTATACTCTTAGTTCTGATATGTTTTCCTATGAAAACCTTATTTGTATTTTTTCTTTCTGTATTTCTTCGTAAGTTGTTGGAAGAGGTACAAAGAAATGTAGGAAAAAGGAAGAATGTAAGAAAAGTAGGTTACATAGGTAGAATGTAGAAAATGATATGGGAGTAGATAGATGGTAGGTGAAGTGCTTTTAAAATAAGCCCATAAATTCTATAATTGTTCTGAAGTCATAGAGCCTAATTATTTTCTCTTTCAGAATTGTACTTAATGACTTGGTTCTGGCAAATATAATAGAGCTAAAATGACAATGTGTTAGACTGGATGGTAAAAAGCACTCAGACTTCCTCCTTACTTTCTTTCTTGAATCCCATACTTTGGGGGAATTTAGCTGCCATGTCATGAGAGCACTTAGCTTATAGAAGGACTCATGTGACCAATAGCTGAGGTTTCCTGTCACCGGCCATGTAAGTGATCTTGGAAGTGAATGACCCAGATGACACCCTGAATAAAATCACATAAAAAACCCTTCCCCATACTGCCTAGCTAAGCCACTCCTGAGTTCTTCATCCTCAAAACTATGAGATAAATATTGGTTGTTTTAAGCTATTATGTTTGGGATAATTTGATGTGCATCAATAGGCAGTACAGTAGATGAGAAATAGATAAATGGATGATAGAGCAGAGAGAGGTAGAAATAGAGAAAGGAACAGCTAACTCTATATGTAGCAAAATATATAATTATAGAAGTATGTTTAAAGATGCAAGAGTAAATTTAACAACAGATCTATAGCTGTCCATTTCTATAAATTATTTTTCCACAAGTGGTTTTTAAAGTAATGACCAACTTCACATACATCTTTAAACTTTTGCTTTTTCTCCCTTAATTTCATGTTTACTGAATTTCTGGATATTTATAATCATTTTTCATTAAAAGAAAACAAATGAATCAATGAAAAATATGGTCCAATGTGATTTCCTTACTCAATATTTGGTTCAAATTTTTAAATTTCAAAAATGAGTTGTATTACACTTTTGGTAAATGGTGTTGACTGATAATGCCAACACTTTTAGTCACTAATATGCTTAGTGACACCATCATTGTTATCATCCACTTGAGCCATTTAGCTTATTTACCTCAGCATTTCTGTGATCAAATTGTCTAACCCTTTACTACTTCCCACATGATGTTCAAACTGGTTACACTATTTATTGCTACCCTTGATTCACATGGAATACTTGAATTTAAAATTTATAGAATTTAAAGCTATAAGTCATGTCCTGCTTCTGCTTTAGAACATTGGGTGCAGCCTTCAGAGGGGGGAGATAGATGTCAAAGCCCACCTAGCTGGTATGTGAATTATGGGCACTTTGGCCATCACACTGTTGGTATTGCAGAATTTAATATGTTAAAGAATGCCCTGGCTAGTGGCACGGTGGATAAGGCACCAGCCTGTGAACCCAAAGGTCGCTGGTTCAATTACCCAGCCAGGGCACATAGCCAGGTTGCAAGCCAGGTCTCCAGCCAGGTCTGTAGCTGGAGGCAGGTGAAAGGGAACCATACATTGATGTTTCTCTCCCTCTCTGCCTCTCTCCCTTTCTCTGTTTCTGGAAATAATAAATAAAATATTAAAAATAAATAAAAATAAATAAATTTAATATAGTAAAGAAGATTAAACAGAGATATTTTGATTGGTTGGTTGACAATTTAGAGAAATCTATTAAAGGCAAGAAAATGTTCAAAATGAATCTATGAATTTAATTTAAATATTAAAATTAATTTTATTCCTGAACATCTGTATTTCACCAACAGTGGTTTTGATGGATAAACATATATCAAGGTATTTTAAAAATAATAACAGTGGAAGTCAAATATAACTACCCTGTAATTTATGATAAATCATTTTTATCCCCTGAAGAATTCAGCATTGTGTAGAATGAAATGAGCCACTGTATCATGATATTGTTTATCATAACCAGTGCTTTCTCTATGTTGATTCATTTTACTGTGTAATCACAATATTAAAGTATGAAGTAGGAGAAATTCATGTTTGTTCTCACCTGCTCTTCTTTGACTGTTTAGTTCAATTTGATTAACACTGACAGATTTTTTTTTTAATTTATTATTTCCAGATAGAGGGGAAGGGAGAGAGGCAGAGAGAGAGAGAGAGAGAGAAAGAGAGAGGGAGAGAGACATCAGTGTATGGTTGCCTTTCACCTGCCTCCAGCTACAGACCTGGCTGGAGCCCTGGCTTGCAACCTGGTTATGTGCCCTGGCTGGGGAATTGAACCAGTGACCTTTGGGTTCACAGGCCAGTGCCTTATCCACTGTGCTACCAGCCAGGGCAACACTGACAGATTTAATCTCTACTTGTGCTCTTTATTGCACAATAGTTTCTCCCCTCTATTATTTTTAAAATATTAGTTTAAGCTGACTTTAAAGTCCTAAAGTTGAGGGGTAAAGAACAGAGACATGTGGTCAGTTAGAGACTGGGAGGGAAAGACATTTGTTGTGTTGGGGGCCGGGGAAGGTTGATCTTATAGTTTTTACTCATGAAATTACATAGAAATTTGAAGAGTATAAATCCTTAGGGAGTGAAAGCATGACTTGCTGGTCATGTGCTTATTTCTTACCTGAGCTTTGACTTCTATGGCTTATCAGATACCAATTTTCCTTCGTGGTTGTATAACAATAACCAAAATTACAATTTTAAGCTACTTTTTAAAAAAATTTCTGTCTGTTTAATAAGTGAGTTGTTTATATCCATTCACTGCTTAAGTAATATAATTTCACTTATCATTCAATGACTGAGTACCTTTATTTTTCCTTTGGAACCTCTTAGAGCTCTTCTTGCACTCATGCTTAAGAATCCTTATTCTCAGAAATGTGTAAAGTTCAATAAGAGTTACCATTTTTTTTTTATTTTATCAAAACACTTTGCCCTCAAATTAGAAACAAGAGACTTTGATTAAACTTGCACTTCATATTAAATAATAGCATGCAGCCTACTTGGGAAAATTTTTTAAGATATTGACATGAACGCCTAGGTATCTACTGTGTTGGTTAATTCAGTGAGTTAGAAAATATCTTGAAGCTCAGATAATGCTAATTTCCAAGAAAGCTTTTATTTCCTCTAACCCTCTAGTGATCTTTTGTGATTATGTGGTAAAGAATAGTAATGATAATGATGATAGTAATAGCAGTAAAAGCAATAATTCATGGTGAAATGTAGTGCTGCCTGGGAGGTAAATCAAGAAGAATGTAGTTTTTTCCTACATCTGGACTAAATTTTTCTTGAATAACCTTTTATCTGGGATTTCATAATCCTTAAGAAGATAACACATTGCATACAATGCTTTAGGGCACTGCAGTTTAATTCTCCCGAGCAACTGTGGTCCAGGGAGCTGTTTTATTCCCAAGGTGCTGAAAAATTACCAACTTGTAACTCCCTCTTCATTTGGCCAACTCAGGAAAGTAATTGGAACCTCTTATTAGAAGCTCCATATTTAGCTATCTTGTAAAAACGACATGTTTTTACATTTCTGAAATTCAGAAGTGTTTTCTAGGCAATGTGTACATTCAGTAAGATTGAATTATTTTGTTGTTCCCTGACAGATTCTTACCAAGATGATGATTTGCCTGACAATGCCAAGTTCAAAACAGTTGACTACCTTCTTTCTAGCACTCCATTGACACCCTTTTACAAAGTTACTTTCTTCCCTCCCCTAGTCTTTAGGACTATGGTGTAGTATCTTTGAATCACACAACACTTTTTCTGCACATAAAATATAAAATATGTTAAAATTCAAATTGAATGAAAAGTTTATAATTGAATTTTCTTCCATTAAAACCATAAAATCTGTTCTTTTACCTACAATTTTTGACATGGGATTTAACACAACTGAAAATATGTACTTAATGGTTTTAAGAGTAATGCATTACTATTGCATGATTTTCCACCAAGTATGCCTCTCTGCAGTCTGGCATCTGAATGGTTCTAGGAACCAGTGTCCCACGGCATTCTTCTGTGCTGGTTGATAATGTGCAGTAATAGGTTCAGATAGACTAATTTGTGCCTAAATGATAGCTAATATATCTTCCTCCCAGGTAGTATTTAACTTGATTAAAATGGACAGGTCAACATAAGGCAATTCAAGTGGGAATTTCAAGCACCATTGAAAGCTAATTGGGCAAGACAAAGCTTATAAGGAAGAAATTCCATGTACTTGGGATTGCCAAAATTCTAAATGGAATCTAAGAAAAATTGTATTTGAATCAAATCTGATGCAGGCATTTTGGTCCAGCTCAGTGCACACTGCTGAGTGAGCTGATTACTTTACGGAGGAGCTTTACTTCCATTGCTCATTAGTGAAAAAAAAAAAAAAAAAAACCAGTTGCTTCGCCATGTAATATGATCATATGGTTCAATGTTTCAAATTTTTAAATTAAATGCAAAGAGTGATTTTATTTATTTATTTTAATTTATTATTTTTAGAGAGAGGGGAAGGGAGAGAGGCAGAGAGGGAGAGAGACATCAATATATGGTTGCTTTTCACCTGCCTCCGGCTATGGACCTGGCTGGAGACCTGACTTGCAACCTGATTATGTGCCCTGGCTGGAGAATCGAACCAGCAACCTTTGGGTTTGCAGGTGCAAAGAGTGATTTTAAATGCATACAAAATTATACTTTTATTTCTAACACTATTTTTCCTAAGGAAAAAATTAAATAAGCAAACATTATCAAGACATTCAACATACAGGTAAGCAAGTCTAATATTGATACAGACCCTAATAGTTAACTGTATTAGTGAGGAGTAGAAAGGTTGAGATTCCCACAAACCTGACTAGGAGTATCATCTCAAAAGACATTCAGATTTATTTAGAAACTGTATTGTAGATCAAATAAAACATCATTGATCATACTATATTTACAGAGTACCTATTAGTTTGTAACCTCTGATAGGAAATTTCAACTCCAAAATTTCACTCAGTTTGTAAATATGTTATCTAGTAGAAGGGTTATCTTAGAAGATGTATGAGTAACTACTTAATAAATACCTTTTCTAGCCTGATTATATTTTTATTAAAAAATTTTTTGATCAAAGGCTTTGCTACTTAGCTATCCTAATTTTATGTGATTATAATTGCTCACTGTTTATGAGATAATATGTCCTCCACTAGTGCAAAATTAAATGAAACTGCTGGAGTCTTTTTAACACCTGACTCATCTATTTTCTCTCATTGGGAAAGAATTAAATGCAATGTGATTTTTTTTCTTTTTGATTAAAAAATGCTAAGTGCTCACTCTCTCTCTCTAATAGGCATTAGCTGAAATTATTATTAATGCAATTTTGTCTACCACTGAATCTTACCACCTTTTTCTTACAAAGTATCCAAATATGTTTTTTTTTAAGATTTCATTTATTATTTCCAGAGAGAGAGGAAGGGAGAGAGGCAGAGAGGGAGAGAGAGACATCAATGTATGGTTGCCTTTCACCTGCCTCCAGGACCTGGTTGGAGACCTGGCTCACAATCTGGTTATGTGCCCTGGCTGGGAATCAAACCAGTGACCTTTGGGTTCACAGGCTGGTGTTTTATCCACTGTGCTACCAACCAGGGCCAAATATGTTTTATAAAGGAAAAAAAAAGCCTTAGATTATGGAAGATACTGAGACACAAGAGATCTACACAGGAACACCTTTCAAAAATGAAATAGGAACAAAACAATAAAAAAGTAACAAATAGAATTGATAGCTTAAGTAACCATTCTATTTTATATCAAGCAATTAAACAAATAAAAGTATTCCTGTATCCATACACCCTTATCATATTCTTAAACATGTCAGGAATTGGATAATCAGTGGCCAATATCAATTAAAGTGAAAATAAAATTACCTTCTGTCAAACTTCCCCAAACTTTATTTTTTCTTTTGTATCTACTCTCCACTCCTCTCTTCACTTTCTTCCTTGCCTATCTTACAGGAACATCATTGACCCATTAGGCAAGTCCAAGACTTCTGACATAGTGATGCTCAGCCTATCTTTTCAGCATTATAAAAGCATTGCCTCACTCTTGTCCCATGTGGTCAAATCTTTCAGTACCAAAAATGACTGGAAAAATGATGTTTTTACTTCCTTGTGTTCTTAATTATATTCTTTCCATGTTTTAAGGGGTATTTCTTTTTTCTTTTCAATTCTAATTGCTAAACAAATAAATCATTTGATGGCTTGCTTCTTATAAAGTCCTTCCACATCACTTTGGCGGTATTAATGCTACCTTCTTCTGACAACTTATGCACTTTTTTCACATTCTTTTTTGAATATCAATATGAAGGAATATATCTGATATTCCCTACTGATTAAATTATCTTATTATTTAAAAGTAATTTTATTACTAAAGAGAATATTCAAATCATTGAGTAATAAATAATCTGTTCATGACATTGTTTTGTAAAAGTTCTTAATGAAGTGTGAATATTTCATTTTCTCATATATCCTTCACATGTTCATGATAAGATGGATGAACTGATGCAATTTCTTTTTTTTAATTTTTTTAAAAAAATTATTGTTGTATTATATCCATCCCCTTTTTGCTCCACTTTGTCCCCCTCCCCATGATGCAATTTCTTGATTTGAAGTAAAGCTGATTCATTTTTGTAATCTAACAATACCTAGAATGACTCCTTCCCATGGCAACTCCTAAATAAATACAATTTAACTTCCTAAAGTCAACCATTCTTTAGAAAACTGTGTGTTTCTATACTAGAAAATAATTAAAAATTAAAATGCCTGCACTTCAGAATTTGTAGATGTAAAGGAACTAGCTTAGACACTAGAAATCTAGGACCCAGAGACAATCAGCTATATTTCTGAGACAGGTTTACTAGTGACTATATGTGATTTTACAAAGTTCAAGGGTCAAAAAGGAGAGTATAACAATTAGTCAAACTAAAAGTGATGATCAGAAGCAAGGACTAAAACAAGGGTTCAACCTCAGAAATCTGGAAGCCAAGTCAATGCACATTTTCATTATATTTTATTTGATTCATTGGTTGTCTTATTGATTTATTTTTTGTAATCATGTGTCAAACACTGCATGAAGCTTGTTACATTATTATTCATTTTAGTTCTCAGAAAGACTCTGTGAGATAAGTACTGTTTTTCTGCCACATTGCAGGTGAAGGGACTGAACTTGTAAGAGACTGAGAAAGCTCATTGACCTTGCAGTTACTTAGTGGGCAAATCTAGGGTATCTTACTCAAGTCTGACATTAGAACTTGAGTTGCTAATTACTTGTAACCCTTCCTCAGAAATCTGGGCCAATGACCTGTCATTAAAGCTGTTATTGTGGTTTGGGTTTTTATTTGCCAGCTAGATCATGTTTGTAGACTGATCAGAAAATGGCATGTTGGTCATTTGTCATACCCTTTTGTTCAAGTCACCTCCTTGCCCCATGGAGCATCTTTTAGAAAGAGCTTGGGTTTGAAGACTAGACCATTACCAGACATCTGAGCCATACATAACATTCTTACCATGCAAGTTCTTCACTTCTTCCATTGTCCAGTCTAGATTGGGCATAAAGAGCTATAAATAAAGCAGGATACTTAGAAGAAGGATAGGTATAATGCATGATATATGCAGGGGGCACTGTTAGAATGGACGGACCCCTTCAGTGATTTCACAAGACTCAAGGTGGCAGGTTATCATTTGTGTCAAGGTTGGCTTCATATATCTGTTGTGAAAAGGGACAGATGTTACTTCTAATATGCATACTCACAATCTATCCCCTGCCTGTAGTTGGCATGTGTATTATATTAGGAGTTTGCAAGAATCGTTTACATCAAAATGAGCTTGGTTCCTAGTGAAATCTTGAGTAAGATAAACTCCAAGCTTTCACAGTAATATTGATAGCATGAATAGGACAGCTGAAGAGTTGGTGCCCTGCAGTCATTTGAAATCAGGATCATAAATATCTCTTTATGCCTTTGGGGACTGGTGGTCCCCAATACTGATATCAAACATATTCCTTTACTGCAGCATCCTCCAGCTTATCAGAGCTTCTAAACTTCCCTATAAGGTGTGCCCCACTTACTGAGGAGACTGAAGAGGGCCTCAGTGCCACACTTTTTAAAAGATTTTCCTTCTAGAATCTGAGGCTGGCTTTCAATCAAGCACTGCTTCATTATGCTATCCACCCTCTCAACCATCTGTGTGTACTCCTGCTTCCCTGGCCCTATGGATGGAGAGAGGGAGTGATCCACTACTAACATTATATTGTACCCTCTAGCTGGTGGTGTTTCATCTTATATGATAGGATGCCTTTGAAAATTTGAATAAAAGCAGTCCATCAAAGAATCTTGAAGAGTGCTCTAGGTTTTATTCTCTCTTTTTCCATAATGCTGATCAGTTTTTTATTATACAATTTATGTATTTTTCATGTTGGCCTGTCTCTTCCCTGCTAGAAGTAAACTTCACAAAGGCAAGGAATTGCATCTGTTTTCTTCACGGAAGTAATTGACAAGCCTAAGAGTTTCAGGGTACCTTACTTTTTCAGTTAATTGCCTTTTTCCCCAGAATATAGCTTCATTCAAAAGCTCGCCCTCAAACATGGTCTCTGGTTATGGGAGGCATTAAAGAGGCACTGAGGTATTGGCTACTTATTGTAGGTGCATAAGCCCACCCAAGTCCATGCTGGAAGGCACATTTTCCATAAGTTAAGGTAGAATGGGTTAGGACATGTCTCAGTTCATTTGGATTGCAAAAGCAAATAGTCTAGATGGGTTAAACAAATGTTTCTTTCTCACCATTTTAGAGGTTGCAAGTCGAAATCAGGGTGCCACCATAGCAGGGTCTCATGAGCACCATCTTCTAGGTGGCAAACTGCTTAGTTTTTCTTGTGTCTTTTATATGGTGGAAAGAGAGTAAGAAAGCTCTTAGAGTTCCCTTCTAGGGGGGCCCTAATCCCATCACATGGGGTCTACTTTAATGAATTCTCTCTCAAAGGTTCTAGTTCCTACTATAGCCACATTTGGGGGTCAGGATTCAGCATCTGAATATTAGGGGAACACATGCATCTGGGCTTTGCAGGGTAAATCAGAATGCTGATGAACTAATGTTTCCAATTACTAGAATACAATGGCTGTTACTGGGAATGAGATTAGACCCTTTGCTTACATATAAACATCAGTTATTTTACCTGGATGCTGTAGAGTTGGTTGTAAACCTCTTGTATCTTCTTGAAAACACAGTGAACTGTTGGAAATCCTTGATTGCTATGTAGTCCCCCATATTTAGATACTGGGATAGAAATTGTTGATAATGTAAAGGCTCACCTACATATTTATATGTATTTCTTAAGGAGTTCCATGAGTCCAAATGCAAAGACCAGAAACTCCCACAAGTTCGATCTGAAAAACAATTTACAATATAATTGAAACATATCATAGTTCCTCAGCCTAGAAAGTCATTTCTCTGTTTTGGCAACATCTACAATCACCATCTCAAAAAGATTCTGCATACTGTGGAATTGCAGCTTTATGAAACATTAGAAAAATTTTGTGATGTTGAGTGTCATGTACTAAGCAACGCTGAGAAAGGAAGAGCTCTCTGTGCTTTACCAAGAGCACTGGGACGTCTTTGATGAAGTCATTGTGTATTGTCTCCTTTGACTTCTCTGAATTAGACCTTTGACCATTCATCTTTTTAATCAAGCTGCTAAGGTAGACCAGAACCCTGCAGTGATTTGAAATGGTCAGTCCTATGAACTGTTATTATTATAGGCTGTATGTGTGTAGGAGCAGAATTCTATACTGTTCTAGACTTTCAGATAAACAAATCATGGGGAAAAGAATTCTCTGGGGTTGCCATGAAACTCTGAACTATTTGACTTGTAAAATTAAGTGATGGATTGGGTTGGAATGCAAGCAAATTTCTCTGGAGGTTGGGCACAGAGGCTGGTCACTGGGGTAATTACAGAGTTGACAGCCAAACACTCTCTTCCATCAGTTAAATGCAAAGTAAAGTAAACTGTTGATGTGATTTTATCTCCCATTTTAGATGGGAGACAAGCTTCAGGAAGCAGTGAAGACAAATAAAATGGGCAATGGAATCTATGTGGCTATACTTAGAATACACTGCTTGCTGTCTGTGACTATAAGAGCCTCCCACCCCCAATCTAACAATGTCTTCTAAACTGTTACCATATTAAATGGTACAAAAATAAAATCAAGGGTTCTGAAACCAGAGATGTAAGAGAAAGAACATGTAACTTTTTGTTGATTTCTATGATCCTGCTACACTCACAGGTGTTTGGTAGGGAGGGGAAACCCACCCACTTATGAAAATTTTCAATTATTGGGATAAAACTTATATACACGTATCATTCCTTTGTCTTGGTTTAGGTGTATTTGGGGACTCTGTTCAGCTTCCTAACCCCTTGGGCTTGTATCTAAAGGAACTAATTGATAAAATTTAAAAGCACAAGTGCAATTTGGCCAGATAAAGTTGGTCATTATTAGTTCTAGAATGTGCACTTTCTTTTACTGGTAATGTTCTAATTTAAAGCATATATATTTGATATGCACTAGAAGTACTCATTCTTCACTTCTGTTAAAGTTAAGCTAGGTCACAAAATAATATAACAGATATTTTATCACCCACACAACCAGCTTAGGTGCCCAGGATATAGTAGGTTTCAATGAAAAGAATTAATGGATAATGAGAGCATTATTTTGGTTTTAAAATATATCGTATAGCTCACTGATACAGGGATAATCATCTTTCTTTGCAGCCAACCAATCAAATTGTATATACTTCTATTTATTTCTTTAATTATTTACCCAACATTTAAATAAAGGTTCTGATTCTTAAAAAAAAAAAAGTATATATATATATATATATATATATATATGTAAAAAATATAAGTAAAACAGGTACCCTTTCCATCCTGGCAATTGCAGGGGAGAATGCATTTGCACTTTTTAACTTAGAAAGTTTAGATTTAATAAATATATTGATATTTAAAAAATATTCAACTTAGGTATTTATTTATTAAGTAAGAACAGTAAGGTGAAAGGACTCATGGACATGAACAACAGTGTTGGTGGTTTCAGGGAGGGGAAGGAGTAAGTGGGATAAATGATAATGGAAGAAAACAATAAAAATTAAAGTCACAAAGGGAACAAAGAAACTTAAGAGATGCCTATAATGTTTTATGGGAGCAGTAACAAATTGAATAAAATATTGTCCTTTCTTAGTATAAATTGCATTCTAATTAGAGGTATGGCATGTAAACAAAATAATACCCCCTACCCACATGTGTGATGAGAGCATGTGGTTTGCTCAAGGAACTCAGAGAAAGAAAGGAACACAACCTGATTCTGGAAATCCAAAGAGAAGGGGAGAAATAGGAGGCCTGGCATGTTCAAGAAGGAGGACTGCATAACACAAGGTCTGAGTGCTCTGGACTGAACTCTGGGATACCCGTTGCAGGCAGACTTTGAAACATATGCATATTTTCATATTTAGTTATGTGTATTACCATACTTGTTTGGCAGAAATGAATCACTTCCGATACCATTATAACTTTTCTCAGCCTTGATGTAGAAACTTGATTACTCCAGGTATAGTTATTACATTATCATATGTTTTATTTATTCCATACTTTTCTGAAAATGGGAACCAGAGGAGTAGCTTTTTATGTTCATAAGGATAAAAGTTCTCATTGTGAACCACATTTTCTACCTCTCCTGAGAGTAATAGAGCACTACGGAAGTGAGCACCAGAAATGTTTGGATTACTTGGGCATATGTCAACACGTTTTACAGCCTGTTGTGCAATCTTGACAATGCTGTAAATCTTCGGCATTGAAAGAAAGCTGTATGATCTGAATATTGAAAGGAAGTTTGTATGATATGAATGCCAGTGTCTCCAAAAATTCCCTTGATGGAATCCTAATGGCCAGTGTTACGGTGTTTAGAAGATGGGACTATTGTGGGGTGATTAGGTTATGAGGATGAAACCTGAAAACAGGATTGGTGCCCTTATGAAAGGGACCCTAAAGAGTTCTCTCACTGTCTTCCCATCACATGAAGACGCAACAAAAGCAGGCAGTGTGAAACCTGGGAGAGAGCCTTTGCAGCACAGAGCCACGCCAGTGTGGTGATCTTGTACCTCCTGCCTCCCCTCTTAGAGAACTGTTTGCTGTTTATAAGCCTCCTAGGTTATGGCAGTCCAAACAGATTAAGACAGAGGTGAACCCATTTTGCTTAAATACATTCCAATTAAATTTGGATTGAGGAAGGAATTTCTCAGATTACTGGGAAAGAAAAACTATGGATATCATCTTGATTGGCAATTGTAATTCAGTGATGTACAAATACAGAACAGCTCTCTTGTACAGAACAAACAGGCAAGATAACATGTTTGTCTTTGTGAGCAGCCCTAGAGCTAATTAAGAGGAGGGATTATAATTGCAGAGGTCAAGATATATTGTGCACTTGTATCAGACAGTTTTAAATGCTTTCCACTTAATCCTCACAAATATAAGGAGATATCATTATCATACCTACATTTTGTATAAGAAAATATCAAAGATTATTGATTTCTCCCCATTTGTATATGTAATGTACTTAAGATAACCCCTCAGTCTTCAATACCACTTTCCTGAAGTAAGGATCCCATAGAGAGGCAAAACTAACTTATTTAGTAAGTTTGTAGTTAATGGGAGGGTTCAAGATACAGGTTCATCCTTGGTCCTTGGTTTATCTAAAGTTTTAGGATCTGGTCGGGTTCCTGCCCCCTTGAGCAGGTGTCTTCAGATAAATTGCTGGTGAATATGTTCTTTGTACCTACGACTTTATCAGGGACAAGGGTCCCACACCTGTTGCTTCAGCTCCAACTCAGTTGCTCTAAGTGATGACTTCCAAGACTTAGCCTACAGATTTTGTCCCACCCCTGGCTGATATGTGACTCAAGGCTGGTCACTTACCTTCCACCAGAGAATCCCCTCCCCCACAAGCCTAAAGACCAAAGCTGTTTTCTGTTATGTAGGAATGTGTGGATTTGCAGACATTACATCTTCCTGAAAAACACAGACGTTAAAAGCAATGCATTACTGTAATATCAACTCTTGCTCTCCTTAGTACTAAGTATACACTGATTGTTTTTTCTTTACCTCCTCAGGTCAACACACAATCACAGTCTATAGTGTTGCTTCACCCTGTACACACACCCATACATGACCACACAAAATTGTAAGACCCAATTTCTCTGATTTCAACTTATGGGAACCCCCCCCCCCACCATTTTTTAAATTTTAGCCTACAGGAAGCTGCGTTTTAGCAAAATAACTCCTGGCAACTCCATAATGTCCATCTCTGTTTTGATTCGCTCCGCTCTGTGGAAGGATGGGTAAGCCGCCTACTTCCTTTCTGGAAGGCAGCCCTTCCTCATTTCTGAAGAGATACCCAATCTGCTCCTTTTCTCCAATTCTTCAACAAAATTGTACCAAGTATTTTGGAGACCCCAGTTAGTCCAGGCTGGGGATTAGAAGTCTAAGCACAGGTGCACCTCTGCATAATCCTGGGGACTTCAGAAATTGATAAACCTTGTGGACCTGTTTCCTCACCTGCAGCCTGAGTCCTGTTGACTAGAAATCCTACAGATGTCATCAGGCTATGACAACCCAAGAATCTGAAATAGCTTAAATGCTTTAATTGAAAAGCACATTTTCTCTGTATTCAACTATCGAAAATAATTTATCCTTTTTAAATTTGTCTGACTTTTCCTCCATGTTTCTATGAATTCATTGAAATAACTTTTTTAAACATGCTTTTTAAAACTATTTATAATCTTAATATTAAATATAAATGGTCCCGGCTATAATAGAAAGTTACCCTAGAACTGATTTAGAAGCCTAAGAAACAGAGCTGTTGCTGACATCTTAAAATGTAAATTATTTAATTCATGAAAGCAAAAAGTATTCAGCCTGATGAAATATGTTTTCTTTTGGTTGACTGACAGCAAACTTTGCCTATGCGCTCAAGCGAATTCACTCAGCGACCCCATTCACCCAAAGTGGTTGAGTGAGCCAATCAACTCATGAGTGAATGATTACATATATTTTGAATTATGAATGTTAATTTTATTCTAGTAATTATTGTTATATGCTACTAAATTTTTTAAAACATCATGATCTGTACCTTATAATATTCTTTCAAAGTTTCTTATTTTAAAGGAGTATACTTTTATAAAAAATATTTTGGGTTGTATAATATAAAGCACTTATGATACAATGAGTTTATGATTTTTCCTGAGCAGATGAAATTAATATACTCTTATATTAAAAGTGACATCTTTCATTGGTTCCTCATTTTAACAGATCTAATTAGAACATGTTTGTTCCTAAAGCTGAGGGATATGTGTTTCTTTTTCTTTTTGTATTATTTTATACTAGCAATTGCAACATGCTGATAGGTTTTACATTTTCTAACAATGCATTCCAAGGTATGCTGGTAAGCGACATTAAGTGCTGAATAGCTAATACTGTAATGACACTGGGGAAAAAAAGAGAAGTGAGCCATTCTGGCTGAACTGTTGTGTGCCAGGTGTTTGATTTATGATTTTTCAGGCATACATAAGGTTCAGGTAAGCCTTAATCTGGAGAGAAACTCTACATACTGGGGGTGGACAAAACCCTTAGGCACCCAGAGACTTGGGCATTAGCCCTGTGTAAACACTTTCCATTTAATTAATTTACTGCTGCACATTATTAGCAGTGATTCAAATTTTATAGCTGATCTCATCAAAGCAGCTCATAACTTACATGTCTAAGAAGCTTTTTTGTTGAAGTAAACTTGAACTGGATGCAGAACTTGGATGTAGCTGCCTCTTTATGAGATTGTAGTTTTAATTAAAGGCCACACTCAAAATAAGCAATGAGTGTGCTGCTCCTGGTCCAATAATGGACCCAAGGCCTCAGTATCACAGAAGCAGAGCTTGTCCATGAATCACTCAGATGGCATTCCTCCGTCTAATTGGCCTAGGGGGATATTTTCAACTTTTACTTACATTCATGATATATAGAAATGATTGACTTTATAACTAAGGTATAGGAAATATGGTCATATTGCTTCCTGTGTCACACATTTTAAAGTATAACGTAATTATTTTACCTTTTTTTGTTAAATATTTTGATGAGTATGCAATCAAATTTATTTAAATTATGTTTGGGGTTGCAACTTTTATGACCTCTTCTTAAGCTTTCTGCGTGCTGTTCAATCTTAAACAGTGTACTTTAGGAAAAATATATTTGTCTTTTTTCAAAACAAAATATATATTTCTATCAGCATAATCAAGTATCACAAATATGCCCTCTTTATTATGATATATTATTCACTTCATTTTTTTGGTAAGGCCAGGTTTTTAAATGACATATGGGAGATTCTTTATGCACATGTGATTAATTTTTGCTCAGTGACAGAGAATAGTGCAATGATTATAAAATGTGTTGCCTCACCATTATGGCCTTCCCCAGCACATCACTTCCTGACATTTTCTTACAGTTGCTCTCACAATCACAATGAGTTCTTCCTCCCTTTTCTATACCTGATTTGCTCTTGTTTTTACTCACATTGGCTAGTTTTAACCAGTAAGTTTTTGAGTACTGGTCATTTGCATTTTTGTACACTTATGTTCCCATATGAAATGTATGTTTGAATTGAAATGAACATGCAATTACTAAACAATAACATGGTAGCAAATCTTTCTACTCAAAAGTCATTTAATATAGCACCAATTTAACTTATGCCAATTTTGTATGTTTAGGAAGATGTATGTTCTCAAAAATAGAATAGACTATGTAAAATACAAATAGATTTAAAACTGCTATTTACTGAATTTAACCTACAGAAACATTCATGACAGATACAAATTTGGTTTTATTTCATTTTATTTTACAATAGTAGTATCACTCCATTTATGCAGTAATGTTTTAGCATGAACTTTTTACCATATCCTGCACTGGATGGACTGACTGAAATGGATAAGCTATTTTATTATTTTTTTGAACAACGAATAGCTCAGTGGAAAAACAAGCACATGAACAAAATTGAGCACATGTGAATTGCTACTGAGAAATAACACAGGAATTCAAAACAAACTGCCTTGCTTAGTTTTAGATTAATTTTAAATAAAATAGCAATAAATGAACTTGAATAAGGGAATATAATGTCTTTAAAATATGCAAATTAATTTCATAAAATTCTTAACATGCTTTAGTGCAATGCATGATGTGCTGTCAGAGAAGGAAGTACAGGATTTGAGAAGATATTGAAGTGTAAACTTTACTGCCTGGAGGATTCAAGTGAGTCTTGAACAAAAAGTGTCAGACCTGTTTTTAGAGGAGACTAAATAGAAAGGCAACATTGAATAAGGAAAACAATGCAAAAATAAAGATACAGGAAAGGGAGACTGTTTGCAGTCTCCTGATTAACTGTTGCGTGTGTTTTATTTTGACCTTGGTTTGCTTCCACACCTGGAAAGTGGCAGGAAATAAAGTTGAATACAATTAGGTCATGCCAGATTGTAAGACTTTGCATGCCAATTGTGAATATATTTATATTACAGAATGGTAATTGTGTTAAATAGTTACAGTCTACCCCAGTGCTGAGTGTATTTTAAAGTGCTCATGGACCAGCTGGGACTCTTGTTTAATTATAGATTGTGATTCAGTCAGTATGAAATGAGACCTGAGATTCCGTATGAAAAGAAGCTCCTGATTGAGGTCAATGGTATTGGACTGAGGACCAAATTGTAAGTAGCAATCGTAAGTTAGCATCTGGAAAGTACATAAAATAGGAAATCCTGGGCTATACATCAGGCATATTAAATCAGAATTTCCAAGGAGAGAGCCAAAACAAAATACAAATAAACAGAAATACACACACACACACACACACACACTCTCTCTCTCTCTCTTTGGATATTTTTGATGAACCCTAAACCCAACACCTGACTATTTTGCAGACCAATGACTACCACACCAGGCTAGCAGTGCTAAGAAATGAAAGATAAGCAGATTTGAGAGATGTTTAAAGGAAAAGTGAGTTTGAATTTGAGTTTTCTTTTTTTGAGACAAAAGAGATTTAATAGGTAATAATAGCAAAACTTAAGATAGAGAGAAAAGAATGGGGTAAGACAAGAAGAGAATGTTCCTGAATTTTGCTCTGCCAAAATTGGGAAATATAAAAGTTTTTTTCTAAAGAAGTATAATAGGTATAAGCAAACATGTCTCCTAGACCTCAAAGATAATAAGATACACACACATCTACATGCATTTTATCTATAATTAACATATAAAAGAGGGAATGGTAGGTAAGTGGAAGCTGAGTTTTGAGTGCTTGCAATGGGCTAGATTATCCTGGGTGCTTTTATGTATATGGAAAAGTCATTAGTGAAGCCATTAAGATCATAGACAAGGAGCACAAATGGCTGGGTTCCAATCTGGCTTCACCACATGCTGGATGAGTGGCCTTTATCACACCCTGGCACTATTCTTGGGCTCAATGGTCTCATCTTTCAAATAGGAGTGAGAGGAAAACCTATTGAATAGAATTGTTTAAACATTCAAAGAGTTGTTTTAGGCATACTGATTAAAACAGTGCCTAGGCAGTATAGTAAGCATCATAATGTGTTTTCAGGAGGGAGTTTTGTGGAATTCCAAGATAAGAAAACAGAGATTACATAGAAGCACACATATTCAAGGCACATGTGAAAGACAAGATGAAACTGATTAAGAGTAATGAGGAAAGTGAGTAGAAAATGTTTAAGTACAGGTCAAGGAAGGGGGTAGTTAAAGAACAAAGTAGTCAATAGTGCCTCATCCTTGGTTAAACTTAAAGCTGAAAATTGTTACTGGAATTGAAAATTATAAGGTTGTGGTTGACCTTTGGAAAAATAACTTATGAGTTGAATGAAGAGAACAGAAGTAAACTTCAATGCAATGAATAATCAATAGGGAACTGGAGAGCTCTTTCTCTTTCTTACGTTTTTCCCTTCCTTTCCTGTTTCCCTCCCATTTCCTTCCTTCCTTTCCTCCTTCCTTCCCTCCTTCCTTTCTTCCACTCTTTCTTTCTGAATGTAACATAAAGAAGACAAGTAGGCTACACCAAAATAAGTTGAGAGATAAACCAAGGAAAGACTGGTTTTTCTTTTTATATTATTTGGTTATTTTGTTCTGTTTTTGTTTCATTTATTATTATTTATTTTTAGAATACATGTCATTAGTCAGTATCTATAGCTTGACCAGAGGGGCCAGTAGAAAGAGAAGCATTAATGATGTAGACCAGTTGCTCTTAAAATCAACCAAGTCATTTATTTTCTTAACTTGGAATGGGAGATTGAAAAACTTCAGTGCAAATCTCAACAAGCATGGAGGTGGAGAAGAATTACATGAAAAAGTTTAACTCTGTCCTCTTGCTAAAGTTAGGTAAAGTAATTTATTAAATGTAATTTTGATAAATTGTTCATAGATATCAGATTTTCTGATTTTTATGATAGAATATTTTTACCTTCAGTGCCCCAAAACTTCTGAATTTTCTTGAACACCGTAAGAATTTCCAAAACCTAAGAGTTAACTTAGGCTGATGTGATACATTGATTATGAAAATTGAATAATACAAAGTGAATAATCAAATAATATACGTAACTGTTTCAAAGAAGATACAATATTAACATGTTTTCAGTGACAAATTTAGAATTTTTTATCATTCATTTTGTATGATCAGTAAGATGCTGTAAGAGTTTCTATAATTATTAAGTAAGTACATTATTAGTTCTGTAACTCTTGATGTGGAGGCCAAAGAGGAAAAAGTGCTTGCGTTAAAAATCATGCAAGCCATTGCGCCAAGATAAATCAGGGTCTTACATTGTCTCTGTGTGTCTATTGGAATTTTAAGTGAATACAATTCTACTCTGTGTCAGACACTAGTAGACTAAGTTGTCAGTTTTTAAATCTCTGCAAGTGATAAACGGACCATTTTAAATGCCACTGTTGAATGTATCAAATGGGAAAGGGCTCATTTTTATATAGAATATAAAAATGTTAGTGGTTTCATTATATTGCTATTCTTGTAAATGAATGTCTGCTGTTTGATCTGCATGCTAACTTAAATTATAAATATTAATTCAGTCTTTGCTATGATAGCAGTTGTTGTTGTTAAAATATTGCCTAGGTTCTATTTTGGAAGTAATTTTCACTAATGAAATAAATTGCAGTTTTATGTATTCGCCTCTACTTGCTGCACTCCTGAAATTCATTTTTATGTCCGTGACCCATGTTTCATTGAACTAGAAAATCTTAACATCTTTTACATTTTCCTTTTTCACTGCAGTTCTCATTTTTCACCAAGATGACTCCTATTTTGAATGTTTTTATTACATATAGTCCCACCTTTCCATATGCTTTGACACCAGTCATCGCAGGTACTCATTGAGTTCCCTTACAGTGCTTGTCCCCTTGATTCAATTTGTAAGTAAGTCATCTTATATTCTGACCAATCTTTACCAAGTGTCAATTTTGTCATGCTAATTTCTACATATAAATAGTTAATGGACAAAATTTAAGTCCAGACATTTTACCATGGCTTTTTGAAAATTGCCAATATTTTTTTAAACTATGCATTCATTGATAACATATTTCATGAGATACTCAACATGAGGTCAACCTCATCTGTGTTGATCTACTCATTATTTTTTTTTAAGATTTTTATTCATTATTTTCAGAGAAAAGGGCAGGGAGGGAGGAAGAAAGGGAGAGAAACATCAATATATGGTTGCCTTTCACCTGCCTCCAGCTACGGACCTGGCTGGAGACCTGGTTTGCAACCTGGTTATGTTCCCTGACTGGGAATCAAACCAGTGACCTTGGGTTCACTGGCAGATGCCTATCCACTGAGGCCACACCAGCCAGGGCCTGCTCATTATTCTCTGGATGTTTCTTGAATGTTTTTGCCCCACTTGACCTAGGGTATCCTCCATTTTTTCTCTTCTTTTATTACAATATCTTTTTTTTTTAAGTTTTATTTCCTTCTATACAGGCTTTCTGATCATAAATCTCATAGTAGCCAAAACTGATACATGTAATTTCATTTTATCATACATACATATTTTTAGGTATTTTTGCTATCTTCCTACATAAATTGTAAATCCTTTAATGTTAGGATCTGTGGCTTATCATTTTTTGTATACCGTAACATTTAGAAGAGTTATTTGAAAAATGCATATAATCAATAAGTAAATATTTTGATAAAATCTGTAACTTACCCAATTCTACTTTTTAGTTTGATATAGCAATTTTCTTTAAAAAATTGTTCACAGAGGACATGGCTACATTTTCCAGTCTATTAATATGAAACATTTTCTTACTTTCAGTATAAATCAGAAGAGACTGGCATTCTGACTATGCAACCCCAACATTAATACAAAAATATAATTTATTAATATATAAAATGCCAACATTTAATCAGTAATGTCCCTTATATAAAATGAGTCTATGTAACACTATATCCTTCAGTTTTATTCAGTCATTATATCTATTCCAATGCATAAGATGAGTAAAATATCAAAATCAGATTTAACAGCATCAGAAATTACCACTGATAATATAATTTCAAACCCAAATTCTATTGAAATTTGAAGTAGACATGTTTAATGTTATTTTTTCTAAAAAAAAAAAAAAAAAAAAAAAAAAAAAAGGCCCATACCAATATCCACTTTCTTTTCTTTGTGTCTAAACTGCAACACTGGAAATGACAGAAGGATTAACTGGACACATATCAAAGATATCACTTCTGTCCAGTTTTCCCTGGTTTCAAGAAATTACTTCTACTTTTTCCTGTGTCATTATTTCTTTCTTCTAATCATCATTAAAATCTGAAACAGAAGATAGCATTTTAAACTGAGGCGTAACAGCACAACTGCAAAGCCTTTTCAGAATTTTCTGATTAAAAAGAAGGGAGGGAGGGAGGGAGGAAGGGAGGGGGAGAGGCCTGGCACTGGTTTTAAGCACCCCATTTACGCAGCAACTTGATAAATGCCCGGGAGCTGAGAGTCACTGCGGACCATCTGCTGAAGGCGGTCTCCCGCAAGGCCCCGACCACTCAACTAATGATGGAGCCTTGGCCTTAAATTTTAGTTCTCCAGGTTTGCCTTATTATTCACATGTTTTTTGTTTTTCCTTTTTGCAATTCACATGTGTTAACGTATCTGTAGAGATCAGTTGGAGAGAATCCAGCCTTTGGTAAATTTATTGAGGTGGAGAATTATGTATTTTCTTTACATAATTTTAATACCTACCATAGAACAATACCATCAAATGTCTATGAAAAACATGTTCCTGGTTTATGGGTGAGTTAATAGTTTGTACTAAATAAAAAAACAAAAAACAGAAAACTAATGAACAATTTTAACATAAATTAATTAATTTAAGTTAAATTTTATTTTGTTACAATAAACATGTTGTTTATTCCATCCATCAGCAAAACTATAAAATTGTTCAGAACTGTATTTGATTTTAAAAGTGCCTGTGTCTTTTAAGTTCTGTATTTTCTATAAATCTTCCTTAGAAAGCAAAACAAATACACTCCAAAGGTCAAATATGGGAATTATTTGTATGATAATTGGCAAAAATGTCTCAAACTCACTGATATCCTTAAATTCAATTTAAGGCAATGAAGTTATTCTGAAATTTTATATTGTTAATACATTCATTGATTTGTACCTTGTGTAGAATAATCTCTGGGTAGGTCCATTGTTTTCCCATGTATTCTTTTTTTGTTTAATTATTATTTTTCTAAATGTTATTTTATTTATTTTATTTTACTTTATTTTTTACATCAATGTATGGTTGCTTTTCACCTGCCTTCAGCTACAGACCTGGCTGGAGACCTGGCTTGCAACCTGGTTATTGTGCTCTGTCTGGGAACTGAACCAGTGACCTTTGGGTTCACAGGCCGGTGCTTTATCCGCTGTGCCACCAGCCACGGTCTTCCCATGTATTCTTATATTATCAGTTTAGAAGAAATAGAAGGGAGGTTGATGAGGCTTCCTTTATAGGAATCTACATTTAAGTAGGATGGAGAACTGAATATAATGATCAACAACATGTGTTTCATTTGTTTAGTGAAAATGTCTCAATCAAAGATATTTATTTGTTCATGCCATGAATGGGATTCTCAAAGAAAGTTCTGCAAAGTTACTGATATTTTAATTTGCTTCGAAGATAGAATGTAGCCAGCCATATGGAGATATGGAAAAGAGAGATGAAGGCATAGGAGATAGTTTGGGTGAATGTAGTTATGGGAAAGTGCTGTCAGTCAATGGAGAAGGGGGATGGTAATTTATTGTTGTCTAGTGGCAGGGCATTGGGAAAGAACAGTTGCAAATAAACTTGGGAAGATAAGTTTCTTTTAATTAAAAGTTGTATAGTAATTGTTCACATAGCCAAAGCTAACCCCCTTGGAATACTTTTGAGTAGATAAGTGAAATGAAACGGTTTTAGAAACTTCAACATTCTCACATTCCTTAACTTCTGTAATTTGCCTCTGTTGCGCCATTACACGGAACCAAGCTCACCTAGGAAACTAGTTATTTCTCAAAATAAGAAGTCCCATATTGAATTTTCACTAGCGTTGGCATTGTTTAGAATTTTTAAAAACGTTTTTGTTTGTTGGTTCTATTAGTTTTTTTTCCTTTTCTGTCTGATTTTTGTGATTTTCTTAAGACTTTCTCTCTGAAATATTAGACTTACCCCAACACGTGAGCCCCTGGAATGTACCAAGTGCTAAGTATTAAGGAATCGTAAATAAAACCAGGACCTAAGACTGAGAGGAAAGAATGCCATGTAGCCCACCCTAAGTTTCCTAGACAG
Organism: Noctilio leporinus; assembly: GCA_004026585.1. Lineage (NCBI taxonomy): Eukaryota > Metazoa > Chordata > Mammalia > Chiroptera > Noctilionidae > Noctilio > Noctilio leporinus. The sequence continues at coordinate 139,340 of PVIW01000595.1, forward strand.
GTTTCCTGCAAAAGAAGGAATTTATCAAGCAGGGATGGGGAATACAAGGGAACGTATTTCAGAGAGCTTATACTTGTTTGACAAGCCTTCCTTGATGAACATTTTCTTCCTTTCTCACATTTTGCATCCTTCTTTTATTTCTTGAAACACTTACAACAGTTACGTTACATTCTTAGTCTAGTCCCATTTTTTGAAATTTCATGTTCCTACTTCTGTTGGTTGTTTCACAAGACTCATTTCACAGTGTCTTCATTTACTATCCATTTTATAATGTCAGAATGTACATTTAGGTTTAAAAGAGTTTCGTTTATGAAAGTCTTGGGCAGTCTGGGCTGATGATGTAGATCTTCTGAAAGCAAGTTGATGTTTGTTTCTGTTACTTAGCTGTGAACTCTGCATGGGACATTGCTTTTTTAGTTTATTTTTTCTGGTTGGGACTTCCCAAAGATCATATGTTTATAGTTAAAATCTCAGACACACAATGTAGTGGAACTCTGGTTAACCTATTTAGGGAGGAACATTTTTGCTGTACACAGGCTAGGAGAGAAAACTGTTCCTGTCATCACTCTTCTGGAGTAGGCTGATGTATTCTGTTCCCGCTTATGGTATGGATTACATTTATTCAGGTCCAGTGTTTCTTGGTGTTCTGTAGTACCCCCTTTCCTAGGTAAGCTTGGATCATATTTCTGACTCACACTCTAGTTCTTTGATTTTTTCCCTTCTAGCTCCACTACTTTCCTGAAAGCTCAGATATGCATTTCCGAAAACAAAATATGTTGGGACAGTGTTTTAGGGGTGTTTATACTCTCTTGTCCATTATATCATTAGAAATACTGTATCTTTCAACTTTATTTAAAGCAATTTCATTTTTTTTTATCTTATTACAAATTTGAGCACACATTTATTGAACAACCCACCTATTTTACTGCCATTGTCTTGGTTGTTTCATTTTACTTAATTACCTTTTCAAAACCAATGTTCATTCACTTTTCCCTATTCAGTGCTCCCTGTCTGCCCAGTGCAAGCCTCCTTTCATGAAAATATTTCACGAGGGAGTAATACATATAAAGCTAGCATATAACTATGGAATGGATAGCTGTTTGATCATGAATTTGCTTATTTACTGGACAAATTTTAAAGTATTTGCTTGAATTAAGTCCTGTATTTAGTCTGGTTGTGAAATGCATAATAAAGTGTAACATTTGGTTGTTAGACCATATTTAATAAAACTTTTCATTTTCTTTATAGGTAATACAAAATTGGGGGAAAATAATTGCTGTTTATATCATATGGTTTACAGATCATGTAATAAAATTGTAGAATTTACTTTTAAAAACATAATTAATTGTTACTCAAATTTTTCTTTCAGCTCTTCTTCAAGTGACAATTTCACTTAGCAAAGTAGAGCTTAGTGTGGGGGAATCTAAATTCTTCACATGTACAGGTATGTATTATAAATATTTTCAAATAACTTGTTTTATGCATTTGTTACTTAATAAAATATATTCACAAAATAAAAGTTGTGCAAAGTTCAATCTTCTAAAAATAAATTCTTATACTGTCATTAGTTTTATAATAATTGGAGAAGTATCAGTTACTACATTTTGCATGTTAAACAATATGGATTTAATTTATGTTAAATTTAGGTTATTAATTTTATTTATAATTAAATAAATTATAAATAAATAAATGTAAAGCTATATTTAATATAGTTATTTAATCAGGGAAAAATGCAAGGTTCTTGTGACTATTAATTAAAAGTTTCAGATACCATACTGCCTATGGGAAACTATAGGCTTCTTTCAGTTTAATCAGGCACTGCGAAATATTTTAAAAGGCATTTAAATATTTAAACATCATATTCCTATTCAACATATTATAGAAATGAAAATGACCACATTCTACTTTTATTTAGCTTCATCATATTAATTTTATTCATAAAACTTTTATAGTTAATTCAAAAATACTCATTTGTTTCTATCTGTTTATATTTAAGCAATTCAAAACTGGATTTAAGTAGGCATTTCTGATATAAATACATTGTGCAAGTTGTCTTGAGAATGGCATGGCTTTTTTATTATTATTAAAATTATTAAAGGTAGAAATAATATAATATTTTTGTAAATCATAGTAATAGTATACACACTATATATTATAGTATACAATAACTATACTATATGTTATATTATTATTACATTACATATTAATCACATCTCATGAAAAACTAACAGAGGGCATGATTCTGTATATATTTGCCTTCTTAAAGGTCTGCATTGAGGTGTGTTGATACATATTTTTGTATATTGACAAATAGAATGAAAAAGAGCAAGGGGGAGATTGGTTCGACATCATTTATTTTGTCACCTGAGTTTGGCATAAGAATATAGGTTATTGTTTCTAAATGTCACTTGTATTTTATATAAACAAATATGCAGTTGTGTCACATAATCACAGAATAATGAACTAATTTAAAAAGGAATTTTGAAAATAAAATTAAATAATATTTTCTTAAATTTGCATATTATAATATACATTTTATAATGTAACTGCCTCTGTATCTTTCCCACAGTCAAATAAAGATATAATTTAAAACTATGAATTAACATCATTCAGTAATAGTTTTCCTTTTATTTATATATTTATTAAAGATTTTATTCATTATTTTCAGAGAGAAGGGCAGGGAGAGAGGCAGAAAGGGAGAGAGACATCAATGTATGGTTGCCTTTTACCTGCCTCCAGCCACAGATCTGCCTGGAGGCCTGGCTTGCAACCTGGTTCTGTGCCCTGGCTGGGAGTCGAACCAGCAACCTTTGGGTTCACAGGCCAGCTCCTTATCCATTGTGCCACCAGACAGGGTTGATAAGTTTTCTTAATAATAGAAAATAATTATTTTTTAAATTTTATATAAAGATGTATAACTCAGAGCTATATTGTTATTATGGAAGTATCTTTATTTATGATAAATATAAAAGTAAAACAAGAATCTAAAATAAAGATGTGGGGAACCAGCACAAATCAGAAAGCCTGTATGTATATTTTTCTACTGAAATAGTGCCTATGTTGACATGACTCTTATGTTTCCTTGCACTCTCCACCACAGACCTAAAACACAATAAATAAATATATATTTAATTTAGGTGAGTTAGAAAAGAGTTGATCCTCAGAGAACTAAGTAAGAGTATGTCATGTGTAGCAAAGTAGTTTTTATACTGTGTTTACAAATAAATTAAAAGTTCAGTTGTATCGATTATTTTCTTCAATAGGGCCATTCATCAATTAAATAATATGAAGTTTTTTATTGAACATTATCATTTATTAGAGCTGCCAGAAAAGAGTGTGATGACCACTCTGAAATCCAGAATAAACTCACCATAATAAACAGATTTTATACCATGTTATTAAGAATTAAAATATGCAAAGTGTTTCACAGAATATTATATACATATATGTATATATGTTACTATATAAAATGAGAATTTTGTATTGTTCAGATTCAAAGCAATGATCATTTACATTATTCTTTTGTGACTTTTTTTTTTAAAGATTTTATTTCATTATTTTTAGAAAGAGGGAAAGGGAGAGAGGCAGAGAGGGAGAGAGACATCAATGTATGGTTGCTTTTCACCTGCCTCCAGCCGCAGACCTGACTGGAGACCTGGTTTGCAACCTTGTTATGTGCCCTGGCTGGGGAATCGAACCTGCGACCTTTGGGTTCACAGGCCGGGTGCCTTATCCACTGTGCTACCGGCCAGGGCTCTTTTGTGACTTCTGTATGGAGGGAGAACTATAAAAAATATCTCCCCTAAATGAATTATTTTATAACGACTATGATATTATGGATCTGTTTAGAAAAACAGAAAATAACATAACTGAGATCCAGTTAATAGTTAGACTTCTTTCATACTTTGCTCTAGCATATCAAAATTGATGTAGAAAGGATAATAATTTGTTTCTAAAGTGATTTGTTGTGGAAAAATAGGAAGGAACACTTTTCTTCAAAGAGTTCCTGCAGATGTTAACTAACATTATGCATTTTCCCCCTATATTTTTGAGTTAGTAGCATGTGCTGCTTCCACAAATTATCTCTTAAGTAATTAGTTGAAATACATCCTTTTGGTGACTAAAAGAAACACAGGAAGCTTCAGCTTTTATAAAAATCATAACCTAGATTCTAAATTGGAAAACTTAAATATATGTTTACTCTGTAATGATTTGGTTGCAATTACCCGGCAGTGTAAGTACCATTTCAATACATTTTAATTATCACATGTCTAAATAGTTAACAGTTTTAGATTAAAATGATGAATGTACTGATTTTAGTTAGGGAAAGGGATTAGGGTCTCATATTAAAAATAGTCAATAGCCTTATCTGTACAAATATAATGACTTGGGATATTAAATCAAAATTTGCTATTATCAAAAGCCAGAATTTTTTTGTTTGTTTGTGTGTTTGTTTGTTTTATGATTTACATTTTTATGAGCTCTGCTTCATCTGGGAGTTAAGTTCTAACTACCGACCCTAACAATGAGAACTGAATAGGTGAAATCATGTTAGTAGTTGTGACTTTATTCAGATATATCTATTATAGATATATAATTTATGTCTGATTCAATAACCAGGGCAGTTCCATAATTTAGTGTGATAATAATCCATAGTTTGCTATGGTAAAGATTCAACTGTCATAGCTTAAATATTATACTGTCTGTTTCCTATAAGACTTTCAGGCTTTGCTTACACAAATGGGATTCAATCCTGAATGTTGGAGAAATAAGATGACCATGTGTTCTAACATTTTTGTTTACTTTCAGCTTTGCAAGATTTTCAGATTTCTGGCTTTTTTCTTATTTACACATTTTTTTTCCTAAATTGTTAAAAGTTGTTGCATAATAAGCAAATGCCAATGCAACAACAAGCACTGGAAACATATTTTCAACCACCTCTTTTCCATGATCGTTTTCAGCCATTGGTGAGCCTGAGAGTATAGACTGGTACAATCCTCAAGGAGAGAAGATAATCTCAACACAGCGGGTAGTGGTTCAAAAGGAGAGTGTCAGGTCCAGACTAACCATCTACAATGCAAACATCGAAGATGCAGGGATCTATCGCTGCCAAGCAGCAGATGCCAAAGGACAGACGCAAGAAGCTACGGTTGTTTTGGAAATTTACCGTAAGTCATGCATTTACTAGTGGATTGCAATTGTAGTTGTGTAAAAAAAATGCAAACGAAGTAATATGTGTTTAATAGAAACTAACACTCATTATGAGCTATGTGCTAGGCCTAGCAGCTCATGTCTATTTTGCCTTATTTCATCCCTGAAATAAAATATATGGGATAGTTGATTATGAACAAATAGAGCCATTTATGCTGATGAAATGATATAGATGGAAATATTTTCATTTTCCCAGACCATTAAAAATCTGCTGGGTCAATAGAAACCAATAGTTCATACCACCAATAGTTCATTTGGTGGTATGAAATATATGGAGTACTCTAAAATAAAAGGTCATGATTAGAACATATGGAATTTCTTATGTGATAGCAGTGACCAGTCAAGAATGAGTATTGGGGAAGAGTTAGTGAACAGGAGTAAAGGACTTGTTAGGTCTTTCACTAACAAGCATTTCCACACTTATATTTCATTTTATGATTTTAGATCTGTGGATTTCTATAACTCTTTCCCTTCTCACATTTGAAGATCATTATCCTCTCTGTTGACTATCTAGGTTTGAAACCAGGTGTATCAGTTTGTTTTGTGGTCTTAAGAAATTGCCCGACCTATCTGTCTTTGGCTTCTTCATCTATAAAATGGGTATAATAGTAATACCTGTATCACACATAGAGTTTTTTTTTTAAGGACTACGTTAATTAATATTGCATGCAGTGCTTAGAGCAATGCCTTACAATGAATATGTAGTAGTTAGCAGTGAAAATTATAAAATGTTTGTAATGCTAGAATATAAGGCATTCTTATAACTTTGTTTTTCTGTTAGTCTAGAAAAGGGATGTTTCGAAAAGCTAAGGTATTCCCCCATTATGACTTCTTATTTGAAGACCAGGGGAATTGGTTGGCATACTACTGCCCTCATTTTTCTGATTTTGCCTTTTCCCCAATTAGTTTCTGAGCTTCTCAAGGAAAGATATTTTCCCTTTTATGTGACCTTCTATACAACCTATTAGCAAAATTTAAATTGAAACAGTTATTTCCTACATGGAAAGATTTGTTCTTACTTTAAATGATGCACAGGGAGATACCTGTTTTATTTATGATGATGAATTTTTTTTCTTGGCAGCAACACTGAATTACTTTTGTAAACATTTCTTACCAAATATACATATCCTATTTATTCATTAATTGGACATCTTTATTGGGTGTCTACATCAGGTGTCTACTCCATGGAAGACAATGACTTAAGCTCTAGAAACTCAATAATGACTAAAATAGGAACTGTTACTGGCCACTTGCTGCTGATATTTTAGTGAGTAGAGACAAACAATAAGCAGGCTTTGAGAAATACATAGATGCTAGCTATCCATAATACAGAATTCTATTGTAAAGAAATTAAGTGGAACAGAGAAACAGGGAGAGTGAAATAAGATGGGACATGGCTATTTTGTCAGTGAAGGTCGGGCAGAAATAGGAAGGCATTTAAGGAGCTCAGAAGCTGAGGTGTGAGAACAAATCTGGACTGTGGAAGGAATTGCAAAGATGACAATTTGCCTGGAGCCCAGACCCAGGAAGAGAGAGGAGAAATCAGGAAACAAATTGTAGGCCAGACTTCCATTCATACAGGACTTCTGGTGGGATGGTAAGAACTTGAGATGTTCTTCTCAGTGATGTGGGAAGTTATGAAGGAGGTGAATTATATCATATGTACTTTAACGTTTTAAAGGATCTAGATTTAACTATTTTATGATAGCATCGGTCCACACAGATTCTGGAACAGGTCATTAAGGGAAATAGGGGATAATCCTTTTATGGCTTGTTTTACTTTCCTGATACAGAAAAACTCACTTTCAGAGAAGTGGTCTCCCCTCAAGAATTCAAGCGAGGAGAGGATGCAGAGGTGGCCTGCAGAGTTAGCAGCTCGCCGGCCCCGGTCGTCAGCTGGTTGTACCATAATGAGGAAGTCACCGCGATTTCCGACAGTTAGTATTTGGGTAACTCCTTAAGTTATATATGTTCTAACAACACTGCAATTTTTTTAAAGACTGAATCTACCTGACCACATAGAGAAATGGAAAGTTTTGGCCCTAAGCATCCATCGACTATTTGGGGAACTTCGAAGCTATAAATTAGGGGATGGCAAACTATGGACCTCAGGAAAAATATAGCCCCTTTCAGTTTTTGTGAAGGGTTATGAGAATACAGACAAGCCCAGTTGTGACATATTGTCATGGCCGTTTGCGGGGACAGGGTTAGCAGCTGTGATGCAGATGGTTTGGCCTACAAAGTTTACAATAGTTACCACCTGGGGATTTACAGATAAAGGTGGCCCTGCTGTATTCAAGAAAAAAAAAATTATGAACAGACAGTACAAGGATACTAAGTATATAGAACAATGAATTCTGATGAGTTCAAATTCTACATGTTATATTTCAAACATGGTACCATGGGCTCACTATATGTAAATGTAAAGTAATATCTATAAGAATTTTTTTTTATTCTGTTTATTAGGGCAATGTTCTTTCAAAGACACCTACATGTTCTAAATATTATGGTAAGATGCATATAGATAATAGGAAGAAAAATACATTCATTCAAATTGTCTTTATGATTCTGATTCAGACTGAGCTGAAAATTCAGGATAATACATCTGATATCGAAAGTGTAATTTGCTTACATTATGCTACTTTACCATTGTGCATTGGGAGCATTTTCTATTTAGGGTACTTTTCAATGCACCTGCATTTCAGAGAGCTACATAGTAATTGAATCTTTTAAATGGATGATTCCATTTTGTGTTTCCAAGAGATGAAACTTTTACAGCATAAAGGAGAGAGATACCTATTTTTAAATACAAATAGGGAATGTATCCTAATTATATTTAATAGTCATTTTTTAAAAATTAATAATGTTTGGGTTTGATATTTTCTCAGCATGTTGATTACTGACTAATACTCCTCTATCATAAATAGCGAACAATAATACTTTATTTCCTCTTATTTCATTTTAGGATAACTGCTTTAGAGTTTATTAACGAATTGCATGCATGAATCATGCAATATGTTTCAGCGTTTACTCACAATAATAAAGAAGAGGCAGTTATTTTATTGTAGTTAAATGACAATGTCTAAACATTTTCAGATTGCCTAATTGTGGGCATCAACTCTACATCTGGTTTATTGTGACCCTTAATTATAACAAAGATTTGAAATAGCTTATAGTTTTTAAAAGATGCAAGGAACAAAAGGCTCAAAGCAATGATTGATGGTCCTGTCTAGGGCTGATGGAAGAGTGCAGTTCTAGGCCCCAGCTTCCGTATATTTCCTGTTATCAGGACGGAATAATGTGACATTGGAATTTTGTTTTGTCTTTACTCTCTTTTTTTTGGCCATAAACCATAGAACAGCTTTTCTCGCTGCTCTTCACCTAATTCAGAGTCTTCATTTATAAATTATGAGTTATTATGTCCATTTTTTAATGGTCGTGAGTTTTAAGTTAGACATTGAGCATATAATAATACTCGTTCAATTAATAAATAAAATATTTGTTAAGATAGTGGTTTCTTAATAAATGACATTTTTTCTTATTTTCTCTTGTTGAGATTTTAAAGTCTGGGAACCTGTTTTATCAAAATTATGTGCATTCAGATTATATCTAGAATCAGAAAATCTAATTTGGGAAAGTGATTAGATTTAAACATGAAACATAACACTGAGTTTTATGGCAGGCAAAAAAAAAGATAAAGAAGAAAAAGGACATAATTTTTCTTTTACTGTAGGGTATGAAGGACAGATGAATTGTGAGAAAGAACATACTTTTCTAGCTTTTTAATATTGGAGGAACTTGCCACATAGTTCATTATCCACCAATTTGTATGTTTATAATGGATCTACAAGAAGTAATATTCACTATCTAAGTATACCTCACAGGTCTTCTTATTAAAGCCAGTGGAGTAAGATTAGATTCAGATGTATGAAAGAACTATGTATGAGAATTTAGAATAATGTTGTGTGTCCAGGTACCTTTCTGCATTCATAGTGAGGGACAGGAGTAAGCTTAGAGGCTCCAGATAAAACAATGACAACTTGAAAATGTCATCTTATTAGCCATGTTTTTGGTAGCAGATGTGTGGCAGATATTCAGAGGCAAAATTCCAACAGAATATTTGAAGTGGTGATTTTTCCATGTTGTTTACTAAAATGAGATTCATATATTCAAGAAGTCCCACATTTAAGGAATAAAGGTGACATTTTGTTATAAAAGTTTAATATTCTGACATTTAGTATCTTCCTGATGGGGTAGAGGAGTTAGGTTATCTTATTTAAGGTTTTAAAGGAACTAGATGTAACTATTATTTTATTATAGCATCAACCAACACAGATTCTGGAGTATGTTTTTGAAGGAAACAAATGATAATAATTTTATGGTTTGTTTTACTTTCTTGATAGAGAAGAAAACAGGGCCGTTGCAGATGCCCATTCAACCTCAGCCAGTTTGAAAGTTATCGCTGAAACTACCTAAATGATTTGATCATTGTGTAACAAAGTACATTTTCTACATCATAAACTATGGATAAAATCCCATTTTTCAATAAAACATTCATATAATCTACTTCCAGTATAAAATCCATTCAGCAGTTATTGGATACCTCATATATGCCATTTAGTATACTAGATGGTGACTATTCATGTTTAACAAGGTAAACAAGTTCATTGCCTTCAAAATACTAATAACTGGCAGAAAATAAGCAATATTGATGTCTATGATAAGGAAAGTGGAGTGCTAGAGGATGAAAAAGACAAACACCTAAACTCGTCAAAGACAAGAAAGGTGTCCAGGATACCTGCTGAAGATTGAAATGACCTCCTCAGGAGAAGGAAGTAGCCAGGGAGAGTGGCAGAGAGAACACCCATGTATAGGGACCCAGAGGTGAAGGGCCGCATGAGTGGCACTTTTCAAAACCAGAGTAAGTCATTGGACTGGAATGTATGAATTAGTGCAACTAGAATACCTACACTAATAAAGATAAAATATTATAAATGAAAGACTAATAGGACTAATAAGAGAGGAAGTGGAAAGGAAGGTTGTGCCAAGTCAACACAGCTTTGCCATCTTGGCTAAGGAATTTGTTAATTTACCCTGAGGGGATGTAACGGAAGGGTTTTAATCAAGGCAATGACATGACCTGGCATATATTTGAGAAGATTATTAATGCCTCATTGAGGAAAATGAATTGGATGGGCTTCAAGGCAAAACTGCAGGTGCTGCTGGGAGAGAAGGAGTTGTGGGCGAAGGGCTGATGGATGGAGGCATGATGGGACATGGGCTTTCCTCAGACGGGAACACCGAGGGAGATGGGGAGGTTAAGGTGGACTTAAATTTCACTTAGGCAGGTAGTTCCATGACATACAATGTTTGTCATCTCAGTTAGTTCAATGTGAAGACATTTGAAGACAGAGCTGGGAATATCAGATGATAAATTTCAGGTGGCGGTAGTGAGCTAACTTTTAAACATGCTGAGGTTGAAGTACTGATGAACCTGCTCAGTAGGTACATCTGGTGGAATGCTAAACAGTTCTGGAATTCATGGAGTGGTCTGGTCTGAAGAAATATTGGTCCTAAAATGAGATAGTAATTGAAGCCATATGGGTAGATGAGACACACCACCACTGGTTTGGCATGAAAAAACAAGAGGACTAGGCCAAGAAGCTACGTAATGAAACATTAAGTATAATAGATATCTTACTGGGTATTATATTATTTCATTTATTTTTCTAACATTAATAATGCAAATTTGGAGGGAATGGGTGGGTGGGGAGGGGAACAGAGGGGAGCAAAAAGGGAATGGATGTAATACAACAACAATAAAATTAAATTAAAAAATAATAATGCAAATTTGTGTTCATAATTAAGAAAATGGGTAATTTGTAATATTTTGATGCTGCTAATATCCATAGTTAATATGTAATTGATTGAAGCAATGTTTTCTTAAAAAATGTCTGCAAACACATTTTAACGATCTACTTTGGTATGAAAGTTTGGCAACATCATTGCATAGACTTTATACCCATATTTAGAATTTGACATCTATTTTTCATGTAGTTTTCAGCTTGGAAGAATTATATATAATTAAACATATGACACTATGTATTCAAATTTAGAAGGTAATTAATAGATTTCTAATGTTCTAAGTTCTATACAGATAGTAAAAATGATGTATTAAAAGGCCATTTGAAATAAAATTTTTCATTTGGAGGAACACTGATTTATTTCCATCAAAATATGGATTATGCAAATTCTAATTTTTTAAATTTCTCTGTATATATCAAGCATTGCTTTTCTTACTACAGCAGTGATTTCCCCTTACTATTTTCTTAATTAAATAAACTTTAATCATTAAAGAACACTGCAATTAAAGGATGGTATATGTTTAATAAGTTAGAAGATGTAACATATATACTACAATGATCTAGATACGATTAGGTGTATCTCTAAATTTAAACTTCTTTTAAATTTATAATTGCTTCTCATCCTAATACCCACCTACAGGCTTAAATCAAGGATCATTTAATTGACTTTGGAACATTGTGAATTTTTAGGAGTTCTATGTGAATTATACTTTAATCTTTCTTGCATCTAGTCTTTCTTTCTTGTCAATGTTTCCTTTGGTGAAAAATTTACTAGAGGAAAGCATTGGCATAAACCTTTTTCTGTCTTCTTAGTGTTAACCTAAAGAAGAAATCAGTATTATGGTTAACTTGATACATCCTGGCCTGAAAATCCTGTGTCAGTAGCTTTCTAACCCACATTTTTTTCTCTGAGGCAGCCGCTGAATCTGCACATGTCCACTCGCAGTGCTTTTTTGCTTACCTGGGTCAGTGGCCTCCTGTAGCCTGATCACCTCCCTATTTGAAATTCTGTCCCAACTTCTCTCTTTGCATGAAGGATCGGCAATAACCAGTGAACCCCTAATCTGATTGAATCCTGAATTGCCTAATGTCATAGCTCTTTATTTCTCACTCATGCAAAGTCCACCTGGCAGAAGGGGGTATATTCAGAAATGTGTCCATTCAGCAACCCCAAGCTGAGGGATGTTCTATCTTTTTCTCATGTGGCTCTCATGTTTGCCTTCATTTTTCACCCATGCAGGTAGGGGAACAGCCACCATTGGAACAGTTTCAAAAAATAATCTTTAACAGTATAATAGAATCCATCCCAGAGGTGTGCACCTCAAAATAATGGCATTTCTACTTCACCAAAAGGCCCCACAATTGGGGAGATGATTTTCCTATTCCCCAAACTATTTCAAATACAGTACCAGCAAATCATGAGGTTCAATGGTATCTATGGATGCATTAACTAACGAAATTTAGGTTATTGCTTTTACAACATGTTTTAAAATAGGGCTAGATGCCCTAGCATGCTTTACTTGATAAGAAGAGACATTTTCACACTGCCATTAAGTTGTTATGTTTAGGAACTCAAGCCAAATCTGGAAAATACTTTCGGGATGAAATGCTGCTTAGGATAGCCGGGCTGTTCCAATCAGTCAGTTAGTACATGCTTCTGTAACAGCTTATTCTTGTATGAATGCATGTGCACACACATACACATAAAATGGAGCCTTGAAATACTTAATGGAATCAAATTTATTCATTTCTAAAATGGATTATCTTGCATTTATAAAAACCCTTCAAATAAATTAGATATAACCATCTTATATGTCCTCTATGTGACTTGAATATTATTATATCATTTAGCCTCCTCCTCAGGGTATGCAAAATTATTACTTTAATTATCTTGTGAGGAAAGATAGCCAATCAATTTTCTAATCCTTTTCTGTACCCCAGTTGCTACAGACAGTACTTGCAGGCAAAATGTTTTCATGTTTGCAATGTCCAGACCTCTCCACATTGTTCTTTTCTGTATCATTTCTGCATTCAAATTACTGAGGGGAAAATAATAGCCTACCATTTTATGTGGAAATAAAATCTCGGATGTGCTTTAGAAAAAAGGTGTAACACGTGTGGAGTAGAAAAATTGAAGTCACAAAATTACATTTTACTTTCAAATTTGAATTTGTTTGAGGATGACACAGTTTGAGAGTGTCAGACACATGCCATATTTTTAACTCTTACCAACTTAGCGCACCCCGGACTCTGCCTGCAACTACTGATACCATGTCCTCCCCTTTGCCTCTTTCCAGATCGATTCGCTATGTTAGCCAACAATAACCTGCAGATTCTCAACATCAGTAAAAGCGATGAAGGTATATACAGATGTGAAGGAAGAGTGGAGGCCAGGGGCGAAATTGACTTCCGGGATATCATCGTCATTGTGAATGGTGAGCAGAGAATAACTTGTACATACGTTATTGCTTCGTTTGAACAATGTTACATGGGCCACCAAGTACATCCAGCACTGAAGAATTCTCTAATAACTATCTGCAATGCCTGGGGGAAGTGTCCCCCACCTCTATGAAGCGTGTGATACATTGCATTATAAGATCAAGAGCAGGATCCAAGACTTGAATACTGTCACACCCTTTTTTTTTCCAAAGAATCTGTGAGGGGAATAATAATTGCCTTTGCTGTCTTTGTAGCTGTTGAAAGAATTCCAAATGAAGCACTGTAAAGCATTAGGCTTGTTTTCCTTTGATGTTACATGAAATACTTGTTGCTGTTGCTTAAACTAATCTATTTGCCAGGATTTGCAAGTTTTCTCAAATGGAATAATTGAATCTATGATGTTTACCCTTTCGAGTATACATGGATATTAATAACTAAGTTTCTGGCTTCAAGAGGGCACCCCCCTTCATCCAAACTCCATTTCCTCCTGTGAATTATCTCCCCTGCCTTGTTAATGTGTAATTTCTGAGGCTAGCAGATGTGGTAAACTGATCCTACCTGGCCCCATTTGGGTAATCTAATCTGCTATCAATCAATACATGCCCTTTTGTGTTTATTTCTCATCTCTAACATACTGTGTCTTTCTCCATGTGTTCCTTAGGACCTCTACCTTTTCCAGTTGTTTTTTTCTGTGAACTGATACGAATTGTTTTCTCTCAATCTCACAGTTTCAATTTCTTTATCAAACCTTTCAGCCCTTAACAGTTGCAGGGTTTCCCTTCATCTTCAAGATAACATCAAAACCTCTGTTCTTGTCATAGGCAGCATTTTATGGTCCAGTCCCTTCTCCTGACCCGTTTAGCCATGAGCAACCTCTGTTCAGCCATGTGGCACTGCTTATGGTAAAACTACATAAATGCACTTCTGTTTTTATCTTCTGCTTTAAAATACCCAGCAGTAAACTATAATCATAGGATTCTATAAGCATCATAGAATGTGTTCATTGTAGAATGGACAAAATATGAATTAAAGAGTCAGCTCCTTCCTGTGAGTTAAAGAAGGGGCTAGGGAAAATACGTGTGTTTACCTCCACACCTTACCCTCTTCCCCCAAAGTCATTTTTCCAGTTTCCTGAAGTAACTAGAGAACACTCAGAATATCCTATAGATTGAAAAGAGTTACTTGGTCTGTTCCTGTCTGCGAAAAGGTAGTTGAACCATAATATTATGCTTAAAGGGGAAGAAAATATTCAATCATTGCTAGTTTTCTCTCCTTCCCTATAACAAAATGGGATTGTGAACACTGTAATGGAATAGGCATGTGGTATTGGACATGAAGTTTAGGCAGGCTGATAGAAACTGCATGTGCTCATGAGGAAAACCGAAGTGGCAGGCCTCCAGGGATCATCCTGATTTTTAGAGCTTTTTTTAGGCATGCAGTCTACAAAGATCCTTTATTTATTAAGAGCACCACATTCAGTAATGGTTTTGACCTTAAATATAACAGGAAGATTTTAGAGCATGAGGATAAGTCTAAATGTGGAGTTGTGTATCTATATCTGTAGGTACCTCTAATTCCTTTCTTTTTTTATGATATGTAATAAACACAGCTAACTTACAGTAGTTATTCAGTTTGTTTGTATTATGATTGCCTTATTTAGAGTTATTATTAATTGTATACTGTGCTTTGTTTTGGATATAACTTAAGGGGGCTTATAAGTGTATTTTGTCATGAATACATCCTGTACTCAATATTCTCTTATATAAATCATATTTTTAATAGACGCAAAGTTCTTTAAAAAGTGCTAAGTTTAAGATATATAAATATTTACTATTAATATGTTATACAAGTATATCAATATAAATTTATGAGCATCATTTTACACTAAAACATGAACTTGAGCCTTATGAAGGAAATATCATCTAGCAGACATAGCATGATAACCACTTATATCAATTCTGCTATTATAATTCCTATTTTAATACATTGATAGCATGGTCTAATCTGCTTCCGTACTAGATTACTTGTGTTTGTGTATTTGTGATTCTGTTTATATTAATTATGTTATATTAAAGGAATGGTTATCTAAGCATGAATGGGTTCAGTTGACAAAGTTTGAATGATCACAACTTCCATAGTCTGAATAGACTGGAATTATTTAGTTCTATAGGCGTATATTTATTATTTCAGGGTTCAGAGGAGATAAACACTGGAAGGTGTTCTTTAGAGTTACTCAACTCAAACTTATGGCTTGTCTTTTGGTCTCACAAAAGCAACTCATCCTCCTTCCACACATCCCCACTTTCCTCCGACACAATCAACTATCAAAACTAATCTGGCCTCCTCTGCTTGAATAATGCTTTATCTCCAGTTCTAATTAGTCACATTTTTGCTCCATAATTGTAAGCTCTCCCGCCTTAGAATTCTTGGATCTTCTCTCCTTCAAAATAACAGTGTTAACAAAATCAGTCATAGATTTATTCCCCTTCGGGATGTTGCAGTTAGACCCTAGCAAGGGACTGCATTGACTAATGCCCCCAGACATCTATCTGTGCTCTCCCTCTTCTGTCACCTTAGCTTCAGCAGAAAATCATTCTGCTCCAGTTTTATTGATCTTATCCTGCCACCTGGCTTGTTAAAACTTAAACTCTCTTTGAAAAGACCCTTAGATTATTTCTTTGTCATGAAACTTCCCTTGAAGGTGTTTCAATGAAAAGTTTGAAATGACAAATAGAGTAATATTATAAAAGCAAGTTTTTTTCATATTATTTTATTTTCCTTCAGTTACATGGTTTGACTCATTCCATGCCTTCTTCCCAACTCACATTGCATCTGATTATTATTTTTTGTTGTTGACAATAGGATTAGTGTTTGATGTTACATATTTACAAGGGAAAATCCTCTCAAGATTCATAACATAAACAATAGTATGGCATATGTGTTAAATTGAACATACTTGTTATATATAAAAACAAAGTTTTATTTGTGTTTAAAGTGTATATACATTCCCTGTTTACTAGCAGTTGTTGATATTTATGGAGCCTTCATTTTGTAGCAGAAGATTTGACTTCAGGTGGTGGGTACATAATACAGTATACAGATGATGTGTCATAGAATTGCACACCCCCGTAAGATTAATTAAAATAATAATAATTAAAAGATAATAGCTAAAAAATAAAATAGTAAAAAATGAGTTATGTCTTAGAATTGCAACTGGCTTCTATCCTAAATGACGTGGACTACGCGCTGGACCTTTCAGGTTCCTCACCTTCTCCCTCAATGACCCCAATGTCCCAACAAAATGCTCCAGTTCACTGTTTCTTCACATTTACTCCTCCCAAGCTCAGGCTCTGAAAGCAGCTCCACCTTTTTTCCCTCATGTTTTACCCCATGCAGACCTTCCTCTCACATGTTTTTTCTTCTAATATACGTATGCTCTCTGTTTTCAACAGTTAGTTGAAAAATAACCTGCTAAGTTCCTCCATAGTACCAGCAATACGGAGGCTCAGTTTTATACATCCCCTCTCGGATGCCTTACTATGTTTCTCAGTGCCTGCGTATAGTTTTTCACAGCATTTGTCTCTCCTCCTCCATCACCTCTCATTGCCATATGAAGAGTGATGCTACCAGGGGGAGCTATGTGCCTCCCCACGCAAGTGATGATGGGACTTGCCCCAACCAACTGCACGTAAGCAAACATAATATGACCTTATGGCTGAGATCAAGCTTTGGGAAGCATCTCATTCTCTTGTCCTTGTGCCATGAAACTAGTATGATCCAAATAAGAACTTCTCTCAGCTGGGACACCATAATGAAGGCATGTGGAACAGGGCCACACAGTTGACCTGCAGGCACAGACATGCACTATAAATTAGAGAGCACATTTTCTTAAGCCCTGAGATTTTAGAATCATTTGTTATTGCAGGAAGCAAACAATGCAAACCAAGTGGATTTTTCCTATTTAAGCAACTTAAGCAACTATCTGACGTAGAAGGAACTTCTGAAATCACTACCGGAGTGTGTTTTAGACATCAAAAACCCCACTTTACACCAATAATGATCACTTCCTATGAACTTTTTACCATTTTATCAAAATATTAGAAAGCAGAAGATTTTTATTGCATTAATTTGTAATGCATTTGTATATTCACTCAACAGGTAAATGCAAAGTGGTGGGTATGTTTTCATATTATGTTCCAAGTACTAACAGTCCTAATGCAGCATGATTTCCCTTAAAGCAATTATAATTTTGTCTCCATAAATTAATTAACTTTACGAAAGTTTCTTGTCCATAGTCCACTGGGTAGCTTGACACAATAACATATAATAAGTGCAATTCTATAAATGTTCACAGATTATTTTATAAAAATAAAGGGCACCTAATGCAGCCCCAGAAGGGACATTTTGTATTTGGTATAAATCTATACATCTATTGATGAAGAGTGTTATATTGCAGAATACAGAGGGAATATATATATATATATATGTATGTATATATGTATATATATACATACATATATATATATATACACACATATATATATATACACACATATATATACATGTGTATATATATATATATATATATATATATATATATATTTTCAGACAGCATCTGCAAAAGAGTGCAAGATGTAAAAGAAGACCCAATAACTTAACTGTTACTAGCATATAATATCTGGAGGAGGAAGTGATGGTGTTAGCCAGCTGGTTTAGGGTTGGGTGGAGATGCAGCTGGAAAGCAGGTGGTGCTGGGTGGGCCCGGGAAAGATAGGGACTTTCTTTAATGCAACAGAGATGAACAGACACTAAAGTGCAAGGACACTAGAGAACAAGAATGGAAGCAGGGACAAAAAGTGTTCAAGTCAGAGAGCATCGAAACCTGTGCCCAAGACAAGGAAAAGAAGAGGAAGGTGCACAACCAGATAGTATTTGAAGCAAAGCCTTTGTGATACATGTGTGTGGCAGGGAGGGGCCAGAGCAATGGAGTGGCATTTGAAGACTTCTAGTGTGGGCTCTAGGCTTCCAGGGCTGTGAATGCAGGCAGAGGTGACCAATAAGGTGTGACCCAAAATGTACCTGCTGAATTTGGACCTGGTGAGGCTCCAGTAGACTTGAGGGTGAACAGTATCACTTTAGTTGCCTGGTTAAAAGTCACACTGTAAAGACTTGAAGAATAAATGTACATGGAATTTCATTGAAGAATGAAGGTACTGATGGTGTCCCATTGATTGCCTCTGCTTGTTGAAATCCCCTACTAAGTGGGAAACATTACAAAATTGAATTAGGAACTTGAGGAAGTGCTCAGAGTTTAGGACCCTCACTTATAAGGAAGATTTACCTTGCACATGAAGAGGATGCTTTTGTTATTGTTGTTTTTCTTTTTTTCCCCTGAGTCAGAAATGGTTTAGGATGTAGATAAATTCACAGGTACCTATGGTTGATAATTTGAGAGAAATCTCACCACATAACTTTAATATTATATTTCTAATCATCTGCCTTTCTCTCATCTAGTAAATGTTGATACATGCATCATATTTCTCAAATATTTTTCCCTTTTTTGTGTTTATACTTGCCTATTTTTTGAGTTTAAGACATGCTTTCCAAAATATCTAAACCTTTCTTTTTATTTCACTAAACTCTTAGTGGCTGCATTTTATTTTTATACCATATTATTACATTCTTATATGTTTGGTGAACTGGCTAGCCAACTTTTCTATAAATTCCAGGACATTTTTACTAGATGATTTTTTACATGCATAAACACATGCACATAACACACTGATACACAAATCATGGGTACACTCTTTAAAAGATAATCAGATTATTTTTCTTGCTTTAACTGAAGCCCATCCTTCCACACTCAGATTACCAGCCTTGAATTAAATAGAATACTTTTTCAGAGCTGTTCAGAAAATGTTCTTATTGATGAAAGTCACGGGGGTAACTTTTACATATAAAAATATAGCCTATAATTTTGTAAACTATTTTTCAAGATGTAATGATTCATTATTTTCTGAGTCTTTTGTAAATGTGTGAAGAATAATCTACTCATTGCTGACTCAAACTAAGGATACTGGAGGCAACCACAGTTGAGAGTAGATGAAAACACCTAGTCATATAATTTTAAAGCAATTGTGTCCTTTATCTTCCTTTGAACAATAACATCAACAGTGAGGGCAGTGGCCACAGGTATTCACGTAAATAAGTATCCAATTATACAATGCACTCTTGCACTGTTACCACTGTGACATTCAGGCACTCATTTGTATTCCTATTTCTAGCCATTTCTTAAAGTGAAGGAAACTAGGAAAATAATTTCGTTTTTATAAAAAAAAGAATTAAATCACATTTTTTCTTAAATATTGTGCAGTGTTAGATAATGTAAAGCCTATGCACAAATATAAAGTGTACGTTATATCCTTATAGCATTATTATAATAGACAGTCATGCAGAGAGATATTTTAAGTTAGTTTAACAGCTGCAAGTTATGAGGGAACTTGTGATTTATTGCAATTGACCACAGGATTTTTAGAATTTTGTCAAGTGTTTTTTTTTCCTCTTTGAATGAGCCTGTTAAATTTCAAAGATTACCCTGGAAATACAGGGGAATAATGTAGGTTTTTTTCTCCTTATGTCTTATCCAATCAATATAAATAATTTCTGTGAATAGTTAGTGTAGTTTCTTAACCTTTACATCAATCTGTATTTCTCTAGACAAAAGTCTAGAATTTCCTAAATACATGTGGAGTGGCACCTGTCCTACATGAAATGTTGTAGAAAAGTATGTATTCATTTTACAGCATACTCCTTTTAATCCCAATTAAAGAGAAGGCAGAATTTTCTCTTGGTTTGAATCAGATCCCCAACTGACCTTACCCTGGTCAGCCTCCTTCTGGTCATGTAGTGATCGATTGGTCTTCTTTTAAAATACGTACAGGGGTGAGTCCTATCATTTGTAACAACAACAACAAAAATCCAAGAAATACTTGTATGTAGAGGACCACAATACACCTCAATAATGTACTTTTATTCATTCCATAAAATCAATCAATAAAATGCAATGTACCTTCAGGGTCCCACCTAACATGTGGACATGAATGACATTCAGCACGCTTCATGCCTTCATTACTTGGTAGTGACATTCATGAGTTTTGTTCTTTCAAAATGAGCGGCATTAAAGGATCATTTAAGAGGCAATGTCTGTATTTTATTCTTCCTGCGGTTTACTTAGGATGAGTATATCTTGCTTTCTTTTTTGTTGTTTGCATAATATTTAATGGCTTTTTCTCCTTTAAATGCCATAAAAATTACTGAGCCATTACCTTTGTCATAGTTATTTCACACAGAAGTCTCTTCTGATTGTGTGTTGTGTGCGTATGTGGGAGAGGTGTGCCTCACACCCAGGCCACACAGATTTTTTTAAGATTTTTCTATCAGTTGTTTAAAGCAATTTGCATACAGTATACCCTGTTATAATTATCTTCATTGTTCTTGTATGTGGGTTATGTTCACAAATTTAAATTATACTTCTTATAAAATTTGGAAATGTTTTAACCATTAACTCTTCAGATACCACTTTTGCTCCATAATCCTTTGGGACTCCAGTTTTATATGTTAACTTGAGCTTCTCTACTCTCAGGTGCTCTGTTTATTCACTTTTAGATATTTTTTCTTCCCATATTAATTTTTGGATGGTGTCTATTGCTATAAGTTCAAGTGAATAACACTTGCTTTTGCAATGTTTAATCTACAATTAACCCTATCTCATGTACTTTTGATTTCAGGCCATACATATAAAATTGTCGACACTATTACAGATGTTTCTCATTCTCCCCCTCCCTGCCATGAAGGCAGGGTTTGAGGGATAGATTTTTTAAAATATATTCTATGTCTATAACATGAGTCTAACGTGATCACGTTTCCTTTAGATTCTTGAACATATGGAATGCAGTTATAACTGCTTTAATATTCTTGTCTACTAATTATATTAATTATGTCTCCTCTTGGTCAGTTTTGGTTGGTTGTATTATTTATTGATGTCTCGTATTTCTTGCTCCTTTGCATATTTAATCATTTTAATTTGAATGCCAGCTGGTGTGGATTTTACCTCTGTCACGTGCTGAACATTTTTATTTTTCTTTAAATATTTTCCATCTTTGTCTAGGAATGCAGATAAGTTCCTTGGAAACATTTTAATCATTTCATTTTATTCATTTAAACTTTGTTAGATGGGATCAGAATACTCCAGAGCTTATTTTGCCCTACTTCTCAGGTAAATTCTTTCTGAATACCCTATTTGACATGCAGAGTGAGATGTTTTAAAATTGTTATTTTGCCTTGGGAAATAGAAACTCATCTTTGCTCTACCTGAGCTTTGGAAATTATTCTTTCTAAATGGGGAAGCTTTCGTCCCTGGCCCTCACGGTTTGCTCTCCTGGGTGGGCACTCATCAGTGCTCATGTAAAGAACTCGGGGGAGCTCACTGAAGGTCCCAGGGAGTTGTCATTATGCACTTCTGTGTGGCACCCTGTCCTGTGAAATAGCCAGACACCTTTGCCTCCCTGACTTCTAGGCTCTTTCCAGGTTCCTCTGACTTCTGGACTCAACCCGGGCACCTCTTCTCCATAATATAGCTGAGAAACCTCTCTAGAGAGTAGGCCAGGACAGTAACAGGACTCACATTTCAGAGATCACCGTTGAATCATTTTGTTGAGTGACTGAAAATATTGAGCACTATTGTTTCGTACAATGTGTCTAAGTTTTTAGTTGTTTTGGGTAGTGGGATAGATTGGTTACCTCTTCTACATCTTGGCTGGAAGCTAACATTCTTGCGTATGTATGTCAGCGTGATGAACAAAATCATGAACATTATTTGAAGGATAATCTATTGTAACAGTATGTTGTGTTCAATGGCATATGGCTTACTTATACCTAAATTCTGACCTCAAAATATTGTAGTCTCGCATGTTCCACTGAATGCAAAAGCATTTCAGATACATGTGAATTGAGATCTATATCTTAATTTTATTTTCTGCTTATTTTAAGGTCACTTCCTTTAATTTAATATTTATTTTCATTTTCTATCCACATATCATATTTTCTGCAATAAAATATAATCAGGCTTTCTCCTCCTAACCCCTCTTCTACCCTTCCAGAAAAAAATGAAGCCATTTACACAACCTGAAAGATGGAATTCACCAAGAAATTGCTATCCCACCCAAGTAACAAAACACACAGAGACCACGCAGTAGATATGGTTGAGTGCAGAGAAGACACCTCAGGGTTCAGGGCGGGGGGAAGCAGGAATTAGAAGTCCAAAGCTTTTAAATGCTGTCACCTATGTCAGAAGACAGACGACCCTGCATTTGTAGTCAGAGGGCGGCTTTCCAGAGGCTGCTCTCTAAGAGTTTAAAATACCCATACACAGGAGAGCTGTCTCTTCCTGGCTTGCCGTCAGTATCTGCCACACATTTCAGAAAAGTATACTTTTTTTTACACATTTTTTGCAGTTAAATTATTTTTGTTAATTAACTTAATTATACTCCAGTTTTGACACTGGATTGACAGCAGGATATTACAAAGCTACTTGGAAAAAACTAAGGCCATTAACTGAAACATAGCCAACGTTCCTGGTATCAGAAACAAGATACCATATGGAAGCATGGAATCTGCAGTTCATGATTGCTAAAAAGAGGCCATGAGGAGTAAAAAGCTTTCCAGAATACATTGGGCCGATCAGAGCAGGGAGTTAAGGGAAGGTCTTTGATGAACTGGAGTTGCAACAAGCAGCCCCTCAAGGAAATTTCTGTGATTTTCCTGCTTTAAAACAATTAGCAGCCCTGGTTGGTGGCACAGTGGATAAGGCACCAGCCTGTGAATCCAAGGGTCACTGGTTCGAGTCCCAGTCAGGGCACGTAACCAGGTTGCAGGCCAGGTCTCCAGCCCAGTCTGTAGCTGGAAGCAGGTGAAAGGCAACTATACATCGATGTCTCTTTCCCTCGCTGCCTCTCTCCCTTCCCCTCTCTCTAAAAATAATAAATAAATGAAATCTTTAAAAAAAAAAAAAAAAAGCAATCAGCAACTCACTTCTATGGGAGTCCTGGACTATTCCAGTAAATCTGCTTATTGAACCTGTTAATAATTGCTATAAAACAATTAGAAATTTTTAAGAACTCTCACAGGATGTAATTTTTTTTTTTAATTTACCTGTTGTTTTTCAAGTTACAGACAGTAAAATTCACTGTATAGTTCTGAGAGTCTTCATGTATGCATCGATTCCTGTACCCATTAACAGTCTGCATATAGATTGTCCATCACCTCCACTCTTTTTCTACTTCTGTAGCCTCACCCTCCTGTGTCTTCCAGGCAACTCTTTTTCCTGTCAATGTCATGTTGTCTTTTCGTGTGTCATATACAAGCCATAATTCAAAATATAACTTGAGAATGTCTCATCGTATTCATCGTAATTACCTTGAGATCAGTCGAGTTGTTACCTGTGTCCACTTTTCACATACAGCAATAGAGTTGCTATAAATCTGTGTCATGCAGTGTGTTGTGTGACCTTAAATTCATTGATATGAGCAGTGATTTTCAACTGGTCAGCCACAAAAAAAATTTTAAAACATGCAATACCTGACTCTGCATATTTAGTCAGGGACACTGATCTCTTGCCCCTTAGGTGATCAAATTAAAATAAATGACATAAGTCAACAGGACAATAGTCATCTTCTGTGGATCTGTGGATGAGTTGAAATTATACATAATTTTATTCAGATCAACAAATATATAACATTCTTGGTGTGCCACAGAATTTTAGTAATGAGAACATATGTGCCATGAAATGGAAATGGTTGAACATTGTTGATATAGAGTGAATACTTAGGAATAGGATTGCAGACATAAGATGAGTGTATGGTTAACTTCAAAAGAAACTGTTGAACCATTTTCCACAATGACTATACAAGTTTTAATTCTCATCAATAATTTATGAGTTCAACCTGTACCTCATTCTTATCAGCAGTTGATGTAATGTTTTTTTAAAGACTTTATGTATTTACTTTTAAAGAGAGGAGAAGGTAGAAAGAGAGAGAGAGAGAGATCAATGTGTGATTGCCTCTTGCACACCCACAAGTGGGGACCTGGCCTGCAACCCAGGCATGTGTCCTGACTGGGAATCAAACTGGTGACCCTTTGATTGTCAGGCCAGCATTCAATCCAATGAGCCATACCAACCGGTGGTGATGTCAAGTTTAATTTTTCGTTTTTAATTTTACACAAAACAAATGTGTAGTGGACCTTGGTGGTTTTAGTTTGCTTTTCTGCATTGATAATGCAAAGGCATTATGCAATGACTGAGAGTGACCATGTTTTCACATGCTTCTGTCTCAGTTACGTGTCTTCTTGAGTGAAATACCTCTGCATGTCTTTGCCCCAGTTCTGAATAGATGTTTGTTTTCACTGCTGTAGTTTGACAGTTGCTTATAAAAATGCTATAAAAGCATTTTTGCTGCCTTATATAGTGTTATGTTTATTCAAGTCTATGCATATTTTCTTAATGCTGAATTTACATTATATATATGTATGTGTGTATACTATATATATATATATATATATATATATAATGTATATTTTATGAATATAATTCCTTGCTCAAGTACTTATTTTTAATTACTTCTGGCTCCTATTTTCATTCTCTTAACTTAAAGTCTCATTTGGAAAGCAGAACATTTTCATTTTGAAGAAGAACGATTAATCTTTTTCTTTTATGGTTTGTTATTTTGATGTAATGTCTAAGAACTCTTCTCCTAATCCTCCATCACACAAATTCTCTCCCATGTTTTCTTGTGGAGATTTATAATTGTATGTTTCTGATCCATTAGTGTTCATTTTTGTATAAGGAGTGAGTTTTGTGGTCAGGTTCATGCATTTGCAGCTGGATATTCAGTTGCTTAAAAACCATTATTAGCCCTGGCTAGTGTGGCTCAGTGGATTGGCGCCAGCCTGCAAACCCAAAGGTCACTGGTTCGATTCCCCAGCCAGGGCACGTAACCAGGTTGCAAAGCCAGGTCGCCAGCCAGGTCCATAGCTGGAGGCTGGTGAAAGGCAACCATACATGGATGCTTCTGTCCCTTTCTTCCTCCCTCCCTGCCCTTCTCTCTAAAGTAATGAATAAAATCTTTAAAAAAAAAAAAAAAAACATTATTAGAAGACTGTGATTTCTCCATTGGACTTCATAAAATAAAAATTGGCTGTACTTGTATGAATCTATTTCTGAATTCCTTTCCTTTCCACTGTCTTTGTGTCTATCCATTATCGCATTGCCCTAATCTCTGTTATCTTTACATGCACCTGAAAATCAGCTGGTGTAATTTCTACAATGCCTTTGTTTTTCTTAAACAAAAATGTTTTGCTTAAATTAATTCATTTTAATGCTGGCCTTATATATGAGTTGAGAAATATTTCATTGCATTTTATTTTTTGAAGAGATTGTGTAGAAAAGATACCATTTCTTTAAACATTCGATAAAGTTCACCAGACAAACCATCTGATTCTAGAGGTTTTCTTTTCAGAAGACTTTTAACCACATTAACAGTTCACAGGACTAGTTAAGTATTTTGTTTGGTGGAAGTTGCCTTAAGTGTGTTATTTTCAAGGAAGTGGTCTAAGTTTTCAACATTGTTGAATTTGTGTGCAAGATTTGACTGCATCATTTATTTTCTAATCTTTTTATTGTGTCTGAAATCTATAGCTAAATTCCTTCCTTGAGTCCTGATATTGGCAATTTATATAAGTCTTTTTTCCTAATACATCTTACTAAAAATTTATTCATTGTTTCAGAGAATCTGCGTTGGTGTATCTACTATTTTTCCCTATTTTGTATTTCATTGTATCCGTTCTTAATTGTATTATTTTTTCCTTCTGGTTGACATGGATTTTTGTCTTTTTTCTCATTTCTTATGCTCCAAAATCACCAAGAATAATTTTTAATCTGTCTAGATCTCTTTTTCTCACTCAGTTTTGCTTCACATATTTTGAACCTCTTTTTTGAGATGAATGCACATGTAGGATTGTCATATATTTTTGGAAAACTAGATCTTTTATGATTATGTAATATTTTTCTTAATAGTATGTGTTTTTATTCCTTTGAAATCTGCTGCCATTGATGTTAACATAGAAACTTTAGCTTTCTTATAGTTAGTATTGGAATGGTATATATTTTTAATTTTTACCTTTATTCTATCTATATTATTATATTTTAAATGGCCTTTCAATAGACAGACATCAAATTTGGTTATATTTTTCCATTTTGATAATATATATCTCTTTATTCATGAGATTAGATCATTTGCACTTAATATAAATCTGTAAGTTTTGTGTTGTTTCAGTTTGAATATTTTTGTAGTTATATTTATTTTTTAATACATTGCATGTTTTTCAGAGATTGTCATCTTTTCATTAGTTTCTAGTTGGGTCACTTTTAACCCTGGAAAGTTTTTAAAATAGTTTTTTTAAGTAATTTTTAGATAATCCAACATGTGTTAGCATGCCACTGGCATTTCCCATTAATAGGACATATTTCTAGTTCTTCATAGGCAAAAATGTTCAGATTGTATCCTAGAGTTCGAATACCATACAAACTCTGTCCTGAAAGTATTGACAATGCAAACTGTTTTAATTACATTGACATCGACTCCATTCTTTCAGGACTGACCTCCTGTCATGAGACCCTGCGTTGACTACTTAACATACACAGAATGTAAATCTTTGTCAAGTTATTAAAACTAGATATTTCAGAAAGTCTAATACAAAAAAGTATTTTTAAAAAGTTAAAATAGTAGTAGATGTGGGATTTACAGGAGAAAAATAAATTTGACTGAAATATAATTATAATCTTTTTAAAATAATTTAATTCAATTCCATAACAAATTTGTAAACAATGAGATAAATATACATATAAATACAAATACCCTATAGTCTGAAACAATGGCTAAAAACTCCCAGTGTCTTGTCCATTGAACTAGTAAACATCTCTGCAAGTTTAAATGCTGTTATTCTTCAGAATAATTCTAGAATTGTTCTTCAAAGTACTTTGCAAATGTTCAATATTAATATTGTTCTGCTAATCAGCACTGTAAGAACACATGTTTCATTAGCAGAGTCAATGTATCATAAAACATAAACATTAATGCTTGTCAATTCTTACAGTTTATCCAGCATGTACAGGAAAATTTATGGAAAAGACTATGATAAAGGATAAATAACTTGTTTGGGCTAATAACAATAACAGAGAAACCACCAGAGCATGTAATTCTCTATTTGGAGGTGTTTCTATGTACACAAAAGCATTACTCTACAGAGAATTTATTAAAGAGTTTATTTTCACTATAATTATGTAATGGGTTAAAATCTTCATTGTTGTAATAAAAATAGTCATAATGGACTTACAACTACATTTATAATAACCAAATGAAAACCAATACATTTGTATTAAAATGTTTTTTTTTTCATAATTACAAGAGAAGGAAAACAAGATACCGAAAGTTAAGTTTCAACATAACTTAAAATTCAGATTAATATCTTAAAATTAACCCATCCTATTATAATCATAATTGTGTTAATTTAGAAACAGCATGTCAAGTCATGCCCCATGTATCTATATTTGTGAAGGCAAAACTTGATTTATTATGATCACTAAGATACACATGAGTTCTCTCCCCACTATCAATGGCAATAATGCATTATCAATGCTGACTTCAATACTGTTATAGAGATATACAATTATAATGACACTGGCAAATGCCTATCTTATCAGATTGTTTAGTATATGTAAAAATAAACAAATATGTTAATATAATTAATTTGAGGAATATTATTTTGTCATATTCAGTTGAAAATCATAAATGTGTGCATTAAATCAAAATTTGTGCTGTACTTTGAAATTTAGTTTCTATTATGGATGTTATTGATTTGTTTATCTCAAACAGTGCATTTCAGTAACAGTTTCAGCATGTCCAAAATGTGCAGCATTTACAGTTTTGCAATGTAATTAGTTAGAAATTGGAGAAGCTTAATTTTAAAATTGAACTGTTTATGAAAATCTATTTCATATTCTCGCTGGCTGGAGCAGTTTCTCTTTATAAAATGTTCTATAGTTGTTTAAAGAAATTAGATGCAGTTAATCAGAAAGAACATTATGGTTTGACACCTAATTTGAAAGCCCTGTCATGAAGCAGTGAATGATTATGTATAGAATTGCATATACTGTTGAAAACCCAAATAGGAAACCCATTTATGCTCCAAGTAGATCTTAGTGTCGCTGTATGTCAGAGTGGAATAGTCTTCTTGTGAGCATTATTTTACTGTAAATGTGTATGTGTGTGTGTGTGTGTGTGTGTGTGTGTAAATATGCACTTATACAGTACATATATACATTATATGCTAAAATGTTTATTTGTTGTTTTGGTGTTTAGTTTGATAGATTCAAAATAGCAAAATAACACTAGAGCGAATTACCTAATTATTCTATTCCACATCAGAAGGTAAATCAGTGATCTTAAAGTCATTTGACTACACAGCCAAATCAGTCCTAGTGATGTAAGTACAGTGTTGACTGTCAAATTTTAAAGTTTAGCATTAACCACAACAGCAAAAAGCAGTGGTACAATGTCCCAGTGGTATTGGTGAAAAGTTTCCATCTCTATCTGTTTATCTGTTTTTAGTGCCACCAGCCATCGCAATGCCTCAGAAATCCTTTAATGCCACGGCAGAGAGAGGAGAAGATATCACATTGGCCTGCAGGGCTTCTGGCTCCCCGGACCCCACCATCTCTTGGTACAGGTGGGTGGTCACTCTATCCCTCAGGCTGGTGTCCTTAATCATGCTCCTGAAAACATATTTGCAACCTTATCAATCTATCAGGATGGAAAGCAAGCTTCCTGAATTTTATTTAGAAAGGTGTTATGCTTTTAGTTTCAGTTACATTTTCTGATAAAGAGATCAACAGAATGACTTAACCTCAGTCAAATGTGCATCTTTAGCCCTGAGCCTTCTATGAGGCATGTTTCTTTTTTAATATGCATTTATTTTTAATTGTACACTTTGTATTTTTGCTTTTCACTTTTAAGCTTTAGTTTTATTTTTAATTATTTTTAGTTGAAACTATATTCTTTTACATTCCTTTCAGCTGTATATAGGATAGTGGTTAGACAATTATGTAATTTACAATAGAACCTCCCTAATTAGTTAGGCTCTGTCTAGGCTGTAGCTTGGAGACTGTCTTCAGGTAGAAGCTGTGGTGAGCCTCAGAGTTCACAGTGTTATATACCAGTGTTTGTAACCTGTTATTTCATCTGTGTGTCCAGTGTTTTGTTATTTGAAATGGGAGGGTGCATTTATTCCAGTTACTACATTACAGTCAAAAGTGAAATTATTCCCCCTTCTTTATCATTTCCACCCATTCTTTGGCCTTAACCCCTATTTTTGTGCACCTGAAAAAAAAGACAGAGAAATAGTTTGAGTTTCCAAGGATGGGCTCATGAAATGCCATTGAAATCTTTCAGGGGTTCTTCCCAGACAGTGGCAACCCACAGAAGTGGGATAAATATGGCTTTGATCCAGAAGGAACATAGGAGGTATTAAAAATTATTTAAGTCTAAGAAGGAACTTATCAAAAAAAGTGATTTTTCCTCATTACTGAATTAAATCATCATATTTATCAAAATTTCCCTTACAATGTTTTTGCATAATTTTTTCACCTTACTATTTATTGGCAGTACTTATTTTCACAATAAATTTTGTATTTAAATTGCATTTACATTGAACATCCTTTAAAAGATGTTCCATGGACATTATATTAAATGTATTCAGGGACCTAATTAATAAAGCTTTCATAAATACAGTTGATTTACCAACATAAAAATGTGTATTAATTAAAATAATTAAAGAAACTTTTTTTGGTTTGATAATCATAGTACAGCTTGAAACAATGTGCTATTTTGCCTCAAATTAGTATCAATATTTCAACATAATTCAAATGTTAATATTGCCTCTAAAGTCAACTATTTTCAAGTATAACTAACATTTTACTGAGCTATTAGAACCATAATTTTGATAGGAATATAACCTTGTCTTTCAATCTCCATAAAATGATTGACAGTTAACAGATCAAAAAGTTGAGTATAATTTTCTCCAGAGTTATTAAGTCAGATTTATGAAGATCAGCTTCTGTTTTTTTGCTTGCTTATGTTTTTTATTTTTTGTTTGTTTTAGGAATGGTAAGCTCATCGAAGAAAATGAAAAGTACCTACTGAAAGGAAGCAATACAGAACTCACTGTCAGAAACATAATCAATAGTGATGGGGGAAATTATGTCTGCAAGGCAACAAATAAGGCAGGAGAAGATGAAAAACAGGCATTTCTCCAAGTCTTTGGTAAGTATTATAGCTTAGTAGTTAAAACTGTGATGTCTAGAGGTTGGTTTGGGTCAGATTCTATTCTGTCAATAATATGAACTGTTTAACTTTCCAAAATTAAATCTCAGTTTTCTCTTCTCTAAAATATATTTTAAACTTGCAGTTACCAGATATAATTGTTTTGAGAATGAAATGAAATTATACACTTAAGTCTTTGTAAAATATTGGCTTGACTCTACATAACAGGGGCTTGGAGAGAGTTCATTTAAATTACATTCCTGGAACCTCATATATTTATGCCTTGATCTTCATAAATCTTTAAATGAAATATGGTGGGATCAGCTTTAGTTTCATTATACTTGAACACACCTCTAAGGCTATAATTAGGAAACATTGACTTGCAACTATAATTAAAATATTCCCATTTCATTAAAAAGAAATATAATAGAACTATCTTTCATAATTACTAAAAGGCATATTACTTTCTTTGGTAATCTTATAGGGAGTGGAGAACCAGCATGTTCTTTATAAATTACTCATTTAGCTTTCACTATGTTTTCGAGCAGAAAAACAATTTTGCTGGTGAATACTTAGAATGTGGGTGTTCTCTTTGAAATTTACCATAACACTAAAAATTATCTACAGTACTAATATCACATATATTTTCTCCATGTTATAAAACATTGTTGACAAAATGCTTTCACAACCGAGATGGAAAGGGAGGGAGGGAGAAAGACACGTGTTTGCTCCTGGCAGATGCGTTGGAACTGGGGCCATAGACCAAACACCGGGTAGGCAGACAAGTCCTCTCCTAGCAGGGTCTGTGATCGTTTGTATGATAGACATATTTTCTGAGCAAATTTTCATAAAGCTGATATTCTGGTGGTATGAGACAGACAAAAATATACCAAAATACATTAAAATAAATACAATTGGAATCATAAAAAACCTTAAGAAGGAAGTGGAAATGGGTAAATCATGGCACTGGGTAGAGAGAACTATTATTTTGAATGTATAGTGTTGGAAAGTTACTCAGAACCATAATCATTAGCTGGGCCTGCACAAAAATCTTCAATGATGAGATGTCAATAAATTAAGAGCCAGGTGGACATTGTTCACATAAAGGGAAGAGCGAACAAACTTAAAATTATTAGGAATTCTAGAAAGTCAATCATTTGTTTCAACTATATTTCCCACTGGAAAAAAAAAAAAAAAATGTCCTCTAAAACTGACAGCTTCAGCCCTGGCCAGGTCACTCAGTTGGTTGAGTGTGTCCTGTACACCAAAAGGTTGCAGGTCCCATTGCAGGACCAGGGAAACCACCCAGGTTACAGGTTTGACCCTGTGGGGATCAGATGGAAGAAGCAAACAATCTATGCTTCTCTCCTCTCCTCTCTCTCTCTTTCTCTCACTCCCTTCCCTCCTCTCCCTAGAAATCAGTGAGCATATCCCTGAGTGAGGATTAAAAACAAAAAACTACCACATTAAATAAATGTGACTCAATATGGAAAATTAATTAAATATATTATAGTACCTGAGATAATTCCAAACGGTAATAATGTTCTCAGTCTGCCTTAAGGAGCTCATAGTAAATATTATTTCTTTATTATTTAATGGAGTGGAAGTGAGTGAAAATAGATGTAAATAAAGTTTCAGTCCTGGCTGGTAGCACAGTGGATAAGGCGCCGGCCTGCGAACCCAAAGGTCGCAGGTTCGATTCCCCAGCCAGGGCACATAACCAGGTTGCAAACCAGGTCTCCAGTCAGGTCTGTGTCTGAAGGCAGGTGAAAAGCAACCATACATTGATGTCTCTCTCCCTCTCCTCCTCTCTCCCTTCCCCTCTTTCTAAAAATAATGAAAAAAAATCTATTAAAAAATAAATAAAGCTTCAATATTTTCATCTTTTCAAATAGGAAATAATGTGCAAAATATGATGTATCACTTTTTTAAAGATTTTATTCATTATTTTCAGAGAGAAGTGCAGGGAGGGAGGAAGAAAGAGAGAAAAGCATCAGTGTATGGTTGCCTTTCACCTGCCTCCAGCCACAGACCTGGCTGGAGACCTGGCTTGCAACCTGGTTACATGCCCTGGCTGGGAATCGAACCAGCAACCTTTCAGTTCACAAGCTGATGCCTATCCACTGAGCCACCAGTCAGGGCCTGGTGCATCATTGTTGTAATCACTTTTGTGTAGTAACACTGAACAAATTTGTATTTTGTTCGACCAAAAATCATGTGTATATGTATAGTAGAAATGTAACTAAACCATTAGGTCATTGGAGTAAACACTGAATTATTAAAAATTATGTGTACTATATTTCATTACATATACTATATTTCTGTTATCAAGGATCTAATTTTCTAAGATTAAGAACAGTTTATTTATGCCCATAATTAATTGCATTTAAAGTTTTAAAAATACCTGTTACTTGTCTTTAAATAACAAGTACTGGGTTTTATCCCTTTTATGTCATAACCAGTAAAAATGTAATAAGTGCAGATAATACAGAGTTTACAAACATGAAGATCTGTGGTGCTATATAAATTTGTGGATAGACATAATTTTAATATTAATTAAGATAATTTAAATTAGTAGACATAACAATTTTCTTTTTAAATAAGTCCTAATTATAAAGAAATAGCCACAATGCCTAATACTATTGTTAAGATAAACAGAAGTCAGAATCAATCAGCTAGGATAATACAAATAAAGAGCATTTATGTGTCTTTACTTCATATATATTTTAAATATTGTATATATTTATACATACTATATATTCAGGATACAGCTATCATTTTTTCTCTTAGATGAAATGTTTTAAGAGCCTAAGAGAGAATCTCCACTAAGTAGATGCTGCGCCCCCCCAACACACACATTTACAAAAGAGAAAAAATACATAATAACATATATCATAAACTTGCAAAAATTTTGGAAGGAATTGTAATTCGTACATGGGTATGTAAGATTTCAAATTATTTTATAATGCTGATAGATGGGAACTGTTTTCTGAACTTTTGTTACCTGTTCTTTGCAACTCTGTTGGCACCACTTGGAAGCAAGGCATGATGTTGCTGTAACTGCTATAAAGGTAGCGATTCCAGGCTACACTGATGTGGACTTAAATACCCATCATGGTTTTTCCTCCAATACAGGTTGAGTAATGTATATATTCTTTACAGTACAGCCTCACATAATACAGCTTAAAAATGAAACTACATATGAGGATGGCCAAGTCACGCTCATATGTGAAGCAGAAGGGGAGCCAATTCCGGAAATCACTTGGAAAAGGGCCATGGATGGAATCATATTCTCCGAAGGCGATAAGGTAACAGCAAATTACACAGTGGTTTTCAGTATCGTTGTAGCGTTTCCGTATTTGCATGTTATTAAATCTCACATTGAACTCCAGTGTACCAAGCAACTTGTAAGAATGCAGAAAGTGGTTTTGTTTTTTCACATGGTAACTCTACCATAGCCAGCCTAAAACTAAACTCAGAGAAGGAAAAGGCAAAGGGTAAGATTTAAAGATTTTTTTTCTGTTAAACCATAAAATCATATATTGTTGGTATTTTTAAGTTTGCCTAATTGACTTTTGGTGTACATTGAATCTGTAAAATATGACTATTTATATTCCTTCACCCTGTGCTATGAAAATGAAAGTAATTTAACTTCACAAGTCTGGTTGTCATTTCACTCTTTACTCTTGTGTTGTCTTTGCGCAGTACAATAATAGGTTACTGCTTTCATACAATTTAGAATCTAATAAAATAAATAACTACAAAACTAAATAGGTGCCCTTTCACCAGAATGCATACGAGTGATTATTTTTATAACTACTTGTAGTAAAGTCCAAGCATAGACAGAAGTAAAAATAAAAAGAAAAGGACAGTGAAGTAATGATGTGATGGACTGGCATTTTCAGAGATGTGAAAATGGTAACAGTAAGCTGATATGCTTTTTTCTCAATGTTAAAAGCAAACTTCCTTTAAACCCCTTACATTAATTTAAATCAATGTATGCAAAAGTCAGTGATTCCTAAAGTATAAGTAGCTTTGACTTGCCAACATTGAGAGCAGAAGAAAATGAAATCAGTTTATCCAAAATACGCTTTCTATTTCTTCAACTATATATTCTTCAATTATATAATTTTAAACAGCATGCTAACTCAGGTAACTCCCTGTCCATTTACAACTTATCTATTGAAAGAACATATTCCCACATATATTGCCCTTCTTTGCCTCTTTTCTCCTCATACAGCATATTTAAAAGAAAATATATCTTTAGTAATAAACAGTAATTGTGTATATGCTAATTGAAAATAAAATTGATAAAATATGAATGATATGTATCATTTTGTGGAAACCCAGAAAAATGTTATAGTTTGCTTTAATATTTTTCTTTACGGAAAAGTGTAGGTATTGTTATGGCACATTTAGCAAGTCTGAAAGGAGTTATATTTCCATAAAAATGTTTAAAATTATGAAAAAGCAGATATAGAAAACTGTAGGTAAATGCGTTCATGTCAATTTAGCATATTTTGTAGGTGAGATTACTGGAGTATGGTTTTCTTGTCTACAAGACCTTTTAGTTGTACCTTCATATTTCTAACTTATGCTTTCATTATTCTCCTGTCCACTATGAAATTCCTAAAGTGTCTCTTCTCAAAGGTAGCTCTTCTTCTTTATTTAAGAGATGATTCTTCATTATATACTGAGAATGAGAGATGCATTATATTCAGTTACTTTATCAGTATGAAGATATCAAGTAACTGAGGGCCTGATATTTTATTCTCTAATCTGTATGTCCCAGGACACCCAAAACTATATACAAAGATTTCATCCATATAATTGTGAAAAATAATTAACTAGTTTTTGTTTGCTAAGGACTGTTAAAGTAGATATATTTTTATTTAATCTTGATTGTTTTTTTTCCATTACTATGTAGTTCCCTTCCACTCTCCACCCTCCAACAATCACCACACTATTGTCCTTATTCGTGAGTCCTGCTTTCTTTTCTTTTTTTTTGCTCAATCCCTCCACCCCCTAACCTTCCACCACCACTAGCTGTCATCTGCTCTCCATCTACGAGTCTGCCTCCATTTTTCTTGTTAGTTCAGTTTGTTCATTAGATTCCACATATGAGTGAAATTGTATTGCATTTGTATTTCTCTGTCTTACTTCGCTTAGTATAACTTTCCCCACGTCCATCCATACTGTTGCAAAAGGTAAAACTTTCTTCTTTTTATGGCCGAATAGTATTATTCCATTGTTTGAATGTCCCATAGTTGTGTCTTGGTGGAATCTTTGATGTCTCTATGTACAGTATCGTGTCATTGGCCATTAATGAGTTTTACTTCTTCCTTTCAAATCTGGATGTCTTCTATTTCTTCCTCTTATCTGCTTATTGTGGCTAGTACATGTATTGATTTATAAATGTGATACCAACCTTGCATCCTCAGAATAAAACCCGCTTGATCATGGTGTATGATCTTTTTGATGCATTGCTGTATTTGGTTTGCTAATATTTGCTTGAGGATATTAGCATCTATGTTCATTGGGGATACTGGCCTGTAAGTTTCTGTAGTGCCTTTATATGGTTTGGTACTAGGATAATGCTGACCTTGTAAAAATGAGTTTGGGAGCCTTCCATCCTCTTGACTTTTATGTAATAGTTTGAGAAGGAGAGGTGTTAGTCTTGGAATACTTGGTAAAATTCACCTGTGAGGCCATCCACTCCAGGTCCTTTGTTTGCTGGATCTTTTTATTTCGGCTTCACTTTCAATAGATGTAATCTATCTATTTGGATTCTCTGATTTTTCCTGATTTAGTTTTGGAAGGTTTCACATTTCTCATGATATATTCATTCTATCCAGGCTGTCCAGTTTCCTGGCATGTAATTTTTCATAATATTTTCTTTAAAAATTTGGTATCTTTTTGGTGTTTTCTGTGTATCTCTTCTCAATAAATTTAAGACAACTAAAATCTTCCCAAGCTTCTTCTCTGACCACAATGCTATGAAATTGGAAACCCATCATAAGAAGAACACTGGAAAACACACAAAGACATGGAAGCTAAATAACATGTTATTAAACAATGAATAGTTCAACAGTGAGATCAAGGAAGGACTCAAAAGCTATGAAAATGAGGACAGAACAATCCAAAATCCATGGGACACTCAGAAAGCAATCAACTAAATGATCTAATTTTACACTTAAAGGAACTTGAAAAAGAATAACAAACAGAGCCCAAACTGAGTAGCTGAAGAAAATAATAAAGACTGGAACAGAAATAAAATAGAATCTTAAAATATAATGCAAAAGATCGATGAATCTATGAGCTGATTCTTTGAAAAGATAAATAATATTGACAGACTTTTAATCAGACTCTTCAAGAAAAAAAGGAAAGGACTCAAATAAATAAAATCAGAGGTGAAGGAGAGTAACAACTGACACCAAAGAAAGATGTATTTTTATTTTATTTTTTGCAAGTATAGATACCTAAATGTTCTTTTTTTTCTAAATAAAAACTTTTATCTAGTGGATAAAGAAATTAAGACTGCACCCTGGCTGGTGTGGCTCAGTGGATTGCAAACCCAAAGGTCGCTGGTTCGATTACCAGCCAGGGCACATAACCAGGTTGCAAGCCAGGTTTCCAGCCAGGTCCATAGCTGGAGGCAGGTGAAAGGCAACCATACATTGATGCTTCTCTCCCTTTCTTCCTCCCTCCCTGCCCTTCTCTGTGAAAATAATAAATAAAAATTATTTTAAAACCCTAAAACTAAAATATAAATAAAATTTTTTAAATAATTAAAAAATAAAACCCTCTGGAAAAAACAAGAAATTAACACTGCTATATTCACTTGCTATCATAATATTTCTCCAAAATTATTTTAAGATCCCCATTTTATTACCTAGATGATAAGCCTTTTTTCTCTTAACATCCTCGTTTCTTCAACAGCCAAAATTCAGGAACTGAATGGTTTAGCTGAGCTTTCAAGGCAGACAAACCAATTCTGAAACTCAACACTGCTTTTTATAATGCTTCAGCTTTAGCAATGTTATTTGAGCTCTTTTTAAGATGAGTTCCTCCTCTTTCAAACTAAAAATCTGTGCAGCTAAAGAAACCATCATCAAAATGAAAGGGAACTGACTATATTGGAGAACGTATTTTTCAATGATAAATCAGATGAAGGTTTGATCTCCAAAATATATATATATAGAACTCATATGCCTCAATTCCAGGAAGACAAACAATCCAATTTAAAAATAGGCAAAGGATCTGAACAGACACTTCTCCAAGGAGGATGTACAGATGGTCCATAGACATATGAAAGGATGCTCAACATCACTAGTCATCAGAGAGATGCAAATTAAAACCACAATGAGATACCACCTCACACCTGTCAGAATGGCCATCATCAACAAATCAACAAACAACAAGTGCTGGTGAGGATGTGGAGAAAAGGGAATCCTAGTGCACTGCTTACAGACTTCTGCAGCCACTGTGGAAAACAGTATGGAATTTCCTTTAAAAAAAACTAAAAATGAAATAGCCTTTTGACCTAGCAATTCTGCTGCTGGGAATACACCCTAAGGATCCTGAATCACCAATTCAAAAGAACTTACACACCCCTATGTTCCTAGCAGTGCTATTTACTATAGCCAAGTGCTGGAAACAGCCTAAGTGCCCATCAGTAAATAAGTGGATCGAAAAACTGGTACATTTACACAATGGAATACTAAGCAGCACAAAGAAAGAGGGAACTCCTACCTTTTGCAAAGGCATGGATGGAACTGGGTAATACTATAAGTGGAGTAAGCCAGCCAGTGAAAGACAAATACGATATGCTCTCACCTATAAGAGGAACCTAATGATCAAAGGAAACTAATAAATAAAATAGAACCACAGGTATGGAAACATGAAACAGGCTGAAAGTGACCAGAGGGGAGGGGAGAGGAGTATACTGGTGGAAAGAAGGGGAAGGGACTAGACAAAGAACACTGTGACTGTGCCTTGGACATGGAAAACAGTGTGGGAACTGACCATGGGAGCTGCAGTGGGATAGGTGGAGGACAAAAGGAGAAAATTGGGACAACTGGAATAGAATAATAATAAAAATGATTTAATAATTAAAAATGCAAAAACATAAAATAAAATTAGGAGAATAGTTATCTTCCTTGTTAGTACAAGAAGGTGAGGGGTGCCTTGAAAAGTGCATATCAGCATCTTTAGAATACTGTAAATACTCAATACATTTAATTTTCTTTGTCATAACACATCATTTTTGTAGAATAGTTTTACCTTGTTTCTCATATTCTGAGTAAACTCTGGTTGTGAATAGACTCCATAAAATCTAATTCCGAAAGTCTGATTGACTTTGAGGGGAATGGGTGGGTGGGGAGGGGGTCAGAGGGGAACAAAAATGGGATGGATGTAATACAACAATAAAATTAGATTAAAAAAAAAAAAACATTAACTATCACTGAGTATTTTGAGATCACTTCTCTAGAGTGTCTTGAAAAGTAGCATTTGCCATAAGGATCACTTGGTGAGCCTGTTAGAATACAAATTCTAGAATCCACTCCCAGGGGTTCATTTAATATGTCTAGCAGACCTAGTGGTGCATATTTTATGAACTCACCAGTTGGTGTTATATAGATGATCTTTACTCCGTAATTTGGAAATCAGTTCTCTTAGTCTAAGTTATATAAAATGTGACAACTAATCCTTTCAACAGGAAAATGTTCTTCCCAGAAACCTGGGCACAAGACTGGGACCTGAGAAATAACAGAACAAAATAAAACTTCCAATCATGCCTATAGTGTTAAAGTGTTGATAAATTTGTTAAAATGGAGGTCATAGGCAGTGAAATATTATTCATGTCATATGGTTCCAACTAATAACTTCATCCCAAAATATAACTACTTACTTAGAATATATGATATCAAAGTATATTTTTGAAGGAGAGGGTCGCAATAATACCCTTTTTTTCTTATCTAAATTCTGAATCACCAGATAAAATAATGATATGGGGATAAAATATCACGTGAGTTAAATGTATAGGTAAGTACATGCCCTTATACCGAATTACAGACTTAGGCCAGCACAGTCGCCATACGATGTCTTCATAGTGACCAATCAGACACCTCCCTCTTTTCCTGGAGGAGGAAGTAAGAGAGTTGGAAAGTGCAGGGGTGGACTTTCATTCCTCTCCATGGAATGAATATTAGGAGCCCATGACAAATGTTCAGTGCCCAGCCAGCATTATGTTTCTAACATATTAATGAGCACTGAGGATGTACGTCTTGCCTGAACTTAACTTTTGGAATTCTTACTACGTAATAAATGGCCCCAAAACATAGTGGCATAAAACAGCCATCATTTTTTTCTCATGATTTTGTGCGTAAGGAATGTAGGTCTCAGCTGAGTGGATACCACCAGGAGTCTCAGATGTGCTCGCATGCAGATGTTTTTTTTGTAACGCCAGTTCTAAAGAAGGATTGAACTTTGCCTATTAATATATTAAAAAATAGCCTAGCATGATTTATGTCTCAAATACAACAAAAATATGATGCTTAAACAGAGCTCTTTTAAACTCACAACTATTTTATCTATAAACACACCTTATCTACATTTAACATAATATACTTAATTTTCAAAACTTCAGAAAATATTAAAACATGCACCGTGTAAGAAAAATAGAATTCTATCTACTTGCTTTAGAAATATTTTCTGAATGTCCTTTGTTGTTTAGTTTTGTATTCTATTTTTAAAGAAATGTCACAGGTTTTACTCAGTAACAATAATCCATTATTGAAATTTTCAAACAATGTATTATAATGATAATGAGTATGAATGATGATTTTTATTAAAATATTGATTTACTAAGGTTAGCCAAAGGTTATTAAATTAGCAATTGAATTTTAGCACATTGTAATGGAGTCATCTTAATATACATTTGTTTGCAGGAAAGTCCTGTATATTTGTTAATAGGAACTTTAATTTTATTAATCTTTAAAATATAAAGTTTAGACAAGGACCAAAACATTATGGAACATGCAATAGCTCTGAATTAAAAGTTATAAATTGTTTTGCAATTTTCAAGCAAAGCAATTTCTTTGTTTTTACTTTGAAGATCTATATTTTAAAAGTAAAACCATGCTTCTTCACATGGTTGATCAGAGGTTCAGGTAAAATTGTGTCTGAAGGATGTCAACATAGTTTCTGGCATTAAACCTGTCATCTATTCAGAACCTGTTTATATAATTCTTGCAACAAATGTTAGTATATGTAAGATTATAGGTATTGCCCTGGTAGGTAGGTCAGTTGGTTACAGCATCGTCCCACTATGCCCGGGCTTAGGTTCTTTCCTGGTGTGGGCATGTACAAAAATCAACCAATGAATGCACAGATAAGTAAAACAACAAATCAATGTCTCCTTCTCTGTCTGCCTTTTTCTCTCTTCTTCTAGAACCAATACAATTATTGTAGCAATTGATAGATTAGTATGGGAAAGCCATCAAGTGTCACACAGGTCAAGTTTAATCCTAATTGTGTCACTTTGGTGTGTTATTAACCACTGGACTTCTTGTGTCTGATTTTAGTTTCTGTGTCTAAATTTCTATCATAATAGGACCTACCTGGAAAACATTTCTGAAGTTGAAATGAGAGACAACAATACCCCAAATAAAAACCACACAGGTTAAAAGTATTTTCTTCTGTCCTTGGAGGTATTCAGTCTTTAGATATTTTATACATGAGAAAATTACTTACTAATTCAGTGTCAATGTCTGCTGCCCTGAAAGGAACCAGCCTAAAATATCAATGAGCATAGTCATACGTAATATATTAATAACATCATCCACAAGTACATAGAATGTTGTTATAGTTGCTCTAGATTGTTCTTACTTGATATATATAGGATTTTATCATAATCTCTAATACCAATTTAATGAATCAGGTATGAATTTTTCTTACAACACTAAATTTCAGATCTTGTAACTATGCATTGCTTTCCTCTTGGAAGGTAACAATGTTGAGAATCTGCATTTGAAATTCATCCTATCACTGTATGCTTAGTGTTAATCTTCACCCCTCAAGGGAGTGCAGATGAGGATTCTAATTTCTGAATAAGGGTAAATTCCCAAATTACGCCGAAATGGTAAATGCTGGTCTGCCTTCTTATGGAACACAACGCAGAACCAGAAACATTACAGATTTTTTTTTTATCATCTTTTTTCACTCCTTTCTCCTAGATCCATCGTCTTCTACTCTCCTGACATTTTGTTTTCTCTGTAGGAAATGAGTGATTTTTTCCCTCCTGTGGAGCCCTTTCACACCTTCCATATTTTTATACAGCAATAAATATTTATTTGGAATAAATCCTTCCACATTACAAGAGGTACCAAAGCTGGTCACTTTATTTTATTTTTTTTTGAAGAATTTATTTATTATTTCCAGAGAGAAGGGCAGGGAGAGAGGCAGAGAGGGAGAGGAACATCAATGTATGGCTGCCTTTCACCTGCCTCCAGCTATAGACCTGGCTGGAAACCTGGCTTGCAACCTGGTTATGTGCCCTGACTAGGGATTGAATCAGCAACCTTTGGGTTCACAGGTTGGCGCCTATCCACTGAGCCACCAGCCAGGCAAACTGGTCGTTTTAAAAGGAAGAAAGAAAACTGCTATGCTCCACAAAGCAAGGTTACTTAAGGTTGTTTTCATGAATTTTCAAAATATAATTTCATAGTCATATGATAAAACTGGTTTCTTTTAAGCATTTTCAAAAAGAAATGTTGTTACCTGTCATTTAAGATTAAATGGAAACAAAAGTTTTACAGAGAGTTATTTTGCCTCTATAATTTTTACAAAATGATAAACATGACTGTGAGCAATCTCATCTATGGGAATAGAATGATTTATATAATCAAGTGCTCATACTATTGTCCTGTGGATGACATCTTACATGTGTCATTTATCTGCTCTTAAGATAAAAATTCTATAATTATTTTATTCCAGCTATACTTTTGCTGCATAGAAAATTATAAGTCTACATTCACTAGAAATTGATCTCTGTTTATGTTGAACAGGAAGTGATAACTATTTTAAAATAGAATTTCTCAACTTCAGTCATTTGACCATCAGCTTTGTGTTTTTTCTATATTCACATGCTTTTTTTTAAATTTTATTTTATTATTGTTTTATTACATCCATCCCCTTCCTGCTCCCCTCTGTCCTCTTCCCCACCCACCCATTCCCCCACAAAGTCAATCCCACATGTTGTCCATGTCCATGGTTCCTTTATACTAGGTTCTTGTCTAAACTGCTCCCCTTCTTTGCCTCTTCCTTCCCCCCTCCCCCCACTCCCTTCCCCTTTCTCACTGAAGGCCTATTCATTGTATTCATATATTTGGTTCTATTTTGCTTGTTGTTTGTTTTGTTCATTATTGTCCTGTAATGGGTGA
Organism: Noctilio leporinus; assembly: GCA_004026585.1. Lineage (NCBI taxonomy): Eukaryota > Metazoa > Chordata > Mammalia > Chiroptera > Noctilionidae > Noctilio > Noctilio leporinus. The sequence goes on from PVIW01000595.1 coordinate 182,729, forward strand.
GATCATATGGTATTTGTCCTTCAGTGACTGGCTTATATGCTGCCTAGACTATTAAAAACCAAATGTTTTTCTTTGAATTAAATTAATTTTTCATTTTTTATTATTACTCTAAACCAAAATACATGAAATCAAAAGTATGCTTATATGTTAATTTTTAAATGCACACTCAAAAAATAGAAAGCTGTAAAATAATAATTACTTTTCAAAGTCAAACCTAAACTCAGCATGTACATACACTTTCACTGTTATACAGACCATACTTTTAAAATACTGCTTTGTGTCAAACATGGTTTAAATTATTGTTATACATGTTTCACTATGAAATTTTGAGAAGTAGAGCACATTTAAAGATACTTCACTTATGATGAAAATGATTTTCCACCCTCCTACTTATGGGGTAAGCAGTTCTCATTAGTAAATAAATATGCTGCATTATTCATAAATGGGTAATGACTTCACAAATTATAACAGAAATTCATTTCATTGCAATCCTTAACACCAAATGGTCCTTTCACAATGGTGCCAATAAAATCAGTAAATAAAGCTGGTGATTAACTTCAAAAACTTTTTATTCCTTTTTTTCTGAAGTAATATATGAATTTCTAGCATTTGTCTGAGAGTAATTCAAACTTGATGATTAAATCAGGAGCAGTTTGTGTTCTTTTACATTCATTTGAAAATGTGTCTTTCTGAGTCAAAGATAACAAGCTTACAGATTCATATTTAACTTTAGTTTTTTTATGTCTCTTCTGCTTTGTTCAAATAACTAGATGCATTTACATTGAAATTTATGATTTAAAAAAGTTTTAATACAAGGCATGAATAGTCTACGTTAACATTTTTGCACTTAGATAGAAGTTATATTGTGGTAAGATATTTCTTTCTATTTTAATTGTGTGGAAATGATAAGCATTTTTTTCATGAATTTAGGCACCTGCGATCTGAATGATACTTATTTAAAATGTTCTTGCAGCCTAAAATTCTTAGTTCAAATTAATTTCTAGCTTAAATAATGATAAATAGTTCTTTCATATTACTACCTGAGTAAAATGTGATGTTTTAAATATTATAACATTTTAAATATTTCAGGATTTACATATTTATTGTGACACTATTGCATTCATTACTATATTATGTTATGCTCTGGGCTATTATTCTTTTTGTGTATGTAGAGCTCTGGACCTAAGGAAACTTCTTATTTTAAAAACTATTTACTTAAACCACTTTTAATAGAAAGCAGAAGATAATGGAGTGAAATATTCACATCACATGAAAATCCACTAAAAATTCTTAGAATATCTATATACACACACATATATATTTACACACATATAGTGTGAATTACATTAAACTTTTTAAATTCTAAAGCAAATTTGACTTGTTGGAAGATAAATTTCATAAATGTCACCAGCAAAATCTTTTAACTGATGGAATTTTATGCAACTGACATCTTCTTTATCACTCACCAAAATTAATTTAACAAATATCAGCAAATATTATTGAGGAATGCTATGCTTGCATGTACTATTCTAGGCACAAAGAATGCAAAAGTAATAATAAAAAAAAAAGTTTCCTGCTTCATGGTGCATACAATTTAAGAGGGGAAATGGAATCAAAGTGTATTTACAATCATCAGTCTTTTATGAAGATGAGGTTCTTGAAATATGCAATTTTCCTACTCAGAATATCATCTTATAGTATGTAAGTGAACTTTTACAAGGCTACAAATATAGCTTTGGCATATTTTTGCACTATCACAGACTCCATTCAACTTATTCTTCTCATGTGTCTCTGTATTGGTTTATAACTACTCTCATCAGACTATCTCCTCTCAATTTGCTGTCAGCTGATGAAAATTGCTTAGATTCTGATTTTTTTTTAAAGTTAAAATATACATAATGGTATAATTGGCAGCACATTTATATTATAGCAGAAAATTTAAGATTTTCAACCCACTCTTCTTAAATAGAAATTACCAACATGAGATCAAGAAATCCTCAATTGTTGATTTAAAAAGTCTGCTGAGTTTCAAGTATTTGCACTTAATTATAAAATCTGCAACCAAGTAAAAAGTAAAATATAATGACATATTTAGAGCATTGTGTTTAAGAATGATGGACAGTCCATAAGCATTTTTGTATAGCTTTTTAAGTAGTTACACTTTGGGGCAATTTTTACAGCTGTATTTTTATTACTTTTATGAGGAATTTTATTTGTGCCTCTTTACCAAACCCTGAAGCTGCTTTCAGGGATTCAATTATGGGAACATTTCAGTACCTGATTCTAAGACTCATCAGTACACAACACACACACACGCATGCATGCACATACCCCACACATACGTACACATGTGCACACCACAAGGACAGAGGTCATAGAGAGAACTACAGTGTAAAAAGCAAATTAAATCAGTCTAATGTTTTAATGAATAAGCGAATGGTATGTACACAGATTTAAAAGTCTGCAGTGTGTACATTTGAACTAAACATGTTGCTTAATATGAATGATGGTGCAACCAAAATGGAAGTTACAAAAATGTATAGCCCTTGCAAGAATCAGGAGCTATAGGAAATAGAATGTTTTGAATTTCAGATGAGAGAATTCCAGTTTCTTGACTTTTTCTAACATGATTTGCAAGGTTATCAGTGTCTCAAGGAAAATCTTTTTACTTGACGTGATATGCAGTAGTGAATGTTTTTTCTGGCAATGGAATAAATCAGTTAATTATTAAATAACAAAATTATTTAGATTGGGGGAATGGTATAATAAAGTCAAGGAATTAATCAGTAGTAAAATAAAATAAAAACTACATAGGTTTTTAATGCAATCATATAGATTTACAAAACTATAATCCCTGATAGTCAAAGTAATTTTTTGAAATATGAGTTATTTTTTATCCTTTAATCATTTTTATTGTCATTCCTGTTACAGTTGTCCCAATTTTTCCCTCTTTGTTCTTCTCCACACAGCCTACCACCAACTCCCAGTCAATTCCCACACTGTTGCCCATGTCCATGGGTCATTCATACATGTTCTTTGTGTAGTCCCTTCCCCTTCTTTCCACCATTGGAGGATCTTTAGGAATCCTTGTCCCCATGAGATTCTGCCTCTCTATGAATATAAATATTTCAGTTACTAATTAGGAGAGTCATATTGAACAAGTTATACATCAGAATCAAATTGAGCTACGCACACATACACCTGATTGAATCTCACTCCTAGAGCTCTGACTGCACCCAGTCCCTACGTGTTCTGATTTAGCAAACTTTTGAGAGGATTAAAGAGCTGTGTTTTATTTTATAAATTCCCAGAAATTATTCTTGTGCATATACCTTGTAAGGACCCATGGTGTTTGAAATTATTCAATATTATATTTCTTCCATTGCAAACCTACCTGCACGCTTGCATGCAAATACCAACACACTTCACATGCATGAAATATTTATTCAGAAAATTTTAAATGATGTTGATATTCTCTATAACTACACATAGAATAAGATAAATAAGAAAAATTCATTTGTATAACACATGGATTCTTAATCATGCCAATTTGTTTTTCTTAGTTCATAAAAATAGAGTTTAGTGGAATAGTGTTATGTGGTAGTTGTAACAGGAATTCTTTGTTTCAATTTCCAGATTGTCATTTACCTGCTCTCTCATATCAGGTAAATTGTTATATTTTTCAGAAGTAAAGTTCCATTGTTTATAAAATAAATCCTCATCAAGCTTTAATATTTTCCTATTCAACAAATCTCTCTATCGACTCAGTTGATAATCATACATTTTATGGTACAGTTTTTATTCTGATGCCAAACCCTTTTAACATTCAGCTCCTTACTAATTTTTCAGTTCATGATTTTCTAATATAATATAATATAGTGGAACAGTGTGTTTCCAATTTCCTTTTTCTATATACCTTTTCCATATAACTCAATTATAGGAAAAATTGAGATTACTTCAGTAATATATTTATATTAGAAAAATTATTAATTTCTGATTGTAGAAAAGAATGCTAAAAAGCAGACTTCTGGCACCTGTAGACTTTAATGCCTATATATATTTTTTCTTTCCAAAGGAAATGAGTTTTTCTGAGGGTTTTGTAAGTGAATGACATTTTTACAGCCTGCCTCGTGCCTTTTTCTCATACTGGTACTCAGCAATATTAGAGGACCCTGCTGGGCAAGAGGCAAAATGGATACTTCAATTCCCCATCTGATGTGGGTGGTAGAATATAATTAGGCAACTTGGAACTCTTCCTGAAAGCTTCTGAGCTGGCTGAGAGGTGGCTTTTCAATCATTTACAACTTTCTGAAGTTTCTTTTTTGGCCCACAGCTTGAGGAACAATTAGAAAAAGTCTAGTCATAAATATAACATGTCCTTATGAAAACTATTTTGGGAGAATTCTGGAACTATTTCTTAATGCATGATTGTTCTTTTAAAACACTTATTCATGTACTTTTGTTTTTAAACTATTGTGAGAATTTTATTCTGCAAGAAACTTTTATCATGCTTGTAAGATGTTGTGAAAGCAGTTCATAATTTTATAATAATCATTTGGGGGAAATGTATATGTATTTTACATACTTTATATAAAGTATAGTGACTTTATATAAAGAGTAACTACTAGATGCTAAATACACCATTTAAAGCAAAAACATAATACTGAATGAAATAGCATATTCAGTGATAAACAACTTGAATACATTGGTGTAATCCTTTGATAGCTTAATGAGTAAATAATTTGTTTACTTGTCAGTTAAAATCACCTTTGGGTCCAAAGGATGGAAAACATGGTGACTGAGAGGAATACACACTAGGATATGTGGAAGCAGGAGTTAGCAGGCAACAGAACTGCTCACGTTTCCTGTGTGCACTCAGAGAAGGTGTTGCAGGTTTATTGTGGCTTTATCCACCAGCTCCTATACTATAGGAAACATGTCCGGTGGGCTCTTTTAGTAGCTTTTTTCATGGTATTTTTGTTTGCATTACCATTTAACCCCCTTTCCCCTCTCCCCCAGAATCATACGCTGTTGTCCATGCCCATGAGTCTATTTTCCTCATAGCGGCCATCTTGCTCTTTGCGCGTCTGCCTCTATTTCGCTTGTTAGTTCAGTTTGTTCATGAAATTCCACATATGAGTGAAATCATGTGGAGTTGTCTTTTTTGGTTAGCACTTTGAGATAACATATTACATATATATCTATTAACAATGTACTTTTAAAATGCCTTCTCATGCATGTACTTCTGCACTGTACTAAACTTATTGGTTCTTATATTGACATTTCTTACCACAATCAGAAGCTTGATGAGGCTGTTTCTTATCATTTTTAGATCTCGTACCAAAGCTACTCTCATCTTATAGATCACCTCTGGTTTCTGGGTCTTTTACTTCCCCAGACCTACCCTTTAATGATAGTGTTCTTATCTTTCTCATCCTCTGATAATTGATATATGTCACTGAAAAGATTAATTACAGGCCTGGCTGGTCCATGATTTTTAGATAGGATGCTTTATCTTAATGTTTTTGAGAATATCACTGTGTGTGTGGTGGGGTTGTAGCATCGATTCTTTTATATCATAATTGGGAGGATAATAAAACTTACAGCTTTGGGTTAAAAAACCATTCTGTCAACATTTCTAACTCTCTCCTATGTACTATTTTATTAATAGTTTTTAGGTCCTTTTTTAAAGATTTTATTTATTATTTTTAGAGAGCGAGGAAGGGAGAGAGGCAGAGAGGGAGAGAGACATCAATGTATGGCTGTCTTTCACCTGCCTCCAGCTATAAACCTGGCTAGTGACCTGGCTTGCAACCTAGTTAAGTGCCTTGACTGGGAATCGAACCAGTGACCTTTGGGTTTGTAGGCTGGTGCCTTATCCAATGCCAGGGCCAGTTTTTAGGTCCTTTTTGAAGAGTTCCTTGTTTAACCGAAGACTTCTAATAATTATAAAAATTTGGTTTGCATATGCAGTTCTTATTTTAACTTGTCCTATCTTAATGGATAGCTGCTTTATTTACAACAAAACCAACTGAATTCAAAAGCAAAACTAAACAAAAGCAGCTCCATGGAGTTCATGTATTTGTTATATACAGTTTTAATTATTAGCCATCTTTTAGAAATTGGTTTTGTCTTTATATATCTAAGATAATTATTTGAGCCCTGGCTGGTGGCACAGTGGATAAGGCACCGGCCTGCCAACCCAAAGGCCACTGGTTCAATTCCCCAGCCAGGGCACATAACCAGGTTGCAAGCCAGGTCTCCAGCCAGGTTCTTAGCTGGAGGCAGGTGAAAGGCAACCATACGTTGATGTCTCTCTCCCTCTCTGCCTCTCTCCCTTCCCCTCTCTAAAAATAATAAAATCTTTTTAAAAAAAAAAAGAAAATTATTTGAAAATTGTGGTTTTGATCTTTTGGTGTATGGTGAGTATTTTTGGTTTATGTTCATGTCATATAAAAGTTATAATAAATAAACTGCTTTCATTTAAGCTAACTATGTTAATAACATAAACTGTGAGATAACCTAAGGAGAGTTTAAAGTACTGATTAATGGATGTTTTTTAATCTCCTTAAGTCTCCCACCCAGTGTGTAGTTATGAAGAATTGGAATAAAGTATGTTAACCATGCAGCATAACTCCACATGCAAAAAGGAGCATATATTTGTTATAACAATACCACCACATATGACAATAATTGTACACATTAGTTATATAAAATTTATAAATATATATCTAATGGTGGTGATGGTTGAATATGTATTTGGTATGATGCAATTTTTAAAAGGAAAGAAATGCATACATATATATTGGCAGATACTTTTCTACCTGTGATACAGTCTGAATAATGTGATTGTGTTAAATGGTGACGTGTGGTATACTATGAGTATTCTCATAGCTGTGACAAAAGATGGTCACTAGCTGACAAACACTTTGCACTTTTGACTTTGAGGGTGGAATTAGTGACCATTTAAAACACTCTTTGGAACTTCTCTTTCCAGGCATAATGGACAAATGAGGCTTGATGTGCACACTGTCTTTAAACAATGACAATAACCACCAAAATTTATGACATAATGGACAATGCATTGATCCCTGAGAGAAGTGAGGCAAATGATGTGAGATCTATGGTTGCTCAAAGCCACTGTCTACAGTGGGTTTTCAGGGTGAGCGGGCAGCACATGAATGAATTTTCTGTTCATCTCTTTTAGTTGAGGAAACAGTGGTGTTGGTTTAAGTGCCTAAGAATGCTAGAGATCACAGAATGGGGCATCAGGGAGGAGTGAGAGCTTTGTAGAGAAGAGAGAAATTCTGAGAGAGAGAGAGAGAGAGAGAGAGAGAGAAATAGAGAGAGAGAAAGAAAGAGAGAGAGAATGTTCCAGGAGTCTTCGGCACTTTTCCCATGAGTTGTCAGTTTAGTATGGTAAGTATGTGTTTGAGGAAAATATCCACAACCATAGAAAAAATACCACTGTTCTTTCTATGCTGTGGTTCTTATGCATTGAGAGATATTTAGTAGTAGCCCCCTTGACTTCTACCCACTCAAAGCCCATAGCAGGAGATAGCCAACATACTCAAAATATCCAAACCAATAAACTTATTGTTGAAAGTGAAAAATGCAGCTTTCATTTTATGGAAAAAAAGAACTACAGACTTTTTGGCCAACCCAGTACAAAAGTTCAGTTTTTGAAATCAAAGTAAGAAAATTAGGAATTTGGGGTCAAGCCCAGAGAAAAGAGACATTGAGGCTAAGGGTAAGTACATAAACATTATAAGGAGGGAAGATAATCTGTTTTAAATTATTTGCAGAAATTAATCAACTCCAACACAATGGTAACACAATTTTGAGAAGTGAGTTCGAGTAAATTAATGCCATCACCTTTAGAGAGCATCTGTTTTTTTGTTTACCTATTTAGCAGTTATGCCTTGATGCTACGGTCAAGTATTTGAAGTTTAATTTCCATTCAGTACAGATTGAATGCCATTATGAAAAGGCACCCAGCATATATAATGCAGGGGTGCAGTTCCGTGCATGTGTCTGCATCTGTCTTGAGTTCCGCAATCGTTTCTCTACTTACCTGCCCAGCCTCAGGAGCTCCTCCTACACACCCTGTCTTCCGTGCTCCTGTTGGCTTCACTCAGCTCTTTTCCGTCCCTTCTAGGGAAGGTTGCACGACTTCTCTCTGCAACACCACCTCTCCAACACTGATTTCAAATCTCACGTCACACTTCCTTGCACCTGGGAGTAGACCTCTGACAGCTTCTCTTACCTCCCAAATGAAATTGCCTTGCTCCTACACTGTACTTTTCCCTTTGTTTGTATTATCTTTTAACACTGATATCTGCATTCTGTGTTAAACTTCTATTACACTAATGGTAGAAATGATCCAGCTTTGCTCAGCATGTATACCCAGTACCTTGATGCTTATTGTGGAATAAGTGCACCCCAAAAACAAATTATTGCGTAAATGACATGAATGCCAAAAAGGGTCCCTGCCTTCAAGAAGGTTCAAAGACATGAGTGTCAGGAAGAACAAAGATAACTGCTACTTCAGATGTGTTGTTGCATATCCTACAATTGGATTCTAAATTTGGCAATACATGTCTAGTCATGTAAGGTTACAAAAATAGTATAATCTATAAACATGATACCTTATATAATTTAAATGCCTCACAATTAAAATTGAAAGCAAAATATTCACATTGGTACCAAACTGAAAAAGATAGTTATCACAGTTGTTTAATTAATGGATTATGCAAAGGATAATAACCTATAAATAATCATTTTATAAAAATATCAAAATACTATTCAAAAAGGCAGTTCTTAAACTGATTTTCTGGAAACAAAGAATATAGCCCAAATCAAATTTCAGAGAGTGCCTCTCTGTAAAGGATTGGAATAATAATATGTAGTCAGACACTTTACTTTTTAATCATCTTGTTTGTGCAGTGATTGAACCTGAAAATACTAAACGGACAGCTAATATGTCCATTAACCTATCCCAATCAAATATCAGGTGTCTTAAATGAGTTTTCAGTAGGTGATGACTCAAAGCTACTATATATATTAATTTTCTTACAGAAACGTGTCATTCATTTTTGTAGCACAAAGAAATGTCCTTTGGAATGTCAGATATGAGAAGGAATGACTTTGGTCTTCTAGTGGAAATATTTGACACTAATGAATATTGTGCATTATCATAGAACCAATGTTAAGCCTGTGAATGACATATATAATACCCAGGGAGTCCCACATCTTCCTAAAGAAGTACCATTCTTCTAGAATGCCTGTTAATAATTTTAGATTTATTAATAATAACTTTTAAATAGCAACACTTTTACTAATAGAATGCTAGCTTTAAATATGTAAATAGCTTTTCATAAGTTAAGAACCTATTATTTACACAGCAAGAGAACTTGTTTAGTTTCCAAAGGAGGTGAATTTACCTTTCAGTACTCCAAAAGAATAATATTATTCTTGAGAGGAGAAATAAAGAAATTTCTTTTAGTAAGGTATTTGTCACATTCTAATAAAGATGATAAATTTAAGTTCTTAACCCGTAATAAATAATAGCTTAAGAATCACAGTTTCTTTTCTCAAACTACATGTAAATTTCACCCTTCATTTACTTCATTTACTTTATAATATTAGAATATAATGATCCTCTCCTACCTAAGCTGTGGTCCATGTGACTTTCACATCAAGCACCACCATAAAATTGTTCTCATATTTATTCAACTATAATATCACCCTACAAGTGTATTTTCAGCAAAATTAGAAGGGGCAACATATCCTGGGAAAAGCACAAACTTCAAAGTAGTAATTTTAAATAATAGACGATGTTATATATATAAAATAAATGTGTATGAAATAAATATATACAACATATAATAATTATGTAACAGCCAGCCAGGAAGTATTTCGAACATAAATTGATAGTTGACCCCCAAATTAAAGGAAAGATGACAGGATCTCTCTGGTTAGATGTGAGAGAGATAAAGGGGGAATGACCTAAGATCTAAAATGAAGGAAACATTGGAAAGCACCATTCATAATGGTACAATTCAAATGGATTGGAATCCAACTAGTAATGTGGGCTGAGGCCAAACAATGATACCATATGGGAGCCCTTAAACATCAAGCTGAGGGATAGCAGTTCTGTTTGGAAGGGACTACAATGTTATTTATGATTATAGTGCACAGGGAATGTGGACCCTGCATAAAGTTGTCATGAGAATTAAAAGTTTGGCTTAAAAAAAAACGTATTCTTAGCTTCAAGGAAATCATTTCTGCAGCTGGAATGATTTTTGTTTTGCGAGAGAAACACAGGAAATAGCATAATGTTGATGACTTTCGCAGAGTCAGGGAGTCTTTTTTTGGTCCCATTCAGCCTTAGTGTGATTGTTCTCTCTGAAATCCTGAGATGCCTGTCAATACCGGTTTCAAGTCAGCAGCACAATGGAGACTATAAATAGGGAAAGCAAAGAACAGATAGGTCTGCAAAACACGGTTGCTGAGAATTGGAAATGATCATGTAGAACAAGATGATAAGCTGTGATTTCTCATAATTAGGAATATACATAGATAAAGATTCAGAAAGGAACTCAAGACAGGTAGCGCATGGACATAGAAAATAATTAGTGTCATTCATGGAAAGAAAGACCACGTGGGCAGAGCAGGTGATGCTGGGTGAAGGCGTAAGAGTTCAAGTCTGCACATGCCAGAATGAGATACACATCAAAGGGACAAGCCTTGCAAGTGAGATACCTGGTTCCGCAGCTCCAGAGAAAGCAAGATCCTGGCTGGAGAAGGAGTAACTAAAGATCACCCATGTAGGTGTGGATTGAGCATAGTACATTCACTGAAAAGACAACAGAGTCCAGGACAGCATACAATGAAAGGGGACGGGACGGGGCCTGAGACCAAAGAGGAGTCAAAGAGGTGAAGTGGAGGAAAACCGGAGTATGGGTTCTGAACGCTAAGGGGAGTCCATGCAAAAGGAAGGGGAAAAAGTCCAGTAAGGCCCAGGCAAGGAGAGGCACAGTGAGGCAAGGACCAAGGAACAGCCAAGTAATGATCACAATTTAGCCATCTGCGTAACAAATTGCCCATCTTACTTTTGGGTTTACTCATTCTGAGTTGAACTTGTGTGGATTTTGGCTTTTTTTCTCCTTTTCTTTCAATTAGGTAAATGGACTTGGAAGTTGATCATATTAAAAATTGACAGAAGAGAACAGATGCCCTTCTGCTTGAAAAGTTCACACTATTTTTCTTTTTCTTTTAGCAATGCTTGGCAGCGGGGAGCATACAGTTGGCCTAGAAATTTTTATCTAAGTTGCATAATGTGGTTCTGTTTCTTTGATTTTTTTTTAAATTTACTGTTTTTCAGATAGGGGAAGGGAGAGAGGCAGAGAGGGAAAGCAACATCAGTATATGATTGCCTTTCACCTGCCTCTAGCTATGGACCTGGCTGGAGACCTGGCTTGCAACCTGGTTATGTTGTCCTGGCTGGGAATCGAACCATCGACCTTTGGGTCTGCAGGGCAGCGCCTTATCCACTGTGCCACCAGCCAGGGCTGTTTCTTTGATTTTTGAAGACTATTTTTCTGATAGTAATAAATTATGAGTGCTAAGATTATGTAATAATTGAATGCATATATAAAATTGAATAGCAATAAAAGTAGTCATATTGTGCCCAATCAACTTTATGTTTGAAAAACAAGCTTTAAAAGTCATTTGCTATTAATAAAGAAAATGATTAAACATCAAATTTTAATAATACAAAATACACAAATGTATTAAAACTTAATTGAACTTCAGTCATACAGATAATTAAATAACTATTATATGGTTACATAACATACATATTTCAAAATAAATGTGTGCCATAACGTATTTATGAGGCACTAAAACTTCAGATATTGAAAAGAATCGATTCAATAATAGTAAAGTACATTTCAAATAAATTATAAAATGCTAAAAGTTCAATATATTTTCTGATGGTATGAAGTAAAATTTAATGAATAAACCATCTCTGTTTTAATATGTGTGCTCTAAAGGTATTTAAATGATTTAAGAAAATAATGCTAGGTATGCTAAGTCTGTTGCACACATGAATTCTTACTTGAAATATAATTATAGATTATTGGATATAACCACTTCCTTTACTTGAGTCAATATTCATAGAGTAAGTAATTAATCATCTTCATATAATTTCCATTGACTTCCTAAGAATAAGTTAGAACTGTGTTTTAATAATTTATCTAGGATGCATCTGGTGCTAATTATGCTTCTGAGCAGTGCTGTTGATTTTATTCAAGAATGAAAACTATAAATTACTTCAGGCTTTCATTTTCATAAATCTTGATGCATTTCTCTTGCACCATGGATATAAAACTGAAGTGCCATGGAGATATTCTTTTCATTGGTAGGTTTGAGGCAGAATTGGAAGGCATTGTTCCTGTTTTGTTCCGTTTGCAAGGAACGTAACTGAAAAGCAACCAAACACTTCCCGGAAGAACATGCAAGCTTTTACAAAAGCAAAGAGCATCCTCAGTAAGAGAGGTTGATAAAACATGTTCAGTTTTTATCACATGTCAGTGCCCCGGTAAGCAAGTGGACAGATAAAATGGATAAGCTAGAAAGTCTAAACCATAAATATAGAAACAGTGCATTTGTTAAAAGAAATGCAATACAGGTAAGATTTTATTTTCTTTACGGTGGCTGTTGTAAACTGGATATTGTTTGGTCATCGTTTTACATAAAAGAATCGTAAAACCATTTCTTTTTCCTGACTCATGTCAACAGAGCCCAGATGGGCGTATGGAAGTCAGAGGGCACCGTGGAAGCTCGTCCCTGCATATCAAAGATGTTAAGTTGGCAGATTCGGGGCGATATGACTGCGAAGCTGCAAGCAGAATTGGAGGGCACCAAAAGAGCATGTACCTTGATATTGAATGTAAGTTTTTATTTCCCTTTTTTTTTTTTTTTTAAAGATTGTATTTATTATTTTTCAGAGAGTGGGGAAGGGAGAGAGGCAGAGAGGGAAAGAGACATCAATGTATGGTTGCCTTTCACCTGCCTCCAGCTACGGAGCTGGCTGGAGACCTGGTTTGCAACCTGATTATGTGCCCTGGCTGGGAATCGAACCAGCGACCTTTGGGTTCACAGGCCGGCACCTTATCCACTGTGCTACCAGCCAGGGCTATTTCCTTTTGCATGTGCGCTAAAGTTACCTTTTCAGCTTAGAGAAACGGGAGTTTTTGTTGGAGGGTTAAAATTCCTATGTGGTTTGTGTTTTTCAGTGTTCAATGCAGAGCTTTAGAAACAATATAGCCCCTCACAGCTTGGAGACATCTGGTGGATGTTATGAGGCATTGAACAGTGCTGTATATATTTAATGGTCATCATGCTATTTATGCGGGAAAATTGTACTTGTTTTTTGCAACATTAAACCTGAAACATGTTATCAACTCAATTATATCATTACCTACAGTTATTAGTTATCAGTAATTAGTCAACACTTTCTGAGATTTCTATGTGAGTTTATTTTTCTTTTTTAAGTATATTTTATTGATTATGCTGTTACAGTTGTCCTAATTTCTTTTCCCTCTGCTCCCCTCCACCTAGCACCCACTTCCCTCCAGCAATCCCACCCTTCTTAGTGCATGTGCATGGGTTGTGCATATAAGTTCCGTGACTTTCCTATATTGTTCTTAACTTCCTCCCATCTATTCTTGTACCTTCCAATTATGCTTTCTAATCCCTGCACCATTTTCCCATTTCTCCCCCTTCCCCCTTCCAGCTGATAACTCTCCAAATGACCCCTATACCTATGATTCTGATCCTATCCTGGTTGTTGGCTTAGTTTGTTTTTGTTTTCACTTTTTTAGGTTCTGTTGTTGATAGTTGTGAGTTTGTTGTCATTTTACTATTCATAGTTATTACCTTTTACTTAAATAAGACCTTTTAATATTTCATATAAAAATGGCTTGGTGATGATGAACTATCCTTTAGTTTTACCTTGCCTGGGAAGCACTTTATCTGCCCTTCCATTCTAAATGATAGCTTTGCTGGATAGAGTAATCTTGGTTGTAGGTCCTTATTTTTCATCACTTTGAATACTTGACAGTTCCTTCTTGCCTGCAAAGTTTCTTTTGAGAAATCAGGTGATAGTCTTATAGGGCCCCCTTTGTAGGTAACTCTCTTCTTTTCTCTTGCTGCTTTTAAGATTCTCTCTTTAACATTTGGCATTTTAATTATGATGTATCTTGGTATGTTCCCCTTTGGTCTAGCTTGTTTGGGATTCTCTGTGCTTTCTGGACTTGTATGTCTGTTTCCTTTACCAAATTAGGAACGTTTTCCTTCATTCTTTTTTCACATAAGTTTTCAACTTCTTGATCTTCCTCTTCTCCTCCTTGCACCCCTATGATTTGGATACTGGCATGCTTAAAGTTGTCCAAGAGGTTCCTAAGCCTCTCCTTGTTTTGTTTTGTTTTGTTTTTTTCTTTCTCAATTCTTGTTTCCTCATTCTATACTGGTTGACTGTTTATTTATTCCTTATGTTCTAAATCATTGATTTGAATGCTGGTTTCCTTTCCTTCCCCTTTGGTTTCTTGTGGATTTTCCTTTGTTTCACTTAGCCTAGCCTTCACTTCTTCCTTTATGTGTTTGCTGTACTCAAGCATATCTGTCAAGTCTGTGAGCATCCTTATCACCAGTTTTGAACTCTGTATCTGTTAGGTTGTCTATCTTCTCATTGGCTAGGTCAGCTGTCTTCTTATTGCTTAGTTCTCTCACAGGAACTTTGATCTGTTGCCTCCTTTGGGCCATACTTCTCTGTCTCCTCAGCTTGACAGGCTCTGGTGTTTGCCTCTGTGCCTTAGGTAGAGCTGTTGCACCTGTTACATTGTAAGGGGTGGAGCCTTAGATATTTGTCAGTGCTGGGTGACCCATTTCACCCCATTGTGGTGCTGAATGTAGGGGAAGGGTTTGAGGGGGAACAATGCTGCTTGTTCAGCACTCGCCCCTTTTCCAGGCACTTCTCCTGCTTCCCAGTGGGACTGGCACCTCTCCAGCTATTGCCCTGGCCGTGGTTCCCAGAGTGGGTGGGTCTGCAGACGTTTCAGGACCATGGGGGCCTCTAATCAAACAGACTCTGCTGAGAGACTGGCAATTTCTTCTTTGGTCCCAGTCCCACTGGTTTTCACAGTCAGAAGCAATGAGGTTTTGTCTTCCCCCCAGTGCTGGAACTGTGAACCACACAGTCTGGCCTGGTGCATATGTCTTAGATTTGCTTTTCTCTTTGCTCATAAACTCTTAAGATAGAATATTAGAACACCTTGGGACATACATAGGTTGATTCTTCTTTCCATTAGAGTTGGTCATATTCTCCTGGCTCATTAAATGGCAAAAATTGTTTAATTTCGTACTGGATACTGTAAATATTATGTTGTGCAGAGTCTGGGTAATTTGACAACCATCTGGGAAGTGTTTTTATTCAGGTAAACACCCCAAAGTTCTGTATCACAAGCAGTGATTCAAATCTCATTTGACTCCTGAAATCTTTGCTGTGCAAGATTGTGTCTGTTCTAGACATGCAAATATCACAATTTAGGCTGGAACTTCTGTGGTTTTATATATACAATTATGGCATCTTCTTGGACTCCTCTATGCAATCCCTTCCAAATTATTCCCCCTATATTTGGTTCCTTTCCAAGGTACCTCGGTGCTTAACAAACAAATTTTAACTCCAGAATCACTTTGAAGCTCTTCCAATTAGAGCCTGTCCCATAGACAAAGCCATTAGAGAAGAATAAAAAAGAAGGAAACTAGTTTTCATCCTCCTCCACAAGATTGTGTTTAACTACAGAAGCCTTAGGTAGTTTTGTTACTGTTTCTTTTTCTGCTGTTGTTGTGTGTTATTTCTAGAGATTTCAGTCATTATTAGTTGAGGAGACATATGATCAGAGCTTACAGTGTTATTATGAAAATATACTGTATAGGTATAGATAAATCGATATAGATATATAAATATTTATATCCTTTTCAAAATGCAACTTTAAACCATAAAAATATTTCATTTCCACAGTTCCTGGAGACAAGAACATAAAACCTTAGTTTCAGTTTTCAACCATCTTTATTTATTTTCTTTGTTTTTTTAATTTAATTTTTATTTTTAAATCCTATGTCCTTATGTAAATCATCATACTAAACAGAAGATTGTTTACATTTCAAAGTCCTGATATGAGTTACATTTTTCATTCCAGTGTATCAATCTTCTGTACAGTGAATTTTATTTGATTTGACATTTTTACACCAATTTTAATAATTCTAGAATGTGTTATTAGTTCAACATATGTAAATCATTTCAAGTTTTAAATTGCAAGATAGTATAGCTTTAGCTGAGGTTTACAGGTAGATTGGTGATCAGAGCTTTTCATAATTCCTTTTACCTATAAAGGGTTAATTCTACTATTATATACTTAATTTCATGTAAAGCAAACTAAAATGTTTTATATTGTATTACTAAGAAACATATTATCAATATTTAATCATTTTCCATTGACATATTTTCTTCTCTCACTTTTTAAATATCCAAATGAAAATTCTCTTGTAGATCTAACTTAGGTATGAATGTTATATTTAAGCTGTCTTCTCTTATTTTTTCCACAATGAATATCCTTTAAATATCCATTACAAATTACTTGTTAATCCCTAAAAATCTAGCTTCCTCCTCAATTAACCTAGATTCCTATAGTATTTCTTCATATATGTCAATTAAAATTCTCTATTTCTCACAATTGAATTTACTAATGAGTTCCAGGACAATACTAAGTTATGTTGGGAATCTAGCTCATTATTCCATCCTAATACTACACTTAAGAATGAATTTTAGCTTTAGCATAACATTAATTTACCCATATGTTTGCTTTATTTCTCTATTATTTAGTATATTTGAACTTAATTACCTTCTAAGTACTTAACTATAATTTATTAAAATTAAATCAGGTAAAAATGTCTATAGTAAATTAATTATATTGCTGTAAAACACTTAGAAGTTGTAGAACATGTTACTGAAAGAAGAGTTTATACTTACATAGAAAGTAACATAATTATATTTATCTTAATTTCATTAATTGCCAAAGTTCAGACTTTACTCATATGGTAGAAATTGAGAAAATGTAAAACTGTTTTCATTTGCCTATAGTTAGTATTATTTGGGGGTTGGGTGTTAAATAATTATTTGCAAGATGTAATTATAGTAATAATTTAAAATTTACTCTTTTTCTTCACTTTCAGTTACCTTTCTTATAAATTAGTGTAATTGTACTAGGAAAGTTTGAACACGTTTTTTTTTTGGTCAATAATACCATTATTTGTAATCAATCTTATCCTTTTATCATAGGTAGAGAAAAAATTTAGATTGCCTATTGCAACCTAATAACCAGTATTAAATAGCTAACAAGCTTCCTGTGAAGCTGTTGTTATAAATATTGGAGTTTAGAAATGATAAGAATATTTTATCCTGCATCTTTGAATCAAAGCAGCGTAGAAATTATGAAAATGATGAAGACATTACACAATGTCACAAGAAAGAACTTAGTACCACGGTCTTTTGTGCCCGAGTCAAACATCTGCATTGTAATATGGCTAAGAATGAGTGGAAAGAATAAGCCACTTACAATTTCATACCAAGCACATTTACTGTAATAGCACTAAATGTAAGGTGTTAAAGAGATTAAGCCTTTTTAATTTTTGTTCAAAACCTCTTTTGTAATTCATCTACGTACGTTCCTTTGGCATCCTGCCAGTTCATTTTCAACATTTCAAAGGCATTACTAAGAAGCAGGAGTTGAACTAAAGTTTCAATTTATGAAACAAAGGCGATAATAGGCATATGATATGTGTTTTAATGCAATAAGCACTGATTACATAGTATGTTTGATTATAATTAGAATATTATTAAGTTTTGTGACTGGGTATTCATTACATATTATCTATTAACTAGAGTTAATTATTTTATGTGATAAATTTAATTTAAGAGTTACATGGTAACCATGAATGTTAAGTATTGAATTTTTTTATTTGTATCTTTTTTCATTGAGCTCTCTACACTCATTTTTATTCCTTGTTAGACACGATAGCAATATTTAAAAGCATTTTCTCCTGGGGTATAAATGTTTTTAGTAATATCAGAAAAACTTTAAGGCTACAGGGATATTAATTAATCTTATAACACAGATTTATATTGTTTTAATATTTGCATGCATTCTATAGAATTAATAAAGCTTTGCTTTGTCACATGATTCTTTAAGATGGACCGTCTCAATAGTGATTCTAGTAGTATCACTGGCTACATGTACAGGATGTGCTAAATAAGATGTGAACATAATTTTAACATTTAAAGAAAATGATTTCAATGAACAGATTTTAGGAAGAATTCTGTGGTCATAGTAAACACACATTTTCTATCTATGATTAAAATCTTATCTCAGGATCCTATTTTTCACACTCAGCAGAATACATTTAAGCCATTCAAATTGTAAAAGAGGTAGCTCATTTGCAGAAATAAATTGGTTCTAATGCCAGCAACTATTTAGGTTTTATATCCAGTATGATCATTTCAAGGACAGCATCTAAAAAAAATAGCATATGAGGCTTATCTGTAAAGCCATAAGATAAGAAGAATAGACTATTAAAAGAGATAGGTGTAAAACCTTTTACTGCTTAGCTTTATGTTTTAACCCAAACTTTCCATGAACCCTCTGGGAAGTTTTGAAATACCACATTTCTCATGTACTTAGATGCTATGGATTGCTCTAGCTTTATCACAGTTTTGTTTAAATCTGATAGGTATTATTTGATTCAAATCACATGTTGTTTAAAAGTACTTTAGAAATTATGATGATGAAACTTGCTTAAGGACTACTAGAAAACATTGAACGCTTGAGGAGGTAAACCTTACAAATCAACACGCTCATATCAAACAGTTGACTAGAAATAGTCATTTTCGGTAACTACTGGATATCTCACTGTCGTCGGGCTCCTGCTTAACTTAATAGTTGAGAATATCAGATCCTCCCTCCAGTTTACCACAGCTGTTACCCTTTCCCTGGAATGTGTACCTTGTCACAGGTACCTCAGCTGTCACTAGAACAATGGCTGTCTGATCCTGTAATGAAACCCAAAGATGGGATGGCTCTCCCAGGAGCACATGCTTCTCATAGTCCTGGAGGCTGGGAGCCCAAGTTCAGGACACCAGCCTGGTGAGGTTCTCAGTGAGGGCCCTCTCACCCGTCCTCACATGGCCTCGCCTTAGTGCATGTACATACACACACACACACACACACACACACGCACAAAGAGACACAGCCTCTCTTTTCCGTTCTTTAAGAACATGAATGCCTTCCTGGGGCTCCACTCTTATGGCTTCGTTTAAAACGAATCACCTTCTCGAGCCCCAACCTCCGCATACTATCGCAGTGTATGTTAGACATTCAGCATGGGAATGGGGCAGGTAGGAGGCGTACACTCCAGTCCTGCGTGGCGAGCTTTCTGGGTTTGTTAGAGTTGGCCACCTCCCCGACAGAACTAGTGCAGAACTTCACAGGGCGAGGCTGCCGCTGAAATGGCATCACATCAGAGACCACGTCGTCCCAAGCCTTTGGGGACTTCATTGAGTCTGGTCATCTTGAAGAGCCTGAAACACAGATACATGAAGATTGAGGGCAGACTGCGGGCGACCCTTTCCTTTGTCCAGGCTGCTATAACCCTGCAACGTGAACTCTGCAGCTTAGAAACAACAGGCACTTCCCTCTCCTAGTTCCGGAGGCTGGAAGTCAAGGTCAGGGACCCACACAGTTGGATTGCTATGAGATCTTTTTCTGATTACGGACCACTTTTCTAGTTCCAGTCTCATGACAAGAGCAAAGCAGAGGTGCAAAACTCTCTCCTGGCTCTAGGAAGGGCAGGGATTGGCACTCCTGAGTACTCTACTATTAGACCACACCTAATGTCATCACCTACTGACCCACTTCCTACCCCCCCCCCCCCAGCTGGGATGTCCTAGCAGATCATTTAGCTGGGATTCACTGCTTTACATCTTAGTCCAGAATAGCACGGCCACCAAAAGTTAAGGTACTTGATTCTTGAAACAGACAAGTCCAAACCTTGAATCCAATTAGCCATAAATTCTTGAATCCTTTGATATCTGTTATTTAATTTCAGTGGAGCAGAGGCAAGGACATGTTTTCCCTAATATGGTCTATATATGGTATCATTGATATCTATCTACTAACTTAAGCTAGTGTATAGTTTCTAAGACTTAAACAAGGTGGCAGTTTTCTGATATTGGGCTGTACTAAAATTATATTTTAAACAATCATAGCATTAGCCGTTATACTTCAGTGAATCTGTTGAATCTAATCTTAGGGCATTGGTCAAATTATTTAACTTAATCCTAGTTTTAATTTCCTGATCTTTAAAAAAAGAAGAGATGGAGCTAAACCTATGATTTTATGAATTTTGGTCAGGATCTGAATCACATTTTTTTTATTCAGTAATCTTTATCAAGCACTTTTCCAGGTGTCGAGTATATAGAATTGAAGAAAGCAAGCAAACACACCTGACTTTATGGACCTTGCATTCTAGCAAGAGAAACCAGTAGTAAACAAAACAAAGTAGCATAATATATAATACGACAAACAGTGAAAAGGGTCAAAAGAAAAAAACGAATCCAGTGCAGCAAGATGTGTCATCAGCTAATGGCATAGTAATTACACATAGTAAAAAAATCCCAAACTCGGAAGCATATAAAACTACTTCTGATTCTCAACTGAAAATGGCTGACCCAGGCAGGCCGTGAATAGGCTTAAAGCAGCAATGCTTAATTCTATGCTGTGGGTCCAGCAACACGTGTAACCAGGCTGAAGAAGTGGCAACTACAAGCCCAATAAGCAATTCCAATGTTTGCCCGAGTGACATCTAAAAAGTCATGTGGGTAAGGCCAGGTCGATCCAGCAAGGGATTGCGCTCCTGTGGGAAGGGCTTTTGAAGTGAGTATGTTTTGGATAAAATAGGTCATGTCAGAAGACTATAACCTGTAAAGTTAAATAATACAGAGTTCATTTTAAAATATATATAGTTAAATTTTTCTCCCGTTTGCTTCAGACTTGACTGTATAATTATCATGTAGTGAACAAGAAAAACCAAAAGTAAGTTTCAATAAGTTGTTTTAAACACATTGAAGAAATAAATGGTATTTTGTGTCTATCATTTTTAAGAACCTCCATAATTACTCAAGTTAATATTTATTGGAAAGCACTAGAAATAGTGTATTATTAGCACTTTTCAAAGATGCAGAATGTCTGAGGAGACATACATATATTCCAATATGTCCAGGAAGCTGCATCTATTTAAGAAAGAACTTAAAAACTACTGTAAAATAAAATATAATTCAATGCCCTTGTAATTACGTGTGTGTTATAGAGACTATACAAATAATCAGTGATAGAAAAAAATCTTAGAAATGTAATGTACCATCATATTTTAAAGAAGTGGAACCTGAATATTAGATAACATTGATTCTTTATCTTCACAGTTTTAAAATCTATATAACTCATTTGACTCACTATAATTACTCACATAGACTCCTTTATTTCATATTTATTTTACCCTGAGTAAAATGGCCTCTTTGCTCCAGTAAGAGAAACTGTTTCTGACCCTATGATAAAGATGAAGACTATCTGATAAAGCAATTCACCTCTTTAAATCATTATTTTTATCACATTGAATATCTCAAAATGCTTCATTTATAGCAGGATATCAAATATTAGGTATGCATAATTCAGTAATAATTCTATTTTATTTTAAAGAACCCCACTATTTTTATCTTGCTAAGAAGTCTTCTAAAATTATAAAAGTAATTACCAATACCATAATATACATATATTTTTGATATAATTATAGTTTCTGTGATTTTTCAGGTTTCATAACATGGTAAATTTTTATTCTCAGTACTCTTAAATCATCAATACAAAATCATTGATGTAAATATAGTTTTACCCTGAACAACATTTCTTATTATGATTGTTTATTTTATTTTTATTTTTTAAAGATTTTGTTTTTATCATTTCTAGAGAGAGGGGAAGGGAGAAAGGTAGAGAGGAAGAGAAAGAGAAACATCAGTGTATGGCTGCCTTTCACCTGCTCCAGCTGCAGACCTGGCTGGAGATCCGGCTTGCAATCTAATTATGTGCCCTGGCTGGGCATCGAACCAAAGACCCTTGGGTTCTCAGGCTAGCGCCTATCCACTGAGCCACTAGCCAGGGCTTATTATATTTATTTTAAAGAGATGTTTATTATAAATCTTTTTCCAATAATGAGAGTTAGATATGTAAAACTTCCAAATTATTTTCTAATAAACCAAGGTAATATTTTTACCTGCATATCTTCATATTTTTAAATTTCATTATTTTTTTTATTTTCACAATTAAATATTCTTTCCTAGAATGAGTAGAAACTTTTCCATTATAATGTAATGTTAGAAACAAACATAATTATTTCTAACATCTCTCTTTTTTGAAAGGGAAAAAGAAGGAAACAATATTTGTAATTTCCCAGAAGCTGTCACAAAGATAGTTTGTATGTAATAGATATCCTAAAATCTTTATTTTATGTTTTTCTAAATCTAGAGTTTTATTTTGGGGAAGCAAAATCAAAAACACTTTTACATATTTATTCAGTTGGACCAATTAGAATTATAGGTATAGAATATAGAAACTACTTGATTATTTTTTAATGAAATTCACAATAAAACATTTAAAAATAAACATAAAAAGTTTTAAAATCTCCTCCTTTATTAAATCTTTGTTATATTTGATGTTTCTCATTCAGACTATTTATAATGTGTTCCTGCTGCTATATACTTTTAACTTCTCTGATTTTCAAATTTATTTTATTATAAAAACATTGTGATACAGTTGATATACATAGCAGTACTTATATTAGCAGTAGTTTTACATTTATTGTAAAGCTAACTTATTAAATTAATGTTTATTAGTCCTTAAAATTGCTTGACAGTATGTTCTTTCTGGCCTGGGAAAACAAAAACAGGTGCATAGTTTTAACTTCCTAAAAAATGCCACTAGAAGCAGAGACCCATGAGAATAAATTATCATTTTAGGGAAGATGTACATTTTTAAATTTTGTTTACTATGGTGCAATGCTCTGAAAAATGTATCACATATGATTCATTTTTTCAGTCATAACTTGGATGCCTTTTTATCTGTATGGCTCAAAATATTTTGCTATATTATGTAAAAATAAATTTTGATGATAGTTTATCATCTCTTTAAATAAAAAGATAGTCTAATGAATATTAAAAAGTAAAATATATGTCAATATAAACAGTAATATAGCAGAAATAAATTATGCTCTAAGTTTAAATAATAATATAGTTATTTGAAAGTTCTAAATACGTGACATTGTTATCAATTTTTATTCAATATACTTAAAGTGAGGTAGAAAAGGGTGACATATTTCCCTACATTTCAGACTTTCAATGAAAAGGTAATTAATATACCTTTTAAGGTATAATGTGACAGTAATAATACCTAATGTAATAAAATTTTGATTAAATTTAACTAAGTAACATGCACTGACAGGTCATAAGCTACCCTATTAGCTATTATCATTATCATTATTACTTCTAATATTGTTGTTATTGTTATGATGCAAGCAATAATACTGATGGTTTTTGTTGTTTGTTTTCCATTGTTGTGACCTAGACACCCTTTATGCATTTAATAAGCAGCATTCTAGGATGTACAACCATCCACTTTTAGATAAAATAGTGAAAATGTTTTATTTTTATTTTTTTATTTTTTTAAGTCATGAACACTTGATAAAAATGAGAAGTTTAAGAAATAAATTAATTTTGCTGCTCTATTTTTGCCATATATAAAGTTAAGGATGTAGATATTAAATCAGTAGATAAAACCTTACATTTCACTTGATGAAGTTTTATTTTGAATTTTAATACAGTGACACACTGAAGTTGTTTCACATCAATCACAAATTACTTGAATTACAAAATGTGCTACTGCTAAATCAGACAGACTCTGAAGAAATTGACATTATTGTTATTTATAAAATAATTTTAACT
This sequence comes from Noctilio leporinus, assembly GCA_004026585.1. Taxonomy (NCBI): domain Eukaryota; kingdom Metazoa; phylum Chordata; class Mammalia; order Chiroptera; family Noctilionidae; genus Noctilio; species Noctilio leporinus. The sequence continues at coordinate 206,892 of PVIW01000595.1, forward strand.
CTGCTGTACCTCTGTGACCAATGCTTCTTTTGATGTCTCAGAAATGTTTATGGAATATTCACTTAAGCTTTGTTTCCTAGATTTACCTGTGAAATTGTGCACAATAATAAAGTATTTTAAATACTGTAGCTATTTATGGAACATGTAACATATAAAACAATAATAGAGGACAAAATAGCCATAGGTAGTACAATACTGTTAATGATATTTGTATGTATGATTTAAGGAGAAGAAATGTTAAGACAAGGGAAAAGGTAGTAGAAAGAGGGATCATTTACCTTATATTCAAACTTCTTTTAATAATTAGTAATACTAATATTACTAATAAAAGTCAAATGAAAGTGTATGCTAAGAAGTCACTCTAGGCATATCTCAATAAAAATAGTACTTATGACCCTAGGGTCATAAAATATGCTGAGATTCATGTAGAATTTGGTTGTTCAAATTTAGTATGGAAAATGTACATTGAGTACTATGGTTAAATTGGCAATAAACACACATCTAATTTAGTATTCCTTGTAGCCATTAGAATTCCCATATCACATGGGCTGAATCTAGTTAATTGCCATAGCTGATTCTGCATATGAGTGAACATAGAGTAGAACAGGATCTATGAAATTATTAATTGAGTTATTGTCTGAATCTGCCAAAGGATATATTAGCTTTTATTCCCTTGGTAGTTTCCTGCAGCATAAATCAAATGAGAAAATTTAATGACTGAACAAAGCACCATAGTATTTTAGATATATTTTTTTAATGTGCAGTTAATTCTCAGCTAATTTAAGGGGCTGGCTTCTTTACAAAATAGGCACTAAGGGTCTATGAAAGAAAATATAGTATTACAGAATTAACACTGCATTAAAGTCCTAAGTTCTGTGATTTTAGGAGAGTCAAACAAATGTCTGTTGACTTTTCCTTTCCTGCTAAGTGGAGTGTTGATAGCTAGAATACATATTTATCCTGAGTCAAATGAATACATATTTATCATTTAATTCCTTATTTACTGAGTAGCAAATACAAGTTCAGGGGCTTACAGAACTGTAAGAAAGGAACCACCACCCTTGCTCTCAGAGGATTTATGCTCTAATTAGAGATATGGAACATATACAATGACATTAAGATGAAATACATCGAAAAGTGATTAGATAGCTGAGAAAGCTAGGCAAAAAGCTGAAAGAAGGAAAGATAAAGGATAATTACAGTTTGAGGAACTAAGTTAACCCAAAGGGAGATAAGGCCAGAGAAAATGTATTAAAAAGCTAATATAGAACTAATATAAACCACCATGATTTTTTTGTTTTTTTTTTTTGGTTTAAGAAGTGTTATGAGAATCTTTTAGAAAACTGTAAGCAAGCTAGCAGAAACCAGCAGGCCAGTGATCAAGGAAGGACAAGGTTTCTAGAGTTGACCAGGTAATGAATACCACCTTGAACATGTATGCAGTAATGTCAATAGAGAGAAGCGAATAATATCTTCATGTACTGTGATTTATTGGTAAGGAATGAATGCCCACGCTTTTGAAATAGAATATCCTATTATACATTAAAATAAGTGTGGTTCTTTAAAAATCTAATATTAAAGAAAAAAATAATTAAAATCTTATATCATACCATACTCCATAGTCTAGAGTATGACTAGAAGAAAGGACCCTATTTTACCACAGCATATAAATTATTTGGAAAATGTGCAAGTCAGATTTCAATAATTCTAGTACTGTTTTATAAGGAAAATACATATAAGGCCTATCCCAAAAGTATCGAGCCAATGTCAATATAATTAAAGCAGTTTGTGCAGCCAATATTTTCAAGATAGAACTTCTGTTATTGACATGCTTTTAAAAGATAAAAACCTTTTTCATTGTTTGTAAATTTTACCATCATCATGCTTTTCAATGTGACTCATCAAATGGCTAATAATACAGTGAGTTTGAATAGTTCCCTCATTCAGTTATTCATAAAACTCAAAATTCAGGTCAGATATTTTCATATTTCAGTGACCCAAACAGTGTATTTTGTCAGCAGCTTCAGCCTTCTCATGAGTGGGCAGCACTCATGCCTCCAGGCCAGTCCTCAGCAAGGACTAAGACGTAGCTCAGGTCACAGATAAACCATGTTCAGAAAAAGAAACCTTCAGAGCTTGGGAGGAAATGACAAGAAAAAGTGAAAGATTGGATTAAGCCAGGAAGTCTCATGCAATAACAGGAATGTAGTAATCATGTTGGCTACATGGTCAGCTTTAAGTCTCAGCAATAAGGCAAAAACTTCATAAAGCAAAAAGCACAGTTATCAAAACAGGAGTAACTTGTCACCAAGCCTGAAGACAGTTGGAAATGTTTTTTTGACATCACCTGGTGTGCCTGGAATAGGACTTTCAAGATGCGATCAGTTCAGATGCTGGTATACATTTGTTATTTATACTTCTATTGGAAACTCTAAATATGAGATTCACTCTTGGTCATGTGGAATGTTGACGTGTTCTTGCTCAGCCTTCTGCCTGTGCAGCTGCCATTTAATAAAATTTAAGTATTTTCTCGAAAGAGATCTTTCCATTGTGATAACAGTAAAGTGAGCATAGTTCATTAATTTTTAAAGTCTGTATTCATTTTAGATCTAGCTTTACATATTCACCTTTTTAATAGTCTATGAAGTAATGTGTACATTTTAATTAATCATATAATCATTACATAGCAGATATGGGGACCTAAAGATGATCTACTTCCAAATATTTTCACCACCAAACACCTCTTACATTATATCTTCTTGTGCATTCCCCAGTTTTTAAGGTATTAACTTACTAAAGTTGTATTCCTTAAAGAAGGGTAAATTCTTCATTTTAATTATATATAATACATATATATGTATGTACACATGTAAGTTGGTGAGTGTACAGTAAACTAAAAACCAGAAGCACTTATAAACATAAAATAATTAACATTACTTCAAGTAGTTTATATAATTGTGGCCAATAGCAAATGCCCTTTTATGTGGTTTAATGTCTCTTTATAGATGGTAAATATCATATATATATATATATATATATATATATATTTACTTTATTGTGTCCTTGTCCCTGTTCTTGTTTTCCTCTCCTACTTCTGACCCTTTTTTTCCTCTCCTTTTCCCTCACCAGTTTTAGTAATTTTCTTCTAGGTAAGACTAATTTTTCTGAGTCTTTACTAAGCAGCATATTTATTCAAGGATATTTTGCTAAAATGTGGTTCTTGCCATCGAATCCTTACTATACAAAATGGCTGCTCTGCCCCCGAAGACATTTCTTTTTGCATCTGAGCTTCTCATACATCAGCATAAATAGGGAAAGTGGTGCTAATTTTCATTGTCTCATTTTATTGGCACTACCTGGAAACAAGTGAGTGTACGGTGTGCACTCTTTGACCACAGTCCTTCTAAACTGTATTACACATTTCCTTTATTGCTTAATACGCTACACAGGGCAGAATAAGGTACTTCCTTAATGATTTCATATAATCATTTCAAACAATTCCAAAGTGGAATAACACCATAATGATCTATAGAAATGACGCTCAGAGAATATACTTATCATTTTTAATGGAATAATTGGCATAGCAGTGTGGTTTCATGAGAGCAACATAAAGAGCTGAAAAGTGTTGGACCTGACTCTGCCACCACATTCCCAGATATCCCAGAGCAAGGTTTTATTTTTCTATGTAGATTGAAGATTTGTGGATGGCTCCATGTTCCTTTCCACATATTGTGTGGTATGATATCTGTCCAATTCTGCATAACTTAAAATGATCATGTGCACAAAAGTGTTACATGTTTAACTCCATTCATAGATTAATGCTGTAAATAAATACAAAGATCACTTTTTAATGCAATGAGAACTTGGGGAATTCACCCAGTTAAATATAAATCTTCCATTTTTCCCTGTCTGAAAGTTTGGTTAAGTACAGTTCTTAATTTGGTGATTGACTTTAAAATAGTTCTAACACTTTAAATACAGAAAATTACAGAAATAACCCAGTAGTTCCTACCACTGTCATATTTGCTTCATATCTGCCTTTGGCATTCTTTCTTTTTTTTTTTTTTTTTTTTTTTAAAGATGTTACTTACTATTTTTAGAGGTGAAAGGATAGAGGTGGAGAAGGAGAGAGACATCAATGTACGGTTGCCTTTCACCTGCTTCCAGCTAAGGACCTGGCTGGAGACCTGGCTTGCAACCTGGTTATGTGCCCTGGCTGGGAATCAAACCAGCGACCTTTGGGTTCCCAGGCCAGCGCCTTACCCACTGCCTCCAGCCAGGGCTTAGCATTCCTTCTTAAAGGGTAAACACAAACAATTTTTCCTTTTAATCACTTTTTAAAAATGTATTTTCTTTTGTCAAAGGGAAATTATTCTGGAAACCTTTAAATGTTTAGAAAGATGTTTTTCAAGTCTATGGCAATTGAAGTTGGGTGACATGGAACTTGATCAGGCATTAAGGGCGGAAGGGTTCCCAGTAAACTGACTTAGCAGATTCATTACTAAACACAGACCATGAGACAAGACCTAAGGACAGGGCATAACCAAAACAAACAAATGAACAGAAACTTTGTAGTAGCCTGACCAAAGTTTCATCAAAGAGGGTATTTGTGCCAATTCCCTTGCTTCTCAATGTTATCAGACACTTTCCTGAAAGTTTTCTTAACCATCCTATCTAGTCATCCAGTGGATGACATAGAGGTTTGGGCAAAACTTTACAGTTGTTCAGATGGAAATTAATACAATGATTAACAAATAATAAGAGTAAAGTCTGTGTTTCTCACCCTCACAACTGTCTATCTATTTTTGCCCAACCCTCTATTTCTATCTTATCACTATTCAGATTGATTTGATTTCCCTTCTGTATTCTAATTGGATAAAAATGTGTCCTTCTAATTATGATTTCCATTTAGTTTATTTTGTTAAATAATATTTTAACTTGGGCTTCAAAAGAACATGAAGGGGATATAATACCTTAAGGGATGTTCCCATAACTTTGTAGTCCTTAACTTTGTAGTTCGTGAATTAATTTCCCTCCTGCATAGAACACACATGCAGGAAACCTAGGCAAAGAAAGCAGCTTTAAGGTGAAGATTTGTCCTTGCCTATCTTTTTGTTTTCATAGATAGAAAGACAGACAGATAGATACATAAATATATCATGTACCTATATAAATTTTGGTCTTTCCTCAGCTCTGCCTATTCCATATTCCTCTCTCCTACAACCTTCCCTTTTTTAAAGCTGATTTCCTCTATACAACATTTGAAGCTTTTTCTAATGCACAAAGCCTACTTTTCTCAAAGGGCCTAATTTTATGAAAAGTACAGTTTCTGATTTGTTAAAGTGAAATATGGCTACAGATTTCTTAGCCTGAAGCTCTTACATGTTCCCTTTTCCAGAATCATATCCTTCTTCAAAGAGTGGCCCATCCCCTGTTCTTTGATGACAGTGCCTGCCCATCTTTTACCAGGAAATATTACTGTCTTGCTACTGTCTTGATATTTACAAAAAAGATAATGTACAGGAATCTAGTTTCTGCTTTATTGCAGATATGACATCAATATTTTGTTGCCTTACCCCACAAATACATTTTTAATGTAGCTTTCCGTGGAACACGTGTTGCCTGTAGCACATTCGCACTCAGCATCAGTAATTTTGAATTAAATTCCCACTGAGATCAGAGGCAAGCAATTAGTGGCAATTGCTTGCTTTTATTAAAAAATTCTGCCTTAAATTTATAGTTAAATTATAATAATGTAATACATATACACACAAATGCCATATTGTGGACAGAGTAGGCTGTGATTCCGCTATTAAGAATTGTATTAGCATGTATGATTTTTGTGCTGGTCTATATTTCATGCAAATAAATTATTCATAAGCCTCTCCCTAGAATATTATGATGCAAAAGATACTATATTTGTATATACTAAGCAGTAGTAAAATCTTTTATAAGTACAAGTAGGTATAGATAGAAACTTAGCCCTTTACTTTGAGTATCAGAGTTAGTTTCTCTTACAATTACTTGCCTAAGTTTTTATATATTCTTAAGCTTTCCAATTAATCTTTTAAGCCCTTGAAAATGTTCTTATATACTCCTTGAAAACACCTGTTCAGTTTAACTAAACTGTCAAATTGAAAATTAATTGACTGTTTAATTTTTAGTAAATTTGATGGACAGTTTTTGAGAACAAAGTTAGCATCTTACACTGCATAAGCCATCAAGAATATAAATGTGAGCAAGACATGACTTAATCCATAAGCAGATTGTTTGGTGGAGAAACAATAAAACAGATCCTTCCAATGGCTAGGATGTCATGGAGGAAGCACATAGCATCTGGGAGAGCACAAAGAAGGGAATGGAACCCACCGTTGATGACTAGGGAAAGGCAGTGTCCATTAAGTGTAAGCTGAGCTTGCAGGCAACCAGGTGGAGGGATGGGTGACTACACTACAAATGAAGGGAAAACCATAGACAAACATGTCTATGGAGTATTCAGTGCACTTAGGTGCCAAGATGTGTCACTATTTATTTAGCCAGTCCTCTTTTGTGGGACATTAAGTTATTTTGAGTTCTTGTTATTAAAATAACAGTACATTAAAAATTATTTGCAGCCCTGGCTGGTGGCTCAATGGATAGGTGCCGGTCTGTGAATCCAAAGTCACTAGTTTGATTCCCAGCCAGGACACATAACCAGGTTGCAAGCCAGGTCTCCAGCCAGGTCTGTAGCTGGAGGCAGGTGAAAGGCAACCATACACTGATATTTCTCTCCCTTGCTGCCTCTCTCCCTTCCCCTCTCTCTAAAAATAATAAATAAAATATTTTTTAAAAAGTATTTGCATAAGCCTTTGATAATATCTCAACTTATTCTGTTTTGAAAGATACCTAGGACTCAATTACAGAATTGAGATTGTAAAGTTTCTATGGCTCTTTATCCCTCTTAAGAATTGTGCTCATTAAATTTCCCTCAATAATATATGATGGGGCCCACATCGCCAAAATGTTGCTAACACTGAAAATTAAGTTTTTGATTCTGGATTGAATGGAAATATAATGGAGCCTGATTTTAAATCACCCTGGGTTCCATCTCAGACCTATAATTTGTTACTAGAATAAGTTTGATAGCTCTTAATTTAAATGCTTCTTGCTTAAAACAGGATAAGACTTTCCTCAAAAGGTTAATAAAAGATTAACTAGAATAAAAAGTAAAACCAATGCCATAGAGAGCATTTAATCAACACTTCACACTTCTATGTGAGATTGGCATTAAAAACATAAAATAAATCATATGTAGAATAAGACATTTTCAATGATTACTTCATCATTAGTTCTACAGGTTATAATTCATGTTATACATCTGATACATAATCTATTGCTGTAACAAAATTAAGTGCAGGTTATTCTAAGTAACTAGATTAATAAAATAAAGCATTGATGTTAAAAATTCAAATTGCTCATTTATGAAGTGATATTAAGTTCTAAATAATAAACATTAATAACAATAGTAATCAGTTTATACACCAACAATATTTTAGCCACCACTTAATTTAGGATTGATTTTATGTAAAAACAAAATAATGAATAAATTAAAATGAAATAAAATAATGAATTTTTCAAATTATAGGCAAAAGATTGATACTTAAAGAGGTTATAATTGATTGACATTTGCACTATGTCAGATTTCTAGATTGGATAAGATTTAATAAAAATTGATAATAATATTTTAGGAATCTGCTTCAAAATATTTTTCAAAGAATTTACATGACTAAGACAAGATTTAAAATGATATAAGACACTGATTTTGTTAAGTTTTATACTAAACTTTTACTTTATAATATGGGTTGTTTCAGAAACACATTCTTAATATATAGATAGCCATTAATTTACTGAATGGATATTTTTGTCAGATATGAAAAGCAAACAACTCTGAGCATTGTTTCATATTTTTGTAATTGATAAACTTTGAGTATTTTTATATTAATACTGAAGTATTTGATGAAACCATCAAATGACATATTTTCATGAGTTCTGATGTCACATATTAAATATAGGAAATTAGAATTGCTGTGGCTTCTTTTTGCAGTTAGTAACTCTTGTTTATACTAATTAAAAGATTATGTTGAAGAGAAGGTATATGAATATTATGTTACATTGCTTTACAGATGCTCCCAAGTTCATGTCAAACCAAACAATTTATTACTCGTGGGAAGGAAATCCAATCAATATAAGTTGTGATGTGAAATCTAATCCACCAGCATCAGTTCACTGGAGAAGAGAGAAGTTAGTCTTGCCGGCTAAAAATACCACTAATTTAAAGACATACAGTGCAGGGAGAAAGATGATATTAGAGGTAAGTCTTCATGTGCTTATCAATAAATTATACCATTTTAATCATTACCTACTATTTTAGAATATGTTTAAAGATTTGTTTAAAGATTTTATTTATTATTTTTAGAGTGAGGGGAAAGAAGGGAGGAAGAAAAGGAGAGAGGTTGCCTTTCACCTGCCTCCAGCTGTGGGCCTGGCTGGAGACCTGGCTTGCAACTTGGTTATGTGCCTTGGCTGGGAATCGAACCAGCCACCTTTGGGTTCACAGTGTCTAAAGATTTTAATGTATAAGTATAGCAATATATGTTTAGTTATAGAAGAGATATAAAACATATTGTGTATGTTTCATGTTTAGTTAAAGGGCAATTTTATGTGTTTGGACTATGGCTTGCTAATGATTAACATCGCACTATTTATAAGGAAATATGTAGACCCTGGCTGGTGGCACAGTGGATAAGGTGCCGGCCTATGAACCCAAAGGTTGCTGGTTCAATTCTCAGCCAGGGCACATAACCAGGTTGCGAGCCAGGTCGGTCTCCGGCCATGCCTGTGGCTGGGGGTAGGTGAAAGGCAACCATACACTGATGTCTGTCTCCCTCTCTGCCTCTATCCCTTCTCCTCTCTCTAAAAATAATAAATAAATAAATCTTTAAAATAAAAAGGAAATATGGGTGCATCATAAAAGCATCATTTTTTATGAGTTTATTTTTGGGAAATGAAAGCAATTACATGATGAAAAAGTGGGAACATAACTGACCAAGCTAAACTTTCCATTTCAATGTTGGGTCTGTGATAATACTTCCCTTTCCATAAATTGGCATATATAAATGGTCTAGGCTGTCTACATATCACAAGTTCCTACATAAACCAGGCTTATTGTTCAGTGCCTAATTTCACTTTATTTTTCCATTTAGGATGGTAGATCATTGTTTTGTACTACCAAACACTTAGCCTTTAAATTCTGTTTGAATACAATATCTTTTATTTATTCACTACAGACTATGTGTGTATCTCAGTTCTCAAAGTTTTATATCTATGGCCATGATCCTTAACCCTTCCATTTTTCATGGAAATGATCTGGAACACAACAGCCTCATTTAGGTGAATGGGTGCTACATTTTCCCACTAATTCATGTCGCATTGCTCCATTCACCTTTCCTTCCTGATGTGGGCCTTAAGCCCCGTTTCTCTGGCAATCCAGTGGTCTGAGTCTCCTTGGAAGTCCCTGTGTCAATGCCAATTCAGGGAAGACACTAGATAATGCCACAGGGCAATAACTTTTTTAAAATGTATGTTTTAGAATGGCATCGTATAACCTGTATTGCATAAACTTAAAGGTATTTCTCATTGGTGCCATATTAACTCTTCTACTGGGCAATTGGACTCAGTAAAACGTTCAGCTGATAAAAGGGGGCTGCCATCACCCCTTTCCAAGCACTTGGATAACTGGCTGATAATTGAGCCACTTCATCTAAATCAATTTGAATTGGTTTCTTTGTAACTGTATCCGAACAAGCTATTGGCAGATAGGCATGGAGGCCAATTGCGCAAAGACATTTGGTCAGATTTAGCCTAACTTATAGGAATTTAACTGTAGATACAACCCAGCGTTGCATTTTACTGTTGTTGGGCTGAAGTACCAGTGTGCTCTGGCTGCCAAAGCTAAATACCTCAGACTGGGTGGCTTAAACAACAGAAACTTCCCCCCTGACACATTTCTGGAGAATGAAAGTCCGAGGTCAAGGTGACAGAATGGGTTATGGTGGAGCCTCTCACCTTGGTTTGCTTACTGTTCCCTCTGGCTGTGCATTCACCTGACCTTGTCTCTGAGTCTCCTTAAAGACCCTCCCTGCAAACATGGGCCTGTCTGTGTTCAACCTATCAATTTGATGGGGGACACAGGTCAGTTCATAACACGTAGACTTAATTCATATTTAAATGACAGACAGACCTTGGCTGGTGGCACAGTGGATAAGGCTCCAGCCTGCAAACCCAAAGGTCACTAGTTCGATTCCCAGCCAGGGCACATAACCAAGTTGCAAGCCAGGTCTCCAGCCAGGTCTATAGCTGGAGGCAGGTGAAAGGCAACCATGCATTGATGTCTCTCTCCCTCTCTGCCTCTCTTCTTTCCCCTCTCTCTAAAAATAATAAATAAAATCTTTAAAAAAATAAAAACTAAAAACATAAATGACAGACAAATCTGTAATTTCTGCTTTACTTTACCTTGCTGCTTTTCAGTTTCTGCGACAGCTCATAATTCTCTACTATCAATGTCACGCAACAATTTATAAACCTGACATTTACATATTTTATCTGCATAAGGTTCCCATGTTACTCAAGCTTCTGTCTAAATTACATTCCTCCCCACCATAAGGGAAATCTAAGCAATTTCTTTTTACATATAGCCAGGTGATCTGCTGGTTGAAGCCTTAGCGTTGAACATGTACTTTTTTATGTGTTCACTGGTTTTAATAATTCAATTTAAATCCTGCATAAATAATAATATATAATTAAAAACTCAAAAACTAAATAAAAAAAGATAATACAACAACAAGAAAAGAATAAGTACTAATTTTGCATGTAAAATTGATTGGGATAATACATTATTATTACTCTTTTGTTTAGTGATTATTCTAATAGTAGCATAATCGTTAATGCTTAAAAACATAATATGTAGAAAAGTTTAAAGTTACAATTAATAATAAAATGGTCATTATTAAATTTCTTAAACTGATTTTAAAAGAATTTTTCCTTTTCTTTAATTAAATATAGATTCAAACTTTTCACTGTATGAATTTAAAAATATTTTTGAAATCTGTGACACCCTTTGGATTCATAAATCCCTCTCTAAAGGTCATCCAAACTATTTTTTAAAAATTCTTCTGCCAAAGCCCAACATCCTAAGTAAAATTGAATTATTCTAACTGCATATGAAAATATGTAAAAGTGTATCTTAAGTAGATATTCCTAGCACTCTCTGGATCAACATCAACACTTATTTGCACATGTAAAACATTTAAATATTTTTAAATTAATGCCTCCTTATATACCACTTTTGTATATAATTTGATATTTGGATCATTTTTTCTGTTAATTTATTGTGCTGGGATTGGCTATAAACCCATGATTAAACTTCACTTTCATGTTGCTTTCCTGGACTACACCAAGGAGGCTTCTAGGCACATGATTTGGCTCAGTTATATCTGGGTCTGTAGGTTTTATTTTTAAATTTGCTCTACTAGAGGTAGTTTCTGTGTTTGTTAACCATACAACATTATGAAGGAATTGTTCATTTATGATTGAACTGTAAAGCTTTTATCTTTGATATGTGAATACCTAGAAAGAGATATTTAAAAAAAAGATATTGAGCCTTTAAAAAATTGTTCCAGTGAAAATGGATATATCTAAATCACTTTATTAACCTTGAGGAGGGATGCAAGTGGCAATTCTTTGTCATGGCTGTCCTGACTGTCTTGTGACTGTCTTGTATTGGTTCAGTACATACTCTTCCCTATGAAATTAATAAATACATTTCTGATATACCTGTATCTGTATAATAAGGACTTTTTGGGGGGTCAAATTCCTTTCTTATTAGTAAAGTTACTTTAGAATTAAATTAGTCCGGTTTATTAAAAGCTGGATTTAAGAAAAATAAATATTCAACAGCTTCGAAGTACTTATACAAGAGCTGTTGTAACTTCTAATAGTTAAACCTATACTCTATTCCTAGGTGGACAGGTGACTAGAAAGAGAATGACACAGCTTTTTTATACTCTTTCAGAATCACCATCTTCAATGGCTTCACAATTGCACTTTCAGTTAATAGCCTCCTATTACCACAAAAAAAACCCTTTTGGGATAGAGTTGAAATTAACATCAACTCTTGATATAAGCATATTCTCTCTTAATAGTTACTAGGATTGAAAATTTTATCTATTACTCTTATCAAATCTCTTTTCTGAATTGGTTCTTCAGAATTTCAGTACATTAGAATTACAGGGTCAGTCCCAATATTCAGCAAAAATAAATAAATAAATAAATAAATAAATAAATAAATAAATCCCAGAAGGTTAACTTAATTATGATCTCAAATGTGTAAGGATGTAGGTCAACTATGTTCTACCTAAAATGAAAGCGAATGATGGGCATTGAACAGACATGGAGGTCAGGTGCTGTTATTAGATATCAAGACAACATGCCTGTCTCCAGGTGTTGCTACACGAGGGCAGTGTTTTCTTCCAAAATAGCTTTTGGGAAAGAATTTTCTAAAGATTGTATTTATTTATTTATTTTAGAGAGAGGGGCAGAAGAGGGAAAGATCGCTGTGTAGGAGAAACGTCAGTTAGTTGTCTCTCCCACACTGCTAATTAGGGACCTGGCCAGCAACTCGGGCATGTGCCCTGATGGGCCATTGAAATGATGACCTTTTGGTTTGCGGAATGATGCCCATCTCACTGAGCCATACCAGTCAGGGCCTAAGAATGAGTCATAATCCTTCAGTAATACTATGTGTTGTTATATATAAGAGGAGAATATCTGACATATTTTGAGTCTTTTTTAAAGTTTAATTCTTCTTGATTTAGGCTAATACAGAGTAAACAAACAGTTAATACTGTTGGTACAAGTTACCTGTTTTTAAGTTAATAGCTGCAGTGATTGCAGAATATATATTTTTCAAACTGTCTACTACTTTCTGGGCTTTACACATAAATATCTAATGATGCTTCTATTCAATACATGTAAATAAAATGATGGTATTAATTTACTTAATCTATTGATAGATCGATAAACTATATTCACCTGATCCTGTGGATAATATAATTTCACGGATGACATCTTTAAAGAATTTATATTACTTAGTATATTCCCTTGATATAGAAAAATAAAGTTACATCAAGGAATTTTGAATAATTGAAGATAAGTGAAGATGGTGGACATACTAGAGTCTTTTATAACTTCTGTGATACTGTTTTAAAATGGTCAACTTTTTATTTTAGATTGCACCTACATCTGACAATGACTTTGGACGCTATAACTGCACAGCCACTAATCGTATAGGAACAAGATTTCAAGAATATATTCTTGCTCTGGCTGGTAAGCATAGCACAATAATTTCTGAAATATCATAAAGTATTGCTGTAAGCAAATAGCTTTTGCATTTTAATAAGTCATTATTCAGGTTATTATTCTAAAAAGAGCCGCTGTTTAAAAATTTGGAATATTTGCCTCCAATATATAGTGAGAACATAGAATATAATTACTAATAAAAACTGATTCTCATTTCCTCAACTTTATAAGTGGGCTATTTTTGAAAAAAGCAGGAAACATTTCTTAAATCAAATAATACTTCAAGCATATCAAGAGTTCTGTAAAAAATAAAAATAAGATATAAGATACACCTTGGGAGAGAGTTGACTGAAATTAACATATTTTGAAATTCAAAATTTGAAAGTACAAATAGTAAAGTTAATATTAAGGCAAATAGAAAAATTTTAGTTTTATACAAGTTTTTTGATGTCTCATTACATGTATATAAAAATATTTTTATTTTTTCTAAAATTTAAAGATGTAGGATAACATGTAAAGTGACATTTATTTTCATTAGAAATCCAGCTAAGACTTATTTATTTTACATATAGCATGTATATATATATACACACACACATGCATACAAACATACATATATTTATAAAATTTTCCATTATGTTGTATGACCAAGATTACAAATTTGGAAACATATATGTCTTATACTACATGCAGCTCAGATGATGCAATAACTTAACTTTTTAAATTCCTTTCATTATTGTTATATTCAACATTTAACTGTAAACATTTCATACTAACTGTAAACTTTTTATATTAAATCTTAACACAATGATTCCACTTTTGCCGCTTTAATTGTCACCCATCTCTGACAAAGTCGCCTTTCTCTGGGCAGTTTTAGGACAGGATCTATGCTGTTGACCATCGGCAGGCAACACGTCCAGCACTGACTGGGGAGGGGGCTCCTCTAGGGGGTTTCACTGCTCCACTAGCCATTCCAAAGTCCACCTGCTAAGACTGTTGGACTAAGTGAGGAAATGCATTTAAAGCAACAGCACATGGCATGTACTCAACAAACGTTGGCTAGCCACTACTATAGCCAAATTATAGTTGATATTATTCACCTTTTTTTGGGTAGAAGCCAGTTTGTTATGTCTCTTTAAATACAATACATACATCTAGACATTGTAAATCGATGGGTAATAAAAGTGGGTAATGATATAATGACCTCACTTATTCTGGACATATATATATATAATATATATATATATATATATATATATATATATTATATATATTATATATGATTATTATTATTCTGGACTATATAATATATATAGTCTACCCCGAAAGCATCGAGCCAGGGTTAATATAATTGAAACAGTTTGTGCAGTTGTTACTTCCAAGACAGACCTCATATATGTTAGATAATACAAAATTTCACTTCAGTTTGTCACTGTTATTTTCCTTCTAGTGTTTTTGTTCTACCTCTTTTCCACAAAAACTGCTACTAAGTGCTATGCTTCACAATTGATTTTTTTTAAACATCCGTTCAGGACTCTATACTTAGCCCATTTAATCTCATTTTGTCAGTTTGGGCTCATCTTTTTAACCTACTGAGACCCTGTCAAATTCAATGTTTTAGTTCTCTTTTCAAGATTGATTTAATTCACAAGTATCATGAAGCAGTCATCTGTATTTTCACCTAAGTCATGGATAAGCCCATATAATTCATGTTTGATATTGGTGACCTGCTGAGAAGTTAAGCTGGGTCAATTGAACAAAATTCTGTAGATAAGGAATTATAGTCCACCTACTTGTTCTTGTACCCGATACAATATTTTATCCACACACTTGTTCTATACAAGTGGAAAGCAGGTTAAACTTAGTTCATTTGTAAACATTTCAACTGAATATAAAACCAGGTTTCTTTTACATGATCAGTTTTGTTACTTAAGTTCGGAAAGGTCTTTGTCTTATCCTTTTTTACAGAAACTATAAGGTAAAACTTTTGTCTGTCTTCAGAAATGATGACATTCCCTCAATTTCTTAATTTTTATGCTCCTCTGATAAAAGGAAATTAGAATCGCTAAACATAATTTTTCAAGGAATCTATGCATTCATCAATTCCTGATAATCTGTTCATTCCCTCTCTCTGCATATATACAGTGAGTTTCTAGTAGGTGCCAGGCACTGTTCTAGATTTTGGAAATCTGAAGATGAATACTATATGGCACCTGATCTTTATAAATATACAAAAACAAATATACAAAAAGCACAAAACAAAAGGGTTTCAACAGAAGTGTGCATCATATGCCTGGGGACATAAAGCACAATTCTGATTGGATTTCTTGGGAAAAGCTTCAAAGAGGTATCAACATTTTTGTCTTTCAATTTTATTTTATATTTGTTTCAGGTGTCTAGCTTAGTGGCTAGGCAACCATATGCTTTATGTAGTTTTCCCCTCAAGATAGGTACCAGCTTTAGAGTTGATTCTGAAAGAGTGACTAGAAACAGGTTTAGCAATGAAGCAAAGGAAAGATGGACAAAATCAACATAACTGTACAAATGTACCATATGCTGTGAAAAGAAGTGGGCAGTGAAGAGATGAAACATTTAATGGAGAGCTGGAGGCTAATATTGTGTGAAAGGATTAATGGTGGTGATATGAACAGGGAAACAGTGAGAGATCAAATTATAGATCTTAAAAACATTCATCATGTCTACATTCTTTTATAGCAAGTATACAGCGGAGAAACTTTGGAGTTTCCACCATAAAGCAACATGATCTGTTTATCATGAATGACTATTTTGGTAGCATTGTAGAGGCTAATTTCAACATAGCAAATTTCCATGTTCCTCTACATAACCCAAAGTATATACAGATGAACTCAAATATGCTAAAATAATCTGTTTCAGAAAGGAGAACTCTCCCCAGACTGGCCTTCTTTATTATTAAAAAAGTATTTATTTGTTTTTAGAGAGAGAGGAAAGGAGGGAGAAAGAGAGGGAGAGAAACATCATATGTGCGGTTGCCTTTTGTGTACCCCCAACCAGGGACCTGGCCCACAACCCAGGCATGCGCCCTGACTGGGAATTGAACTGGTGACCCTTTGGTTCACAGGCCAGCACTTAATCCACTGAGCCATACCAGCCAAGGCTGGCCTTCTTCTTTAAACACTCAAAGCATATGTCATCTTTATATTTATTATTTTCTTCCCCTAATTAAAAAAAAAAGTTTCAAGCCCTGGCTTGTGGCTCAATGGATAGGCACCAGCCTACAAACCCAAAGGTCACTGGTTCAATTCCCCAGCCAGGGCACATAACCAGATTGCAAGCCAGGTCTCCAGCCAGGTCTGTAGTTGGAGGCAGGTGAAAGGCAACCATATATTGATGTTTCTCTCTCTTTCTTCCTCCCTCATGACCCTTCTCTCTAAAAATAATGAATAAAATCTTTTAAAAAATAAGTAATTTATGTATTTTGTAAAATACATGTATTTTATGTTATTAGAATATAACTTCAATAAGGAAAGTGATTGTTGGCTTATGTTTACCCAAAAACATAAAAAGTTGCCTGGCTCATAGGAAATGTAGATGAATTACTGAATGTATAATCAGTGTATTTTATTTGATTTGCTTATATCTCATAGTTGATATGCCCTGTTAATAATGGGATACTGAAATCCATGATTTCTGAGAAGGGTCAGGAACTGAGGTATCCATTCATAGTACCTCAAGAGTGAATGAGTACTGTAATAGACCACTCCAGAGTTAAAAATAATATAATCAAAAACATTTCTGGAGTACTTTAATTTAACTGGTCGACATAAAAGGATATGAACAAATAAAAATCAAACCAAATCCTCAGAGAGTTAGTGTAACGATTTGTGAGGACAGTTTTTTAAACACACGTGGACATATGTTGAGAAAAGATTAAGAGAATAATTATTTAAATTTGGGAATTGGAGAAAACTAGAGAAGAAAGACCAAACATCAAAAAAAAAAAAAAAAGAACAAGGAAGAGGAGAAGCTGGCTGCTCCTGCATCTGGAGATGAGAAAAGGAAAATAAGTACCATTTAGAGATCGAGGACTTAGTGTTGGAAAAGAGGAGGGCAGACTTCCATACAGGCTCACCCCAATGGAAGAGTATCATTTGAGTGATATTGCTTCATCAGTTGTACTTTTGAGGTCTAGTTACTTGCCAGGAATTGAGAATGCACTTGAGGGATGAGAGTAACGCTTACATTCACACGCACCCATGCACATACACAATTAATCTTATATATTTTACCCAGCTTATTCTGATGCCTGAGGAATTGCTGTTTCATAATTCATCTTCATTTTGAAAGTGTCACTTAAAAATGTACTTCTCCAAGATCTCCCTTGCACATTATAGTCATTAGCTCCCTTTCTTTGGTTCCACACAAGTAACGTCGGGCATGTACCTTCAGAACTTTGTTTTACAGAGTATGTCTTCACTTTGGGATGCTTTTTGTAGACAGAACATAATGTTTTATGTATTATTTGAATCTGTTACCAGATATCTGTGTATATGCCTGATTGTTACTCTCTCCCATTTTCATAAGGCTTCCTGTACTTCTGCATCTTAGTTTCTCTTTATTTCATGGTTTGCTTTTATTTTATCAAAGTGAAAGTCAGAGGAGGAACTTCCATTGTCCCTCTACACCTTACCAAATAAAATATTCACCAAGACAGACATTTCATGTTTCCACATTTATACATTGATCCAACAATGGCTTCACACACATATATATGTATCAAAATGTTTATCAATATTATTTATACACTGAAAACCTGTACCTTGACTGGTGTGGCTCAATGGATTGATGCCGGCCTGCGAACCCAAAGATCGCTGATTTGATTCTCCAAGTCAGGGCACATAACCAGGTTGCAAGCCAGGTCTCCAGCCAGGTCCATAGCTCTCACAACAGTAACTTTATTGTGGGAATTATTGTTACCATTTGGCTTACAAAGAAACTGAGACCCAATGAGTTTAATTTGTACAGGGTCATAAACAACTTCATAGATTGATCCTACCACAAGCATACATTTCTAACTTAAACTTCAATATTCTTCCCATTACCTAAAATTTGACTAAAACATTGACATATGTCAATGGATACAAAATTATATCATTGAGGGAACATGGTTATCACGGAAGGATAGCAAAAACTATAATGACTAACATTTACTAAGTACTTAGGGTATTTCAGGTTTTGTTTTAAGATCTCTGTAATACTTGATACTCCCATGTTAATTTCCATTTTAGAGAGAAAAAGGATGGAAAGATTAAAGAACCCATCCAAAGGGTTTTTGTTGACTGAAGGAGCAAGTGTAGACTTTGAATCCTTTCATTCTGATAACATATATCCAGACCCATCATCCAACTTCATACTGGTACTAGCAGAAGTGAAAAGAAAAGTAAATAAAGAAATACATATTTTCACAAGTCTTCTATTTATTCATTCAGTGATGGGTGGTGGCATTCATTAGTTACTGAGGTTGGTAGGAGCTAAAAAGTAGTTGAGAAAAATATGCTAATAATGATGGAAAGATTGCATATTGAAATTTAATAACCACAAATCCCATTTGAAACATCAGACTGTGTTTAATAGTCTTTTGCAATGTGATCTGTTTGCATGTAACGAGTGAGTTTAGGTAATTCAGGATCTTGAAAGTTCTTATTTCTATATCAGTGTACCATGTTGAGGTGTGCAGGTTAGCAAATGGTGCACACCTCTGGGGACAGTGTAAGACCCAAGGACCAGTACAAGCCCCATGGTCAAAGGTGCAAGCCCAAGAGGAATGACACTTTCCCCTCCTTCCCCCTTAATTAGCACGTGTCCTTTTGAAATGTGTCATCCAAGTTGCTGCAATATCTGCTTTGACCAAATTGACATTAAAGAGTCACTCAGCATGAGGTAAAGAACTGACAGTCTTATTAAAAGCAATCTGCGTGTGTGAAGTTTTTCCTCTTCTGCAAACTTCAGATCAAATTTACAGATGAAGATTAACCTATAGTTATAACTTGGGAATGAAAGAAACATAAAACTGATGGCAATATTTATGTGTTACAGCTTAAAGAGATGATTTCAATCATTTAAAATTTTATCTGCAAGTAAGATTTTAATAGCAAGGTGACTTTAGGATGCATCAGTATTCTACATTTGTTTCTAAACCTCAATGTTATCACATAATGCACTTCATAGGGTCTTCAAATAATTCACTCTTACTAATTAGAGCATAAATAAACCCTGTTGCAATTCTTTACAACATTCATACCCTGCCCTGTTATAAGCCTGCCCTGTAGGATCTCACCCAGTACCATTTATAAGGCATGTTTTATGTGATCTACTATGCTCTCTCTCTCTCTTTTAATATTTTATTCATTATTTTTTAGAGAGAGGGGAAGGGAGAGAGACAGAGAGGGGAGGACTTCAATGTATGGTTGCCTTTCACCTGTCTCCTGCTATAGACCTGGCTGAAGACCTGGCTTGCAACCTAGTTATGTGCCCTGGCTGAGAATCAAACCAGTGACCTTTGGGTTCACAGGCCAGCACCTTACCCACTGTGCCACCAGCCAGGGCTATGCTCTCTTTCAATGCTTGCGAATATAGCACATTTGCTTTTGACAGCCATTAAATTGTATATGAATATTTGATTGTATCTTAATGGAAATTCACTGCATTATTTTCAATCTAGTTTTTTGTTTGTTTGTTTGTTTTTGTAAAGTTAATCTTAGCGCTAAAATAACACTTATTTCTATATTTATATAATATGTAATGTGTATTATGTGCCATTGAGTCAGCTCCCACTCTTGGTGACCCTGCCAATGAGTGATGTCTGTCCACAGTGTCCTGTCCTGCTCCGCTCCCACGGCCTATACCTATGACTCTTTCAATGGAATCAGTCCATCTCATATCTGGCCTTCCTCTTTTTCTGATGCCTTCTTTTTTTCCAGTATTATTGTCTTTTCCAAAGAATCCTGCCTTCTCACGATGTTCCCAAAGGGTAACTTCAATGTTGTCATTTTTGTTTCCAGCAATGTTTCAGGCTTAGTCTTTCTGGCACTCAGGGCATTTTTAGGGCTATCCTCCAGCACCATACTTCAAATAACTCATATTTTTCCTATCAGTCTTCTTCATGGTCCTCTTTTTATATCTGTACATAGTGATTGGGAATAAGAGAGTGTGACTGATCATCTTAACGTCTGTCCCTAAATGACACTCCTTTCTTCTGGTAATCTTTCTTGATACTTCCAATGCTGACCTTCTGAGGCTCAGCTTTCTCTTGATTCCTTAGTTGTATGTAAATTACCAAACTTTATGATTATTTTTAGTGTGATTTTGAAAAGAAACAGAGATTGAGAAAAAAGAAAGATATCTCTAATGTTTAATGTGCCTCTAATTCTTCATGTTTCTGGAGTAGAGGATTTATTAATTTCCTTGTCAAGACTTTATTTCTAATTTTCTCTTTTTGCTTGTTTGGCCTTTCAGGTAACATTTTATAAAGTTTTGAGTACTAGGAAAAGAAAATAAATTTCTACTCAGGATAATTTATTGAGCTTGAAATAATGTAAATGATGAACTGATAACAAAAACACATATAAGAATGATTTTTTAGTGGCTTTTTAAAACAAGAATTACAACTTAAATGGCTCAATTAAAGATTTATTTTAATTAAATAATAGGTAAATAAAATTAAAACAGGTAATTTTAATTGTGTTTAGTCCATAATGACATTTCCTCTAAACTTGACAATTGCCCTAGAAGTATCAATATATTTTTTAATGAAAAAGAAAACAAAACTCTGATTTTTATGAAGTAATGATTTATACTAATGATTCTAATTCTTTTTGTTTTATTTCTTATTATGTTCTATTTATACCTGTGTTCCCTTTCCATCCTCTTTCTCACAAGCTTTGTTTTTAAAGCAAATAAAGTACCTATATTTTATTAAAAAGCAGAAGTAAAATTATTCCCACAATAAATGATATTTGATATTGACTATTTCACGACTCCATTTGCTCTGGTAGTAAAGGATTGATTAGTATACACTTTCTTGCAGTTTAAACAGATATTCAGCAGTTTATGCAAGCTTTGTAATTCAAATTATTAAGTGCACAGGCAACAATATTCCTTTTTATTTTAATTTTCAGAATTCTGTAATTCTTTTTTCAAAAAGTATCACATTTTTCTTCATCACATTTTATCAATTTATTTACTCATTGACACATTTTTCACAAAAACATTTTTTTCCTTTAACATTTTTACTAAATTTACCGGGTGATGCTGGTTAACAAAGTTATACAGGTTTCAGGTCCAAAATTCTACAGCATGTGATCTTGCCAATGGCCATCTATGTTATTATATTGTCCTTGTGAATGTTCCTTCATAGATGTTCCATCCAGTCCCTATGGAGTGAAGGTGATAGAGTTGTCCCAAACCACAGCCAAGATTTCTTTCAACAAGCCGGATTCTCATGGAGGTGTACCCATCCATCACTATCAAGTGGATGTCAAAGAAGTGGCGTCAGAAACTTGGAAAATAGTACGCTCCCATGGAGTTCAGAGTGAGTCAATGATTTCAAATTGTGTAGATAATTTACTCAAGCTGACCTTAAATATAACTGTGTGATTAGCTTTTCATCTTCCTTCAAATTGTACTTTTTTCTTTTGGTTTGGTAGGATTGGGAAGACATTTCCATCACCATATTCTTTATGAGAATAACTTTTAAAAAGAATAGGAAAGTTTTCATTTTTAGTAAAGATGAATGAGTTTAGGAAAAGTCACCAAAGTTTAATTCTTGGGGGAGAAAAGATATTATTTAAAATTTGGGTGGTGGAAAAATAATTGCTGGCATGTGAAATTTGATGGATGAATATTCTGAAATGTGTGGTGTTTTCATTTAGTAATAATATTTCTTCCATTAGTAGGTGTGAAAGTAATACTGTATAAAATATATATGTATTCAGAAAGTCATCTAAAAATTAATCTGCCTGCTAAAATTTAGTTCAAAATTATGTTTTCAAAACCCAAATCTTACTACCACTTATGGCATCCTGAATCATTGAATTAGCTAGCTAAGAAAGGTTCAAACAACTTACAACTCTACTTGTTACGTATGTAGAATTTCATCATGTGAAAGTGTGATATTTTTCTGCTATAAGAAGAAACTAAACTAGAAAAAAATAATAAATTACCAGATTTGGACTTTGTTATTTGGGTCATAGAACTACATTGAGTGGCCCCAATGTATCAAAGGATAGCGTAAAAGAGTAAGAAATTATTGCTCCGGAGTTCCTCCTCTGAGGGCCCCTCCTTAACCCTTGCATGCACTATGTAAATGTTCTGTAAAAAGCACGATCCGTCCAGTGAAGAATTATCCTAGTGGAAAATGGAGACAGAACAGATAAAAGTCATTCTACTCCCACCTGTGCTGGCACCTGCTTGTTTGGCTTTTCCTAAGAGTAAATAGAGATTTTAGATAGAAATGTCAGAAATATTCTCAATCATTAATTATTTACCACATGCTATAAATCATTCCTTCAAATAGGTCAACTCTTATAATTTCTTTAAAGATGGGAGATTTTTCAAGGTAAGTGCTCACATTCTATTTAGTTCAGGAGAGAAGATTTATTAAGATAGTACCCAAAAAAGAATAAATGAGTGAGTTCAAGTCCTCCAGGAACATAAATCATTATCCTAGATGCAGGAATAATATTAATTTTTAAGTATAAAAAATAAGAGAGATAGAAGGTGAAAGAGAGAAAGAGGAAATGAATTATTCCTGCTATGGCAGGCACTAAAAGTGGAGGCTTGGGCAAAACTATGATGAAAAGTAATGTGAACTCCACACATTACAGAAATCACACTTGGCAAAATAGTCCTGCCACACCTAACTCCTCCACCATGGGGGAATAAGATTAATAGCCTCATGCAAGTCCTTTTATAAAGTTGCGACACTGTGGAGAACTTACAGTGGTCTTGGGTAGCCAACTTGACCAACTTTAAAAACATGACTTTGTCCTCTATGTAGCCATCTCTCAGAAGTATAGTCCCATGTCAAACTTGTATATAATAATAAAAGGTGTTACTGTCCCAGAACTTAGATATCCAGAGTATATATGCATATATGATAGGGGTATTCTTTACCTGTAGGTATATTATGTAGGAAAGAAAACATAGATAAGAAACTCTCTAGTGAGTCTTGAATATCAGCAAAAGAAATTACATGAAAGAGACAGTTAACACCTTCAGATTGGCACAGCCTAAATAAAGCTTGCCAATGAGAATAAAATGGTCACAGTCCTGCAATTGGAACTCCCTTACTTTTACATGAGGAAATAATGCATTACTAAGTACCTTAAATCAGGTTACACCGTCTTCTAACCAAATGATTCATGATCTCAATTCAGTATAGTACAAATATGACTTAAAAAGCAGCCAATTCTTTCTGAATCTCCCATTTGATTATATGACGTCTTTGACAAACAGTATAGATTTATAATCATTTCAAGTAGAATGCATTCAGTTGTGTCCTGCAGAGTTTAAAACCTATAACATCCAATTCTGCACTTAACATTTCTCTTGGCTGCCATAATAGTTGAACCTCATCTTAGGGAGTTGAAAACTGGGAGGTGGCATGAACTAACCTCTTGAGAAGACAAATGGAATCCAATGAAATGTACCTCTTTTTCCGGGTGCTGTGTAGTTCTCTTTGGGATTTCTGTGCTTTCACCTGTACTTTCTGTGAGACAGATATGTAAGTGCCTGTCCCCTGGAGATGCAGTTTCTCTCTCTCTCTCTCTCTCTCTCTCTCTCTCTCTCTCTCTCTGTCTGTCTCTCTCTC
Organism: Noctilio leporinus; assembly: GCA_004026585.1. Taxonomy (NCBI): domain Eukaryota; kingdom Metazoa; phylum Chordata; class Mammalia; order Chiroptera; family Noctilionidae; genus Noctilio; species Noctilio leporinus. The sequence goes on from PVIW01000595.1 coordinate 231,136, forward strand.
TCTCTCTCTCTCTCTCTGTCTCTCTCTCTCTGTCTCTCTCTGTCTCTCTCTCTCTGTCTCTCTCTCTCTCATATCTCTATCTCTAATCTCTATCACCTCTCTCTCCCTGTTTTTCTCTGTATGTTTCTAGCTCACACTTTTGCCTCCTTCCAAGAACTTGGAGGTTCTACCTTTTTTCAAGGTTCTCCGCTTCAAATCTACCTCTGTATCACCTTCCCCAGAGAGGACATTCAAACACAATCTTCTGTATCAGGGGTTTGGGTAAAAGTTCTCGGTTGATTGAGTAACAGTGCAACGATTGAAGTGTCCCCATCCACTTCATTTTTGGTGTTTCAAAATGCGTCTCCCACTTCTGTGAGATAATGTGTGCATTTAAAAAGATTTTTGAAAATGGTTGGTAGGTGTAATTTGTACCTGTACTTAGGAAACTTATTTTTGGCTATGTATCTGACCCTATTGCTAAAAATCTGAAGACATATTTTAAAGCACATGTACATTTTTTGAATAATGAAGAAATGCTCATTTGCCATTATATTCTAGTTTGTGCTAATCATTCATCCTAAAGTTTAAGAGATTGTTGTAAACATAATTATACTCATTGCCATTAGGGCATTTGTTAAATCTAGATTTATATTTAATCTATGAAAGGACAGGTGCATGTGGTAATAAATATTTTGGCTACTACTTTATTTTTTGCCATCAATGTGGCTATATTTATTTATTCTAATTTACTTGGTGTTAGTTGATCTTCCTTTACTTTTCCTTATTCAGTTCTCAAATTTATTATATACCATTCATGTACCTACCTCTTATTGCTGATTTCACCACCTAGAAATAAATATCAACTCTTGCTTGATTGTGATGCATCTACCAAGAAAAATTTAGTATAAAAATTTTCCTGTTAGTAGATTCTATTCTAAATAACATGATTAATTTCCTATGAATTTCACTCTGCACCTGGACCTAGATTTTGGTTGCAGTTGATACCTGGACATATTATTATATTCTTCTTTAAAGTTTTAGCAGAAGCCTTACTGATTATCTCAACAACTGATGTGGCATGAATTAATTTGCAAAATCTGGAGAACAGTGAACAAATAAGATATTAACAGTGTAAACTGTTCAAATACAGAATATGCATCATTCTGCCTTGTAATTTTGAGTGAAAAACATGTATAAAAGCATAGCAAGGCTTTTTGGTTGGGAGGGTTACATGACACATTAATTACCATATCATTTAACACATTGTAAGTGTGTTCTAAACACCTCATTGAGCACAAATGAAGAGAAAATAATAATCTTGCAAACAACTACTCATTTTTCAGCCTTCAAAATAAAAGTGAAAAATTAACATTTTAAAATATCAAGTTCTTATTTTAACAGAGCATGGAAAAACAATTCTCCGAAATGACACATTCTATTTCTTTTGATTTGTGAAAGGTTTAGCCATTTAGAATCAGACTTAGAAGTCCATTCAACCTCAATCAAAATTATTAGATGTTCTACTTATTTGGATCTGAGAGCTTAGTAGAATTATACTTTATTTCTAAAAATAAATAAGAGAATTTTTATTTGAAAATAATACCATTTTGTAAATGGAACTTTCATTGGAAACTTCAAATCCTTACTAGTTCCACTTATTGAAGATGTAATTAATAGCTGACTGCAATTTGAAAGTATCCATACAGTCGGATTTTTTTCAATGCTTTCATTACTAAATTCCACTAAACTTACAATGCAACTTTGTGGGCTATAGCAGTGTGTATATTTTAATCTATTGATGGTAATTTTAACATTAATGTATTTAGTTTACAGACACTATCATTAAGGTTATGTACATACATTTTTATTACATCTAATTCCAAACTTTTAATCTTGGTTTTCATTTTAGTACAAGATTAATTTTAATTAAAATTTGAAAGAAAAGTCAATTTCTACGGGGAAGAAAAACCATTTCCAGTTTTGTGGGAAAGTAGTGTTCAATAAGCATTTACTCCCAAGATTGTTTTGAAGTATAGATTTGGGTTTATAACATACACATCTGTGCCTGGTAGGTCAGCAAACTAATTGTGAGAAGAAGCTTAAATGGGAAGATAGTGAAGATTAGTTCAAATACGGAGAAGCATTTCAGTGCAACTACAGAGATGCTACTTCCTAGGACCTTCCTTTGTCCTTAAGAGTGGGTGACCTTAAACTCTGTTCTCTTAGCATAAAGAATCATCCTGATTTGAATACTCTAAAACTGCAAGCTTGCTATCTTGGATGTAGATTTAGATTGAGGGCTCCACATTGGTAATGAAAAATTTATGGCATTTATTTCATATGCATGGAATTTCCTACCAATAACCACTGTTGGAAAAGTTGGTTACTTCTGTGTCCTAGCTTCTCATGATGCTCTCCCATCTTCCCCAGCCTTCCACCCTGACAACTTTTTCCTTTTCTACTGCAGTGGGCTTTGGCATGGCCTACACAGAGTTATTTTACATTATTTGCATCTGATAATAGTTTAATTTTTATTTACTTTATTTTTATCTTTTTAAATTAATTTATTGTCATTCTATTATAGTTGCCTTGCTTTCCCACTGTTGCTTTCCCTGACCCCACCCACTCCATCCCCCACACACACTACCACACAGGCAGTGAATCCCACCTCATTGTCCATATCCATGGCCCATTTATACTAGTTCCTTGACCAAATCCTTCCCCTTCTTCCCCCCTTCTCCTCCCTTTTCCCCTTCTCCCTCCCCTCTGGTTACTGTCAGTCCTTTCCTTTGTCCAAGCCTCTAGTCCTAATTTGCTTATTTGTTTATTTTGTTCATTGGTTTCCTGTACCAGGTGAGATCATATGGTATTTGTCTTTCACCTCCTGGCTTATTTCACTTAGCACAATACTCTCCAGTTCCATCCATGCTGTCAAACTGGATATTAATGCCTTTTACTAGTAAGAACATTTCGGTAATTTTTTTTGGTAATTTTCCTCATTGTATTAGAATTTTGTAACCACGTGTTGGATTTCTCAATTAATTTTCCAGTTTGTATGCATTTTCTTATATGCATTATCTCTACTTTTATTTTTCATCCTAATGTAAAATTTTATTTCAACACATATTATATTTTTTAGTTTATTATATTTTAAAATTTCTAAATCCTTCATTCTCTGGCACTTTTATCTCTCTGGTCATTGTAATGATACCTGTTTTCAAAGTTGGTTTTGCTCCCTGTTTTTTGTTGTTGTTGGTTGTTATTTGTCTTATTCTTGATTATTCACGTAGGAAACTCACTTCAGGTGTTTTGTGGCCTTCTCCTGGATATGTATATTCAGAAGTGAGAAGGAAACACTGCTAGGGTCTGTTTAGAAAGGCAGGGCATCTTGACCACATGGGCTTCTAATGTCCTCAGGCAGAGGTTTGCAAAATGCCAGCTGTGTGCACATATATCTTTGAGGTTGTGCATTACCAACATGCTTAGTTACCAGGGCTCTGGGGAAAATGCACTTGTATTAGATGCAAATGTTTTCCACATCTTCCGCCCAGTACATCAGCTCCACATTCAGGTTAGAAGTTCCGAGTCTAAAACTTCTTCGGCCTGGCTGGTGGCACAGTGGATAAGGTGCCAGCCTATGAACCCAAAAGTCACTGGTTCGATTCCCAGCCAGGGCACATAACCAGGTTGCAAGCCAGGTCGCCAGCCAGGTCCATAGCTAGAGGCGGGTCAAAGGCAACCATACATTGATGTCTCTCTTCCTGTCTGCCTCTCTCCCTTCCCCTCTCTCTGAAAATAATAAGTAAAATCTTAAAAAAACAAACAAACTTTGGTTCAACTTGTCTAGATAATAAACCTTCATCTTGTGTAAAGATGAGAGAGAAAAATGTGCCTTTCCTTAAATGTGAGATGAGGAGATGAGAGTACAATTATTCAAATGTATAATGTTCTTCAGTTTTTCCATTCCCATAGTTTTTACTGTTATAATTCCTGAGACTTTACTGCATTCTGAGGTTTTAATAGTTTATTTCTTTGGTACCTCATCTTTGAACACAGGCACTTATTATTTATATCTAATAGTATATTTTTATATTTTGGCTTTTTAAATATTTAAAACACAGTCCATTTAAAGGTAAATCAATTTGTTAATATATTGATAATAACAATATTGATAGCCATAATTTTTTAAAAATGAATATATGGATGATTTTTACTGAGTAATGACTAGTACTTATAATTAGCTATATCCTTGATTTGTTGCATGGTTTATGGAGCAAAAACTCTCACATTTAACTCAGAAAATAATTTAATGTGTACATGTAGTGGAAATTTTAAATATAAACTTAAGCTTCAAAAACATGCAATTTTTATCATAAAGACCCAGAATAATGAAGACCATTGCATATGGACACAAAGTAAGATTGCATATACTGTATGATAGAATATTCAACTACAAGAAGAGATATTCTATAGTCTATAACATGAGTGGTGGCAATTGAAATTATTCAATATGGCATCTCTGCCTATCGTTGGATATTTTTACATTGCCTAAGAGAATCTATTAGAATGTGCAAAACAGTTTCCTATAACCAGAAAATTTGGGGAAACCTATGATTCTATATTCACCTCAAATTTTATTAAAATTTCACTAATATGCAATAGATTTCAATTTATTCAACAGTTTCTAGATTCTTCATTGGTAATTGAGGAATATATTGTATATGTACAGTAGTGTGTCTTTAAACACAATATATAATAGCATAATAGGGAAAATATCTTTCTGTTAAATTTCCAACTAATTTTTGTTGTGAAAATCTATGGATTAAGCTTCTTTTAAACTGAATTATAAAAACAAAATATAGAGTAAATAATTGCTGCCAGTATAAACATTTTATTAAAGTTACCTTCCATGGTGATTTCTGAATATAAAACATTTTCTGTTAGTACAGTTGAAATACTGAGTAAAAATAATAAGAATAGAATCATATTTAAAACAAAATTAAAGTAAGCCCATACAAGTATTTGTTCCAAGATATTTTGCTATATAATAATGTTACATAGGTTATGAATCTCCTAAATTCGTGGAGAATTTTCTGTATTTTTGTCATGGTGCCTGTAAATAAGAAATGATTGATATATTCTTATGTTCCTTAAAAACTCCCTTTCATTATTTTGTTTTGAGTTTGGTATGATTTTTAAAATTAAACTTAGCAGGGTAACATTGGTTAATAACATTATGTTAAAATATTTATTTTTTTTATTATTTTAGGAATGCATCTCAGAAGATGTCCTTGCAGACATATGACATGATAATACATTTAGGTTTCTCTCTTTCTTGATCCCCAACCATGCAGACAGTGGTTCATTTGAATTATGAAAAGGGATTTCCTTTTTTTCTCATTATCTTTGTGTTCTTTTCCTGTGTTCTTAAAACAAGTATTTGTATTATTTTATCTTGCTTGTATGATACATTACCAGGAATTTTTAATAAACAATGAGCAATTGATTAGTGTAGTTCAGTTACATAAACCTTTGGTAGTTATTACATTTTTGAAATGTTAACATGGATCAGTTCTAAAAAAAACTTCTTTGGCTGCCAATTATGAGGAAATGGTTCTAAAAGGAATATTTAGTTTGTTTGAGTTTTAAATAATAAATCAGACATTTTCTACAGTGAAATTTTTATGTGATTACAATGTTTTAAGGATAAATGTACCTAAACAAAACTTATCATATTTAACTAACTATATTTCACACAGAAAGAAGTGGAATTGATGCTACACACAAGTGCAATAAATTGTTTACAATATCAAAGGAAGGTTGAAAAAGTAATCTGCACTAATTCCATATTTTCTGCAAAAGGAGATTTGTTTTAATTTACACAAAGTAGAAAGCATTCTGTATGCTAAAATTCAAAACAAGAAAATCTTGGACTGTGTTCATTGTGCCCATAAAAAGAAACAGAATTAAATTAGAAATTTATATGCAATTTAAATCTTAATGAATTTAAACTGTGTAGATCAAAGTATACAAGGAACTAAGCTAAGGGGAAATTGACTGAAATAAACTCTAAATAAAATAATTTGACTGCTGGAAGCTTCTACACATTATCTCAAAAAGGAGACGCAAATTATGCATAATTCTGCACCCAACCTGGTCTCTGCTATAATATTCTATACAAATATTAATTTTTTTTCAATAAAATGAATTAACTTTTATGTCCATCTATAATTTTTGAAGCAGAAAAATAAATGGTATAAGGAAATAAAACTAATTAATTTTTTAAGAAAGATATTTTGTGGGTAGTGATAAAAAGAAATATGCGTATTTCATAAGTGTTTTATAGGAACCTAATTCACAAGATGACGAATATATTCATAGTTCCCAGAAATTTAAAGAAAATATATAGAACTCATCTTACTACTCAAATAGACACTGTTCTGGACACTGTCGTATTCATTGTAAATATGATCTTTGCCAGAATATATAGATACATTTTTCTTGATTTTAGGGAAGGTGTATTGTGGGATGACCATCATGGCTATTTTGATAATGAATATAACTGAGAAGAAATTTTGGAAGACCTATGTAAATATCATACCCTTAAAATTTTTAAATCAAGCTCAACACCTTTCACTATGCTACTGTTGCAATTATGATCAACATTGATTATTGTCAACATTATTTACATTTTCCATTATAGTGTAAATATTCTCAAAGTTTAAAGAGGTGCATAGAGCTTTTCCTTTGAACATGGCATGGCTCGGTATTTGTTCATTGGGAGTGTTCTAATGCATATTCAGTGGTGCTGCTCCTTAGAGAGGAAATATCACACCACGCAATGGCATTAGCAAAATTGCTTTCCCAGATTGGCATCACTCTGGTTCTTAATCCTTTTGACATCAGGTGTACATCATGGAAATCACGTTCTTGTTTTTTTCTTACTGTAGCTATTTCCCATGTCCCTTCTTTTTCTACCTATCAGAGTCTGATTAACACGTAAAACTAGTAATGCACTGCTTTAATTTTGTCATTGCCCTTAATAAAAAATAAAAATAAAAAGACTGTTGTCCATAGCTATGACTTCTAAGATTGGATTCTCATATTCCTGGTGTTTGAAAGAATAGCCATTAAAGTATCTAAAAGCAAATGGAAAATATTTTCATTTTCCTAACCCAATGATGTAAAGTATGATTCAAATTGAAATAATCACATTTAATAACTGATTGAGAATACTAAATGTATGCCAAAGTCTGTCCAGAAAGTATCCAGCTGTATAATTTGAAAAATAGAGACATTTATCGAAGAAGATACAAGATACAAGGAACATTGCACATAAGACCATGACTTTTAGTTCTTGATATCACAAAATTATATCTTTATACAGTATGTGCCTCTAAAAGACAAACTAATATTTTTAAATGTGTTAGTTTCATAAATTTGGTAGAGAACAAAATATCACATTATAAAGTTACAATAATACTAGATTTTAGAATAAAATTTCAGTGTGTTATTCTCTTAAATCATGTAGAAAACGACCAATATTGTTATATTAGTTTTTACAATTGGCCATATATTTATTTTATGTGGGTCTTTATTTCTTCTTATGAATTGCTGTTATTGTCCTTTTATTTCATGCAATAGGACTCCTTTGAGCATTTCTTGAAGAACAAATCTAGCTTTTGTTAACCTGGAATGTTGAATTCCTCATTTTTGGAGGACAGTTTTCCTGGATTTACTTTTCTTGGTTGACAATGTTTTTATTTTCTCTCCTTTTAAGACCTTTGAATATATCAGCCCAGTGCCTTCTGACCTTCACTGTTTCTGATGTAAAATGTGATGATATGTTGTTGAGGCTCCTTTGTATGTAATCTCTTGCTGCTTTCAAGATTCCTTGTTTTGTGTTTTAAAAGTTTGATCATAATGTTTCTTAGTGTGGATTTCTTTGAGTTCATCTTACTTGGAATTCATGAGTTTCTCAAATGTTTAGTTTTTTATTGCTAAAGTTTGCAATATGACCTCTTCTCAAATATTCTCTCTGCCCATTTCTCTCTTTCTTCTCCCTATTATACTCCCACAATACAATTGTTGGTCAGCTTGGTTTTTTTCCACAGCTCTCTTAGTCTCGTTAGCCATTTTTTTCTGCTCTTCAAATGAAAGAATTTCTCTTGACCAAGTTCTTCTCCTCTTCAAATCAACCTGTGAACCCCTCTAATGAAATTGTCATTTTAATGCCTATATGCATTTAAGTTCCAAAATTTATTTTTGTTTTCCTTTTAGATTTTCTCAAATCAACCTGTGAACCCCTCTAATGAAATTGTCATTTTAACGCCTATATGCATTTAAGTTCCAAAATTTATTTTTGTTTTCCTTTTAAATTTTCTCTCTAACTTTTTCCATTATGGTCATTCATTGTTTTCTTGACTTTATCCATATCTTATTTTCATTCTTTGAGCATTTTTAAATAGTTTCTTCAAAGTCTTCATAGAAAGAGTTTGGGAGTCTTCCCTCTTCCTGTATTTTTTGGTATAGGTTGAGTTCTTCTTTTCTTCAAAGTCTTTATCTTGTAAGTAGGCTATCAGGTCTTTTCAGGAACATTTTCTTTTGATTGATTTTTTTTCCTTTAAGTGGGCCACACTTCGCTATTTCTTTGCATGCTCTATGATTTTATATTGACTACAGGCCATTTGAATTTAATTATGTGGTAACACAGGAAATTGGATCCCTCTCTTCCTCAGGGTTAACCTGTTTTATTATTATTGTTGTTGTTTATTTTATTTATTTTTATTTTTGTATGCTATGCCTGTGTCAACAATCACTCTGAAATGCCAACTCAAGGTCGTCTCAGGGCACCAGCCCTTTAAATCCCTGGGATTTACTTCAGCTAAAGGAACAGGCTCTAGGAAAAATGTGGAAAGGTTCAACATGGGGCTGGGAATGCATAGCTGCTTCTCTACTAACAGTTGAAAGTGATTGAAATAATCAAAATTTACTATCCATGTCTTCCTCTAGAAGCTGCACAATATTTACTTCAGATTCTGCTAGGACTATTATTGTCTAGATAGACAGATTTGGTGTCTTCCTAGTACCTTTCCATTTGCAATTCTTCCCATTTATTGAAATATTAATTTATAGGCAGTCATTCTTCAAGATTTAAAATTCAAGATTCAGATGATCTTTTAATGATTTTTTGAGGGATTCCAACCAAATTGATTAGGTGAGCACTCAGTTTGTAAGAAGTATTCTTACAAAAATGAATTATCCACACAGATATTTGGCTATAGAGTTACCTGCCTCATAGTTTAAATTCTCCGTAAAAACATATTTAAGTGCTCCAAGAAAAAAGAATTTAATACTCTCAAATAGCAGTATAAAAATACAATGTAATAGTTTTATAAAATGTTCAAAATATTATGTGAAAGAAGTTTTGCTACATATTTTTAGAAATATGAAAATCCCTAAAATACAATTGGAAAACATGCATGTTGATTTATTAGAAGCACTTAAAATTAGATTTAAAATGAAGTAAATTAATATTAAACAATAAGATAAAGAAGACAGCATGTGTTCTCAAACATCTAGAACAGTGTCCAAGCTTTTGCTGCCTGTGTTTTCTTCTAGGATTTTTATGGTTTGGGGTCTAACATTTAAGTCTTTGATTCATTTTGAATTTATTCTTGTGTGTGGTGTAAGAATGAAAGAACAAGAAGATTATCCAGAAGAACTAGATAAAATGGAGGTAAGCAATTTATCAGATAGTTTAGAGTAATGATTATAATGATATTCAACAGCATAAAAAGACATAAAAACTGTGAAAAACAATCAGTCAGAAATAAAGAATGTAATATCTGAAACAAATAATACACTGGAAATGAATAAACAATAGGTTAGATGAGGCAGAGGATGGAAACAGTGTTTTAGAAGACAAGAGAGAAAAAAACAATCAGGCAAACAGCAAAAAGAAAAAAGAAAAAAGAATTTAAAAAATGAGAAGAACTTAAAAAACATCTTGGAGAACATGAAACATAACAATATCCACATCATGGAAATACCAAAATAAGAGAGCAAACAAGTGATCAAGAACCTATTGGAAGAAATAATGTTTGAAACCTTCCTTAATCTGGTGAAGGAAACATCCATGCAAGTCCAGGAAGCCCAGGGAGTCCCCTATAAATTGGACCCAAAGTGGCATACATCAAGACACATCATAGTTAAAACAACAAAAGACCAGGAGTGAGTCCTAAAAGGCACAAAAGAAAAGCAGATATTTACCTACAAGGGAGTAACTTTCTTGAAAATAGAAAAAAATAATAATAACTTAAAACAATAGTGGGAAAAACATACCAAGTTGTGCTTGGTGCATTGGTCCTGAATTATGCGCACTTTGTAAGTGAATCTCTGGACCATCTGTATTGATTTGGTGTTTGCATAAGAGAACATAATTGATAGAACAACACCAGTTGATTCCCCATTATTTGGAAATGTGGCATGTAATTTTAAATGAGTTACATAAAATAAACTGTTTGATTTAGTATTAAAATTAAAATGACAGAATGGATTGGCCAGGATTCACAGTAGTCAGAAGTGGCTGGTAAATGCCTTTCTTCTTCAATGAGAAGTCAAAGAATCAGAACTCTTTATAATCTGATAGTTTGACTTTGTGCTGAATCTCTCTTCATTGCATTTTTGCTATGATTATAAAGTGCTCCTTTATAAGGAATATCACTGAATAGTATCCATCTTATAGTGCTAGGGATTTGTTAAGATCATTAATATGGATTTAATATTATTCCTTCTAATGGAATTCAGAAATGCATAATTAAGTAAAATATTCTAAGTTCTGTTCTCTAAATTAAATCTTAAAAAGCATGTACAATATCACCATTTTTATTATGTTATCATTTTTATTTCTGTATGTAATTAAGGTCTTTGGGGAAAAAAAACTAAAATTGAGTCTAACATTTAATTTTTTAATGAATTTTGAATTGATTCTTGTGTGTGTCATAAGAAGGTGGTCTAGTTTCATTTTCTGCATCTACCTGTCCAATTTTCCCAACACTATTTATTGAATAAACTATCTATATTTTTATTTAAAAATAGCGAGCAATTGGTTAGAGCTAATAGAAATGTCTATGACCTCTAAGAAAATTTTGAATTACTTTTTTGATTTTTTCTTTTAAATGAACACTTTCAAAGTGAAAAAATAGGAATTGCTATGAAACAAATACTGTTCATGCAACTCTAGTGTTCTTAAATCAAGTCTTTGCTATGGGAAGTATCATTTAAGGCAAGTCATTTGATCTGAAGCCATCTGAAGACAGTAGACACTTCCTGTGTAAAATATCATGTCAGTTAAAGCTCACCAAATTATTAAATTTTTTTGTTAATTTCTATGCATAGTTTATACCCATCATGAAAAGAACATAAAAAAGTACAATAAAGATAAAATACATGTTTAGAAATGGTGAGCTGTAAACTTAAAAAATGCAATCAATATACTGTTTTATGTAAAAGTCTCTCACAAATAACATAATCATTTGATTAATTTTTCTTTCTATTGTTCACCAAAATAATATAGCCATATGAATAATTTATTACAAAGAATCTATTCATTAATGTTATTGTATCAAATTATATATAGATGATCAATTACATATCAGGTTTCATAATCTTCTCTAAGTACTTTTAAAAAGATGAGATCATATTTTTTGCACCTAATGAAATCTTGAAGCACAATGCAATTTGTACAAAACAGCAAATTTAAAATTTCAAAAGTAACTGAAAGTAGAATTAACCTCAGATTGATCGCACACATAAACAAGAAAACTAAAGATACTTTGCATTAGTAAAGTAATTATCCCCTGAGTTATTCTTATGTTTGTAAAAATAACTGGAGTCAAAGTATTAAAAAGTTCTATATTTAAGCCTGTGACAAACTCCTGTAGAAAAGAAACGGAGAATTTTTTCTCTCTCATTAAAAAAAAAAAAAAAACTTTGCAGAGGGTGAGGGCTTGTTTTTGTCTAGAAAAGAAAGCTAGTTTTTGGTGGGAAACTTTAGGGACTTCCCTATATTTTCAGACTTTAGGAGATTAACAGCAAGTGTAATTTTGAATGATTAGTTCTGCTCCAGCTAAGCCTTGTGATTTCTCCTAGCGATCTAACATGTTTCACAGATCTTGACAACATGAACAGTTGCATTTTATGTCAGGGAAATGGCAGCTCTCCAGCCAGGGAGTCCTTATCTGCTAGAGGACTGGTGGGAGAAAGCCAGGGAGAGATGCAGGTTTACAAGCATGCAGAAGAAAGAGAGGCTAAATTTAATCTCGCGTTAGAACTTGGCTCAGCTAATTAGTTTGCAAATATGGAATTTATTTTACTCCACGGGTCATAAATATTCTGTACTCTCGGCTTCTCTTGACAACCAAAGGTAAAGGATTTACAATACATTATCTGAACAAACAACTTACTTGTTCAACTTCCTTTAATAAAGTCCAATTCCCTTCTTTAAGGGAGAATGCAACCCCAGTTTGCTCCCTCCAGATGATCATTTCCACACTTGTTAAAGAATGTTTCAATGTTTGTAATTTGCCATTTTCATATTATTTTAATATATTTCAATATTTTCTGTACTTTTGCATCTATAACCTGGTGACAAAATGGTCATTTATGAAACTCAATTCTATTTAAATATATTAAGTATGTTTAAATTATATTTAAATCTAAGGAAAATCAGATTCTCTATGCAACCTACCCCTGCTGCCATGTAAAAGAAAAATTCATGATTGTTTATAATTTTCAGAAGAGCTGCTGTATGATTTTCAAATCATGCTGTGGATAACTGTAAAATCCTCTCATTTGTGCCATTTGTCCTTAGAAAGATTTTATTAGTTTTTAATATAGATCTACTTTAATCAGGCTCTTTTACTTTGAGTCTATAATAAATTATAGGGAAAGAACCCATCCCACATACTGGTTTGTGGCTCTGTGGTTCTGTTTTACGGGCACAGGTGGGAAAGAAAATCTTATGTTAACCGAGTTCCTAATTTGAAGTATGACTGTTATATAGAGTACACAGCCTTTGTATTTTAAGTGGTAGTTTGATTTCAGTCCCTTCAGTCCCTACCTTGAGTATTCAGAAACCCCTGAATACTGTTTGGTAATCAGTCGGTAAATTAAGGATGATTTTATGCATGTATCCTCTCATTGGCAAGTCCAATTACCAACCTGGGCGTTACCACCCCTGAACCTTTTTTCTTCCCAAACTGGAAAAAACTCAATTTATAGAGTTCTATTTCACATAATAATCTTTATGTGATTATTATTTCACATATGTAATCTTTATGTAAGCCTCATAATGAGGGTTATTGTACCAAAACCTTAGAGTTCAAACTGGAAAACAAACTGACTTCTTGTATGTAAACTTTGGAAAACTTGCATCAGTGGGTTCATGTTCATGCCCCTCCCCTCTCATTTTGAAGCTTCCTGGCCTCCCCTCACCTACTTTCCCTCAGAGTGTTGTCACCTAGGGGGGCTGAAAGACCATTTCAGACATCATTTTGTTCTCTTTGGTTTTCTCCTCCCTCCCCAAGCCACTCTGCTGGGAAATCGAGTCAGTAAATGGGAGGGTTTTGACTCTAAGAACAGAAAAATGCGTGGGAATATGGGGAAATATCAATTCTGAATTTATTATATTTAAATAAGTTTTCTCTTTTGCAAGAGGTAGGTGGCACTCAAAGGCCCTTATAAACGCTGTGAAATGTTAGCGGAAGAATTTCTGACAATTTAAGCCAGAAAGAGCTTTGGGTTGAAATACTCAGATAATTCCAGCAAAATTGCTTTTTCTTTTGGTTCGCTTGGTAGGGGAGTCATGTTTTCCTTTTACTTGTTTAATCTAAGTAATAACTTCACTTTTCCTTGTTTCAATATATTCTGCTACTTTGATAATTCTATTGTTTGTTCATTTTAACCTAAGAATAATAGTATTATCTCCACACTTCTGGTTTATGAAGAATTTTATTTATAATTAAAATTGTGATTTAACTTCTGCTTTTCTTGATTAATTGTATCAGTATAGACCATTGACTATAGGTCTGTTTATTTAGAGATGAAGAGACCAGCTCAGACTTTGGAGTTAGCTGGATTTCAGTCAGCAGTGGAATGAGGCCCAGAGCCAAATGAACGCTTTCATGAGTCTAAAACATGCCGCCCCACTACTGTGTCTTATTGCAAAGGGTATTACAGAGTTTATGAGTCCTTACATGAGTCTTGTATGCCCCCATGCTACATCAAAACTTTCTCCAATAAAGTGGATAATCAAACACCAATAGCCCAATAATATCATATTGAACATTAACTGCTCCGCAACAATGTTGATAGTCCAAAGGGCTAAGAATTTTTATTACAGGTTCTGAAGAACAATTATCCTTTTATAAAGCATTATTATCTGCAGAACAGTAGACCCAGTTCACTTCAGTTTTAAATTTCTTATGGTAATTATCTGTGTAAATAGAGGAAATAAGATGAATTCTTCATTTTTTATTTTTAACTTTATGAAATGTAGTGGAGTGACTTGATTAATATAATAATGCATTCCCCAGCCAGGGCCCATAACCAGGTTGCAAGCCAGGTCTCCAGCCAGGTCTGTAGCTGGAGGCAGGTGAAAGGCAACCATACATGTCTCTCTTCCTCCCTACCTCTCTCCCTACTCCTCTCTCTAAAAATAATAAATGAAATCCTTTAAAAATACATATAATAATACAAGCACCAGGAATGTAATTCTATAATTAATTATCGGTATATTATACTGTGTGTTTGCCACCCAAGTTCAAGTCCCCTTCTATCCCCATTTACCCCTCTTTACCATCTTCTACCTACTCCTCCCCCAGTGAAACCTTACATTTTGCCACAGCATGAATGGACGTGAAGAGTATTATGCTAAGTAAAGTATGGCAGTCGGAGAAAGACAAATACCCATATGATTTCACTTATCTGTGAAATCTAATGAAGAAACTAAACAAAATTAAAACGGACTGACAGCTTATAGAGAGGAGGGCAACTGGATTGAACTGGAAGAAAAAAGTGAAGGGATGAAGACATATGTACACTACGTCACACACACACACACCCACACACACACACACAACAAGGTCTGTCCAGAAAACATCCGGCTGTTGTTAATGTAACAATAACAGTTGTAACAGTTGTGTGATATTAATGCAACAGTTACCTGGCAGCCAAGGACTGGAGTGCACATGCGTGAACAATGACAACTTCACTGTACTCATCAACGGGGGTGGTAGATGCCATTGAGTGAGCCTGTGTACTGTGTGGCCATCACATTCAAAATGACGGAGTGAGTAGGGCAATGACCCTGAATCAAATTTTGCATGAAGCTTGAACATTCCTCCACTGAAATTATTCAGATGATTTACAAGTCCACAGCTATGAGGTACATGGTGATTTTTCACCATGACTTTGTCAGGACAATGCACTTGCTCATGCATCACATCTTGTGCAGAGATTATTTTTGGCAAAACATCAAATCACCTAGGTGACTCATCCCCCTTACTGCCTAGATTTGATGCCCTGCAACTACCGGCTTTTCCCAAATATGGGAAGGGAAGAGATTTCAAACCATTAATGAGGTTCTGGAAAAAAGGACATAGCTGATGATGGCAATTAGGAGAATTAGATGAGGTCCCATCTAATTTGAGGTGCCTACTTTGAAGGGAACTGAGGTGTCAATTTCTTATTGACAATGCTTCTTCTATCTTGTATCTTCTTTAATAAATGTGTCTATTTTTAAAGCCCTGGCTGGTGGTACAGTGGGTAAGGTGCTGGCCTGCAAACTCAAAGGTTGCTGGTTCGATTCCCAGCCAGGGCACATAACCAGGTTGCAAGCCAGGTTTCCATCCAGGTCTGTAGCTGGAAGCAGATGAAAAGCAACCACACATTGATGTCTCTCTCCCTTTCTGCCTCTCTCCTTTCCCCTCTCTCTAAAAATAATGAATAAAATATTTAAAATAAATAATAAATGTGTCTATTTTTATAGTACATGGCTGAATACCTTCTGGAAAGACTCTCTGTCTCTGTGTGGGATATTTGATACACACACAAACATACATATGTACACAATAAATTTTAAACTCCTGAGTTCCTTGTTGTGCTGACCTTGAGCAAAATAATTATCTCTAGGAGGGTAGAATTTCAATTTCTTAGCATTTTAACTACCTAACTCCTAGTTAGATTCCTTCTTCCTTTCATCATTTGTGTGAAGAGATCCATTAATACAAGTAAACTAACCTCCCACTGTAACTGCGTTCATTGTCTTGTGCCGGTAGCATTGATACATACACTGACTCCTGCTCACCAGTGAACTGTGTTTGGGTTTCCTGAAAAGTTCACACACTGGAAGCCAGCCAGAAATAGTAGAGCTCAAATCTGGGCTTTCCAGTGTATCCCCACAGCTTCTAACCAGTCAGATTTCACTAATTCATGTTTCCCAGTTGTTCCCCCCGTTATTCCAATGCCATGGGTTTCCATCTGAGGCTTGGGCAAGGGAATGCTCTTTCAAAAGCAAGTTCAGTTTATGTGTCAAATAAAGGACAAAAGTTGAGAAATACAAATGTCAATTTTTGCCAAATGATAATTCATTCTTTCTGCAGATTTTAGAACATCTGTACTGAACTAAATAAAGTCTGGTTGATATCTGGACTATGTATTTTTTAATTATTACTAATGTGGTATATGTAATAAACTATAGATGTACATGTAAGAAATTATATAATTTTTATATATTTTAAATCCTGAGTTTTAGGCAAATAAAGTATCTGCATAGTTCATCCAGCAACTTTATTTTCCATAGTTTAATAAGTGACTTAATGAATAATAAATAATTATAATTAAAAAGCTAAACATATGTTGGGATAATGAATATTGGGGAAAAGAATGGACAATAAGGAAGAATCAAAACAAATTCATTAAGTGTGTCCATAAAAAGTAGAATGAAAAATAATAACTTGTGAATGTATATGACAATGTAATTATCAGAAATATGTTAATAAATAATTTGGATTTTATTGAATATAGTGTTCAGCCATGATTCATATAAAAAAATAACCCTATAGATATGAACCTGATCACCTATAGTTTATTATTATTATTTTATGATTATGTCTTCTTTTTCTATGAATTAATCATTTGACTTGGAGTTATTATGTACACCAGGAATAACTTCCATTTTCTTGCTTGTCAAGGCAGTGTCATTTCTACTACTTAATTTTTTCTGTTTAGCAAAAGCAGTAAAGATACAGGAAACTATGGAGGAGTTTTAGTCTCATCAGAGAAAGTTATAAAGATATAATATTTTGAAATCTACAATTGTATCCAAAGTTAACTGGCAAATTAAAGGGATGACATGACTCAGAAGATAATTCTAACAATGTTTACATCCCTGTACTTTTTCAGATTACTTTTTCTGCTTGGTATCACATAGAATCCAAGACTGGTACAGTGTATAATAGAGAAGAAATTCAGAGAGAAAAATACAAGAGATGATTACTTTCAAACTAGCACTAAAAATAATTTGATTTGACTTGAGATTATCAAATAAATGGATTACTTTGCAGTTGACTCAACTTTGTGACACTTTTGAACATGACTAAAATACCTTATACCAGAGGCCAGAGTTCTATGTATTAAATTTGTTTGGAATAAACAAAATTTTTGGGATGTATACAGTAAAGATGTTTTATTTATTTATTTAAAAAATTTTATTCATTGTTTTCAGAGAGAAGGGCAGGGAGGGAGGAAGAAAGGGAGAGAAACATCAACATATGGTTGCCTTTTACCTGCCTCCAGCTAAGGGCCTGGCTGTAGATTTGGCTTGCAACCTGGTAATGTGCCCTGGCTGGGAATCGAACCAGTGACCTTTGGGTTCTTAGGTTGGCACCTATCCACTGAGCCACACCAGCCAGGGCTAAGATGTTTTATTGAAATCACTCTTATTTTTTGAATATTAAAAAGATGAAGGGATTCTATTTTGTGAGTATAAGTATTACAAAAAAAACTATCAACTTTCTTATTTAAAATTTGCTACATTAAGTTAGAAACCTAAAATAGAGGTGAAGGAGATTATTCACAAATTATTCTTCTTATACATATTTCCTGTCCTGTTTAGGTATTATGGAAATATTTACAGTGATATTTTTTACTCAGCTTTGCAGTGGGTGGATTTGTTTCCTTACTAAAAAGCATTAATTATTGACATACATATATATATATTTGTTTCTTCTAGCAATGGTTGTTTTGAGCAACCTGGAACCAAATACAACATATGAAATCAGGGTTGCAGCTGTGAATGGAAAAGGGCAAGGAGATTACAGTAAAATAGAAATCTTCCAAACATTACCAGTCCGTAAGTACTCCTCTTTGTCATGTTCACTGTTGCCATTTCCTTCACTTGCCAATTTAAATGGGATTTTAAAATGTAGGGAGATGTTTCAACACTTTGGGGAAGTGAATTATGTCTCTGTTGAAGTAGCTTCTGAATATAGTGACATCTACATTTATAAATATAACTGTGCTTTGGAACAAGGCAAGACAGTTCACAATGCAGTATGAACTTTGAAACTGCTCTCAGGAACTTGTCTCTATCAGAAGGTGTCCTACTTATTCATGGTCTGATTAATTGGATTGTTGTGCTCAGACTGTATTCCGTGACAGAGGAGGAAAGTGTGTGCACTATGTCTGGTATTCTACTCTTTTGATGAGAATTAATTGTTGATTTTATCCCATAAATTATATAAGCCCAAAGTATGGGGAAAGACAGCATTAAATGAACCCATTGCTTTGGTGACTGCAGAAGAATAACTGTTGTAGCCTTGTTCTCATCATCCTATTTTGGGGTATTATAAGTCAATTGCGTTTATATGAAGTTAAGATAAATTTAAAGGGACTTACATTTCATTTATGTGGAATAAATAGTTTTAAAATGTGAGAAAAATTGACTGTGACTAAAGAAATGCTGTATAAAATCTATGCCTAACCCTGTCTATTATATACATATATATTAACATAGTCCAGTTTGCCAGCTCAGTTATATTATTCCAATTTGTGACCCATTCTTTTCTGTTTGTCTGAAAATCAGTTAGATCTGCTCCCTGTTCTCCATTCCTAATGCCAATGTCTTTTTTTTATCATCTCATTATTTTGCACCAGCAGGACTGCAAATATATCTTGATTCATAGTCTTGTCTCCAGGTTAAAAATGAGTCTAGAGGGACCACACAAAAATTTTAAGAAACCCGTCTCTCGCCAAGTATAATCCTCAACAACACCACTGTTCGTCCACATGTACCTTCGCCCGCCTGCGCTCCTCACACCCCTCCCTCAGAGCCTCAGCACTTTCCACATCAGTGGGTTGAACTATAGATTGCATTTTGGCTTGATTTCTTTCCTTCTTGTAATTTCCAGGGTCACTGCACATCAGCCTTCAATGAAATCATGATGACTTTTTAAGACCTTGGCTAACCACTCTAATATTTATCTTCTTCATTTAGACACATTTATTCATTCAAAGTACACCTGTATAGGTGTTTCAACCATAACATATCTCTCCCTAATTTGTTCCTTTTTCCTTTATCCATTTTGAATGACAATACTTCTAATCTCTTAGTATGCTTTTGTTGACTTGCAAGCCTCTGCCCTACCTAATGAGCACTTTGAAGGTACAGATACTGGCTTTTTCTTAATACCAAATATGTGCTTTAACTGTTCCTCAAGATTTATTTTGAAGTTTAAATGAGATAGTATATGCAGAATACTTCATATGTCATAATTACCTGTTACTACCTTTTGATTATCTTTGCATAAACATTTTGTAGTAATTGCTAATAGAAACCAATCATTTTAGTCAGTTTCCCTCTGATACAGCAACAATTATTTTGAATTTTTTCCAAATAAAATAGCAATTATAGTGAAATCACAAATTTTACGTAAATGTTTAAATTGTGTTTTAAAATATCTGCCACCAAAAGTACGGTTTCTGTTTTAAAATCATCTCAAAATTCTATAATCCCACATATTAAAACTAACATTAAAATAATATTAAGTATACTGTACAACATTTATATTCTAAAACTCAGTTTAGAAATGACACTAAACCACATGATTTTATATATTTCTCCATAATCTCTTGGTAAATTTTTTTCTTTTAATTATTGCACTGTCTTTTACAGTTTTATCAACAATACATTATATTGTTATAGGTCATGTGAGGTTATGATATCTGCACACTAATTAAATTAGCTTTCATGAACAATCACTCTACAATTTCTTTGTACGCTTAGTTTCTATGCAAGAAACTACACAAGACTATTTTGTTATTTACTTGCATGCCAGTGCACCTAATTATTATATTTCCTTAAATTCCTGCTTTCTCACAGACAAACTACATGCTCAAAGCGATAAACACCATGTTAGATCTATAGATAACTTGCTGGAGAGAAAACCAGGTTCTTCAGGTTTGGAGGCATGCGGTCCTCTTTACTCCATCCTGCTTTGTTTGTCGGTGTTGGCATTCCTTTCAGTAGACCAAATGGTGTAGGTTTTTGGAGCCCTGCAAATTAAAGCCTGTCCTCTACTAGTTTTTAGCATTACCATATTTATATCCATACCCACATCCATAGGGAATTAGAGGAGACAGAGGTAGAGGAAGCCAGTGTGTGCCCAAGCATGTCCCATCAGTGACACACAGGAGAAAACCCCCATTTGTCTTGCCAAGTGGTGTTGGCATTCTTCACATAAAAAGAATCTTACACTTTAGTGGGTCCTTGTTCATATTCAAAGTACTCCAAGCACTTCTATTATAAATCCTTTCATGTGAAGAATACTATTATAGACAAGAATGTTCATGATACTAGAAGAAAAAAATATATTGAAATACAGGTTTATAGATTGGATAAAATAAAATGTCTTTATTCACAACCATATGTTGCTTAAAAATGCTCATGAAAGCTGATAACTAATTGCTAAGCCATTATTCTTCTTCGTAGGGGCATATACTATATAGTTTAATGCTTTCATATGTTTATATTAATAATCATTGACAAAATGTTTTATTTTTAAGATTTTATTTCATTATTTTTAGAAAGAGGGGAAGGGAGAGAGGCAGAGAGGGAGAGAGACATCAATATATGGTTACTTTTCACCTGCCTCCAGCCACAGACCTGACTGGAGACCTGGTTTGCAACCTTGTTATGTGCCCTGGCTGGGGAATTGAACCTGCGACCTTTGGGTTTGCAGGCTGGCACCTTATCCACTGTGCTACCAGCCAGGGCCATTTACAAAATGTTTACAAAGTAAATATACATGAATAAAATAAATAGGATTACTCATGTTTATACTCATAAGTATAAAACAAATCATGTTTTATACTTACATATAGTAGTACTATCTTCAGAGCATTTTGACATCACTGTTAACGATATATTTGATCCTGAGCTTTCACAATTTTGACTTGATGAATATTGCTATTTTTTGGATGGGAAGAAAGAGGATCAGAGGTTATATTTCCAAACAGGGCAAATAGCAAGTGTTAAATCCAGGATTATCATGTCTTTTCATTGTATGAATGGTATTGTTAAGACATAGTTTCTCTTGGCATGTGAAGTGTGTGCAGATATCAAGAACGTTGTGTTGCATGTTTAGGTGAACCAAGCCCTCCATCCATTCATGGTCAGCCGAGCAGCGGGAAGAGTTTTAAGCTCAGCATCACCAAGCAGGACGATGGAGGGGCCCCTATTTTGGAATACATTGTGAAATACAGGAGTGTAAGTACCCCATTTATTGTCATTTTATAACAAGTGTTTTCAGATTGCATTAAATTTGCATTGAGTTCCTAGACATATCAGGATTGAATGCCTATTAAATAGTAGTCATGAAGTAACACTCATGGGAATTTAAATGATCATTTTCTATTGCTGTAAGTGATCGTTATGAATTATAAAATATTTGCTTTTCTGGTAGAATCTAAGCTTAAATGATCAAAATAATCATATGGCTTTCATCTGGTGATTTCTCCACATTGCTGAAACAAGACACCATTTTCCCTATTTTTCTAACAAGTTAGAAGAATAATTTCACCCTTCATTCTGGGTGACATTAGTAAATTTAGGCTAAGCCCTCTTCTCAATTCTTGTTATTGTAGGTAAGATTATTAGCAAGTCACTCCTTAAATAAATTACTTAAATCAGAATGTAACAAAAAATGGCCACATTAAACTTGAGAAAATAGAAGTATTTTTTCTTTAAGTTTAAGCACAAGGTAATGTGAGACTGAACAAGTAAAATGATAAGTGAAATAAACCCATCAGAGAAAGACAAATACTGTATGATTTCAACTTGTGTCTAGAATCTAATGAACAAAATGAACAAGCAAAATGGAAGCAGACTCAGTTGAGAGTAGGCTAACATCTATCATGGGGTGAAGAATTAAAAAAGAAAAGAAAAAAAAACACATGGACATGGACAATGGTGTAGTGATTTCTGGGAGCAGGGTGGGGAGGTGGCGGGTTGAAGAGGGTATAAGGGGGATAAATGGTGATAAAAGGAAACTTGACTTCGGGTGATGACCACACACTACAGTGTACAGATATGTTGTAGAATTGTGCACCTGAAATCTGTACAGTTTTCTTAACCATCGCTGTCCCAATAAATGCCATAAAGAGGGAAAAATAACTGCCTGGGAAATTTTATATTTTGCTCCCCTCTACCCAGCATCCCCCACTCCCTCAGGCAATTCCCCCACTTTGTTCATATCCATGGATCATGCATATAAGTTCCTTGGCTACTCCATTTCCTATACTCTTCTTAACATCCCCCTGTGTATTCTGTGACCACCAACTTGTACTTTTTAATTCCTTCACCTTTCTCCCCATTCCCCCAGTCCACCCCCCATCCCCACAACTGACCACCATCCCAATGTTCTCCCTGTCTATGATTCTGTTTCTGTTCTGCTGGTTTGCTTAGTGCTTTTTTTTTTTTTTTGGATTCAAGTGTTGATAGTTATGTTTCTATTGTCATTTTAATGTTCATAGTTTGACCTTTCATAAGCCCCTTTAATATTTCACATAATAATGGTTTTTAGGTTGCAAGCCAGGTCTGTAGCTGGAGGCAGGTGAAAGGCAACCACCACACATGGATGTTTTTCTCCATTTCTGCCACTCTCCCTTCCCCTCCCTCTGAAAATAATAAATAAAATCTTTTTTTTTTTTAATAAATAAATGGTTTGGTGGTGATGAACTCCTTTAGCTTTACCTTGTCTGGGAAGCACTGTGCTCTTCAATTCTAAAAGATAGCTTTGCTGGAGAGAGTAAGCTCTCAAAATTAGTTTTAGACATCAGTTTGGTCTTTTTTAGTTTAAGATTTAATGCCATTTTCCAGGACCCCTCTTTGTCTCAGGTTTCATGCCAGCAATAGTGAACATCTGCGTATGTCTTTTGGGTATTCTGCTATGGAGGCCACAGGTCTACCTCAAAACAAGTTGGGAAGGTTCTCTGGTCTTTTTGTGAGTTTGGCAGGGGAGTGTCTTCACCATCCACATTGGCCAATCTGGAAACTCTTTGGAGAGAGAGAATTTTTCTCTAAGGATCAAAGGCCTGACCCAAACTTATGAATTGATCTTCCCTGTCAGGCCTATAATAGCATCCTGGAGAATTTATGGTTTAAAATACAGGGAAATGGTAAGATTTATAGGGAACCCCAATAAAATCCCATAGTAAACACTGAAATGCAATGATTACTAGCAATATGTCTAATATGCTTTGTTTATGCTTAATTTCTACCCAAAGCTAAAAGTTGTGCATGATTTCTCCTTTCTAAAGGATATTAGAAATCACACAAATGTTATCTTGAGCTCAACCCAAATCATTGATTTTAATTGATAATAGCAAGTATATATTACTTCTTATTTTGTCTTTCTTCATCTCTTTTAATAGTGGCTTTTATTGGTAAAATCTCTGTATATTTTAGGAATGCTCTGACATTTTTTCAGCCATGTTTCCATTTCTGGTTATCCAAAAGTAAAGTTCAGAAACTAACAAGAATGTAACTACGCACAGTAGGCATCTTTGTCAAAATATTTGATAAAATTCAAGAGATAACATTACAAATTTCCTCAAAAATCCATTAATATCTTGTTTGCAAAAAGTGATCAGTAGTTTTAAAGTAGATTTTATCCCTGTTTATCTGTTAGGAAATTATTTTTGTATTTTTGGACTTTAAGTAACACAAAACATGACTAGTGAGATTAAACTGAGAATGTTTTTCTTTATATTAAATTTATGTGTTAGACAATCCAGGGCTAGGAAAATATCTTGGCAATATCATGAGGAATCACATTGTTTTTCTTTACATTCTTTTATTCTTAGCCTGCTGCTTTTTGTCTCTATTTAGATTATTTTGTGTTCCTAAGATCCATGTTCAGAATGTGAGAAGAATATAAAGAACACAAGGGACAATAGCTTGTTTAAGCTGATTTGCCCTTTTTTTCAGGCAGTACAGTACAGGTTTTATAAAAACCTTGCCATGCAGAATTAAATTACATCTTGTTGAATAGAATTATGTCTCATGACCATCACTAAATGAAAGCTGGTTATACTTGGGAGTTGGCGAACTGAATAAAGGAGTATACTACAATTGTTAATGTAATTATCTTTATTATCTTAATGACTGTCTTAGTCTGCTAGGGCTGCCTTGACAAAATTCCACAGACTGGGTGGCTTCAACAACAGACATCTATTTTCTCATAGCTCTGAAGCATGAAATTTCAAGATCAAAGTGTCAGCAGGTTTGGTTTATCATAATGAAAATGATTGGTTGCATAATTCAAACATGGCTATCATTGACTAATAATCAATTACTATGTTACTACTCCCAGAGCTACTAGAATGTTAACAGAAGACACTTTTTACATCATTTTTTTTAGATAAAGTATTGTAGAAGTTTTAAAAATTAATATAATTTAAAATTACAGTTGATATACAATTTATATTTTATAGTAGTGCTTTTACATATCTGTATGTTACAAACTCAAAATGGATTGGAGAGTTAAATGTAACACCTAAAACCATAAAACTCTTAGAAGAAAACATAGCCAATAAGGTCTTTGACATCACTCTTAGCACAATTTCTTGGATATGACTTTTCAGACAAAGGGAACAAAGAAAAAAATAAACAAGTAGAACTCAGCAAACTGCAAAGCTTTTTGTTTTTTTTGTTTTTACAGCAAAGGAAACCACCAACAAAATGAAAGGACAACCTACTGAATAGAAGATATTTACCAATATTCATCCAATAAAGGGTTAATATCCAAAATATGTGAGGCACTCACACAACCTAACACCCAAAAAACACCCTGATGAATAAATGGGCCAGGGACCTGAATAGACAGCTCTATAAAGAGGACATACAAGTATATGTAGATAGCCAGCATATATGTAAAGAGGTACTATATCACACCTGTCAGAAAAGCTATCATCAATAAAAGGACAAACAAGTATTGGCTAGGATGTGGAGGAAAGGAAACCCTAGTGCACTGTTGGAGGGATTATAAATTGGTGCAATCTCCATGAAAAACAATATAGAGGTTACTCAAAAAATTAAAAATAGAACTGCCATAAGACCCAGTAATCCCACTTCTGGGCATTTATTTGAAGAAATACAGAATACTAATTCAAAAGATATATGCACCTGTACAGTCATTGCAGCAAGATTTACAATAGCCAAGTTATGAAAGCGGCCCAGATACCCATCAATAGACAATTGGATAAAGAAGCTGGGTTATACCTAGCCATGTGTTATGAAAAATAGAAACATATATTGAAGAAGATACAAGATACGAGAAGCATTGTGCATAGGACAGTGATGCCTCTGTCCCCTTCAAAGTAGGCACCTTGGGACTTCACACAGTTCTCCCAGTCACTATCAGCTGCCCCATCATGTTTTCCTGAACCTTATCAATGGTCTGAAATCTCTTCCCTTTCAAAGGTGATTTGTGTTTTGGGAAAAGTCAGAAGCTGCAGGGCCCCAAATCTGGACTGTGGCAGGGCTGATTCACCTGGGTGATTCATTGTTTTTCCAGGATCTCTGCAAGAGACATGAGGCATGATTTAGTGTGTTGTCATGGCAAAGATACCAATAGCTAAGGCCTTCTGAATCATCCGAATACTTTCCATGTTCAAGTTAATGCAAAATTTGATGCAGATTTGTTGCTCTACTCACTCGGTCATTTTGAACATGATGGCTGAACGGTACATATGCTCATTCAACAGTATCTACAGCCCCCACTGACTAGTACAGTGAAAGTGTCATTGTTCACGCATGATGCATTCCAGTCCACTCGCCATGACTGCCAGGTTACATGATGCCATGCAAACCAATCTCATTATATCAACAATGGTTGGACTTTTTCAGACAGACCTCATATACATGATTCAGCCATAAAAAGAATGACTCTTACCATTTGCAACAACATGGCTGGGTCTAGCGGATATTAGACTAAGGGAACACTATTTTAGTAGTAGATTTGCATGCATTTATGGCGAGGGTTGTAAAGTAACTTAGGCTTTGTACTGCTGGGAAGGTACTTTGTAACTTATCCTTTGTACTGCTAGTATGTTTACCCCTCCCTCTTGGAGACATAAACATGCTTTTAAATAGACGGAAAGTGACTTTTTTCACATTGTAAGAGAGAAAACTAAACCTCACAGAATCTGGGTGCCATGGTGAGAATGGGGAATGGATGTCAGAATTTAAGACATTATAGTCTAAACACTTTTACAGCAGTGAGGGGCAGAATTGAAATATGCCCGTGGGTTATCTTTACCCCTCTACTACTCTCCTGTCTGGCCTCAGCTGCCTACTTCCTGTGCCTCCAAATATAGTCATTCTGATTCCCTTTATCTTTACCATCTCATTAACTGGAGCACATGAAAATAGTCTCCACACCACACTTAGTTTTTTTCACCTCCCCTTCCCCACCTTTTCCAACCTGCAAACATCATGCTCTACAGGTCCATAACTCAATATAATGTTATATTAATAGGACCAATAGTAGCTGATCTTAGGAAAAATAATTTTCTCCACAGTTTCTTTCTTAACATATTGTTCTTCACATTAAAAAACTTACATGTTCAAGAAGATTTGGTGGCTAAATATTTGTAGTGGCATTAGCCTTGATATTGCACTTCCAGTAAAATAATAACTAATATTTCATAAAGATTCTTAATTACCTGCTCTCTTTGTGTGATTTCAAACCACTTTATCAGTTTCTCAAATTGCATGAATTCTACAGTGGAATAAAGTACAGCTGAATAATTTGAAAAGGTTTTTTAGGCATGTGCAATACATTTTTTAATTGGATATAAACCATAGAGGGAAGAAAATATATAGGGAAACACTTTGATTGCTTTTTTGACCATATTCGTGCACAGTATTTTATATTTTATAATCTAAGAATGACATAATTGAAACAATATAATTCCTTAATTATAAATGTTGATTTCTAGCAGTCACTGAATTAAACTATTTAAACCTGCATTTCTCTGGGAAAAAAGACCAAGACTAATCACAACCTAATAAAGTCTGTAACATTCTATTTATTATGAACCCAGAAACACATTATTCTGTGTTACCCTGTAGTAGATAGGGCACAAGACTTTATTCGGTACCCATTAAGAAGACAAAATTTATTAGATGAGAACTGGAGTAACATAAAAGCAAAATTAGATGTCTCTGTAGACTCTTTGCGAAAATTAATGCCTCTAACAATAAGTCAGTAAGATTAAACCATATATTTGGAGAATAAAGACAAGCTTATTAATATCATGATGCATATGGAAAAATAAGGTATTTTATGTACAGAATATTTTACATCCATTATGTATTGTAATGGCAGGGTAGCTCTATGTAATTTAGTAGATAGTTTTTAACCTGCTTCCCTAAGTTTTTCACTGTTTTCTAGTTTGATGATAGCTGTGGGATCATAACTATTGCTTAGTGTTGACACATTAAATAAGTTTCCTGAACTAAGAAGGGCTAAAAGAAAATTGGTATCTTAAAAAATCAGTTGTGAGGAATGCACTTGAGGGACTAGCAACAGAGTCTTAGAATATAGTTATATGTCTTAATGAACCTTCTTAAGCTATTAGGGGTCAGAGAATTTGTACTCAATGGCATGAGAAAAGGTAATTGTGAAAAGGGTGTTAAAAAATTAGTAAGGACTATTGAGTATTTGTTGTTGAGAGAATTTCTTTTCTAATCATGGTTGGATGTGTACATTGAAATTTATTTAAAGCCATCAGTTTAAAATTTTGAAACATTTTTAACAATGACTATGACATTAAAGAATCTTATGCTTTTTGGTAAGTGTTCTTTACTGCTCATGCAGAAGACAAGTTTTATTTACATTGGAACTATCTGATAAACTGTTCTCTGAGTGAAAAGTGCATTAATGAATTAATGAATACATACATTAGTTTATGTTGTACAGTTATAAATAGTCCCATAACCAGATAATAAATATAAGAAATAGTGCAAGAGAAAAACACTTGCACTGTATAAACTTTTGTGAGCTGTGAGAACATGGAAGGTTATGAATTGGAAAAATTAGATTTTTTATTTGTTCCTGAAGTATATGTGTGACAGGGACTAGGGAAAGATTTAGTCTCATTTACAAAATTTTACATGGAGCATTGGCAATGTAGATCAGTTACGATGATGGGAAAAAGAGAATTGGATTTGAAGCTCCACTAAAAACCTCCAACCCTTACTTACTTATGTCTTCCCAAATTATAGTGGAATGTGTGCATGTGTGTGTGTGTTGCTGCATCATTTATCTCATATTCAGAGTAGCAAACAGAACTTTTGAGAATTCTGGGGCCCCAATGAAGTCACACAGGTAGCAAATAGCTGAACCATGGCACCAGACAATGCTGCAACCAGAAACTCCCTTACCTAGAAACAAACTTATTCAATCATAACACAGGAGCATCATGTGAACATTAACATTCATTTAGTAAAACAAGCTCACCTCTATTGTTCCCTCTCTTAATAATGATTCATTTGTTATTTAAAATGTTAACAACTTATTCATTCCATAAGGCTTTGGAAAAAAAGTTACTGAAATAAAATCAGTCAAGGCTCTATAAGTAAGAACACAAGGACCTCTTCCATCTTTTCTCTTTCCCTATCCAGATGAGAGCAAAATTTTCCCCATATGCTAAAATTTTGAATTTATAAAAACTATAGAGTGCCCTTGACTTTCATAGGGCCATGTTATCTATTTTCTGACGAAAATAATTGCTTAATTCCTGGCTGGTGTGGCTCAGTGGATAAGGCACCAGCCTTAGAACTCAAAGGTTGCTGGTTTGATTCCCAGTCAGGGCATATAACTAGTTTGCAAGCCAGGTGTCCAGCCAGGTCTGTAGCTGGAGGCAGGTGAAAGGCAACCATACATTGATGTCTTTCTCCCTCTCTGCCTCTCTCCCTTCATCTCTTTCCAAATAATAATAATAATAATAATAATAAATAAAATCTTTAAAAAAAAGAATTGCTTAAGATAAGCTATATCAAAGCAAAGTGACCATTTTTCTTTCAGTAGTTGTCCTTCAACGCCTAATTAGCTTATTAATAACAGCCCTATTCAGCATATCATTTCGTTAAGGTACCTAGGGGAACATTTTGTAACTAGATTATCTTAAATTGTTCCCTGGGCATTTAAATTCTGTAAATTAGGTACTCCACGAATGGCATAATTGAGAGTGTGATGCCTAGAGACGCGTTTGGTAACACCCACTTTAATTTTTTCCTATTCCCGAGGAGTAGCAATTAGGGGATTAAAAACGTTTCTTGTCGAACGTCGAGCGGGAAATGAAATTGATTTAAATTGGGTGAAATATGAGAACTCCCTTTGGTTCCTTCTGCCATCAGTTCAGCTATCTAAAATGATGGTGGGTTTTTCTTTTATTGTACTACGCGCGCTCCAACAATGAAGAGTTAAGCGGTGATTCATAAGAGACGTTCTGCATGTCTCCTGCTTGTCAGGAGGTTTCACGACGAGTGAGCAGTTCTCAGAAACAGTACTTCAGGAGGACAGCTTGAAGGCCAGGGAATCCGCCCGTAGCTCTGAAGAAGAAATCGTTGGCGGGGGCGAGGGGGGGGGGCGGGATCCGTTGGCTTGTTTCCTCTCTGGTATCCACGCCTGCAGTCAGATCCACAGCAGAACTCAGCTCTGGGTTTCCCCGGAAATATTTACACTCACCAAGAACTTCAGAGTTGCATAGAATTTACTGAATTTTGGGGTGAAAGGGAGTCGACAGGGGCAGCTCTGCTTTTCTATTTAGCCCTAGTCCTTTCCTAACACTTTGGGCTTCATGTCCTCGCACCCCTCCATTACCTGTGTACATACACACTATATTACACATGAAATAACTGCGTGCTATACGTATTTTGTGTCTCTGTGTGTATGTATATAGATGCACACATATATGTATATATATATATATACTATATCATGTATTATCTAAAATTATTTTTATACAGAGATTTTTTGTTTTATCCTCATTGGAAGGCACTTTTTATTTTATTTGTTTTAAAGAGAGAGGAAGGGAGAGAGAGAAAGAGAAACATTGATTCATTGCCTTCTTGTGCACAGCCCAACCAGGGATCAAACCCGCAACCTGGGTGTGTATCCTGACCGGGAACCAAGCCTGTGACTTTTTGGTCTACAGGTTGACACTGTAGTCAGCTGAGCCACACTGCCCTGAGCTGTGTGGAGAGGTTTTAAGCTTTTACTTACTTATTGTTGTTTTACGTTTACTTAATAAAGCTATCACGGTTGAGCATCCTTCTGAGGTTTGTTTGGGGATGTAAACCTCGGAGCAGGAATCAGAATCACACCTTCTCTTCATGAGCTAGTTTAGAAAGCCCGAAGAGAAGAATAACCCTGGAGTGTATTATTTACGATAAGGGTGATACCTGTCCCACTAGGGAGACATTCCTGGCTCCTAACCCTCTCTTGGCTTTCATGTTACAGGCTTCCAAACACCCGCTGGTTTTGCAAAGAACTCATTTCTTTCTTCTGTGCTGGTTTGCAAACTCCAAATGAGGATATTACTCCCTGTGCACTTAGGAGCTCCTAGTTCCAGAGCAGCCTCGCTCCCCTGTAAGGGCTGAGAGAGTAGCTGATGAAGAAACTGATGAAGGAAGGGGGTGTTGGGGAACCCGTGGCTGTTGGTTGTAGCTGTCCTGGGCCTGTCAAAAATACCCCTCAATCTGTCTTCCTTCCTTCCTTCCTTCCTTCATTCATTCCTCCTTCTCTCCCTTCCTCCCTTCCTTCCTTTTAACTTTACTGATCATTTGCTAACTTAGATAAGTTACAAGCTCTCTGATCCAAATGGTTTCAATTTTCCAATAGCTTTTTCAGCGCACTTAAAACACACAAAATACCTGACAATGTCCAGTCTAACAGATTCATATATTTCTCAGTTTCACAAGGTAAGGAAAAATACCTCCTTTTTATATGATAACTTTAGGTACTTGTCCAAAATCCATGGCTTCATTGCAAGTTTTAATACATTTAGGTCTAGACAAAATAACAAAAATAGTCCAATGGGTTTTCTTGGTAATAAAAGTTCTGTGTAACCAAAAATAACTAAGTAAGAAAAGAGAATAGTAGGCTATCAAAACTATCACTTCTTCTTGCCTCCTTTTGAAGGACATTCTATGTTTATAGTTCCAGCATACTAACATGGTAATAAATTTAACTTCCAGAACTTGATTTCAGAAAATATATTTTCAATTTTAATCATAAATGCAAAAAAATATTCTTTATAGTCAAAAAATCGTAAAATATTGGCTTAGCATAAAGTAATACTTAGCTGAGATCTGAGGTTAAAAAGGTTAAACTATCGACCTCATACAACCTATCATCTAATATCATCATCTCCATGACCAGGCTACAATTTATTTATAGTTACCCCTCTGAGAAATTGCAATTTGTAAAATTATTAGAAACATGACTCCACATAGAATATTATCTTATTTCCATATAATAGAAATGGTTTCTTCTTAAAAGTAGCTCTCATTTATTAAGTAATTATTATACCCAAGGCCTGGACCACACAATTTAATTGCTTTTTCTCATTGATCCCTCATGAAAAGCTCCCAGAGGCATCTATGATCACTATTTCTGTGATAAAGACCCGGGAAATGAGGCAGAGAGGTTAAGGAACTTCCCTGTGTTTAAATGGTTTACACAGCTGAATGTTCACATTACTTAGAATAGTTTAATTCATGAAAGTTATATCAATTTCTTTTTCTGTGTTACTTGTAGTCACACTTTTGTAAAATAAAATATAATTCAAATTTTATATGGCTTAAAACATTTGTTTTAGAAGAGTCAGGATTTAAGAGTAGAATTCAAGAAGATAGTAAAATTTTTTATTTGCTCATGCTAATAACCTCTTTAACAGGTAATAATTTTCCTATATATTGTTTCATTATGAATCTAAAATAGTAGAGTAATAAAAATACTAGTGAACATGGATGGAACGGGAGAGTATTATGCTTAGTGAAATAAGCCAGTCAGTGAAGGACAAATATCATATGATCTCACCCATTACGGGACAATGAGCAAAACTAACAACAAGCAAAACAGAACCAAGTATATGAATACAAGGAATAGGCCTTCAGTGGTCAGGGGAAAAGGGGTTGGGGGGAGGGGGGAGGCAGAGGCAAGGAAGGGGAGCAGCTTAGACAAGAACCTAGTATAAAGGAACCATGGACATGCACAACAGGTGGGATTGACTTTGGGGGGAATGGGTGGGTGGGGAGGGGGACAGAGGGGAGCAAAAAGGGGATGGAAGTAATACAACAACAGTAAAATTTTTAAAACAATACTAGTGATAATATAAATCTATATATAAGATAAATTCAGACTTTACTTGCAAGACACTTTATCTGTCCCTGCCCCCCTACCCTACCAAGAAAGAAAACCTTAAAGACTGGTCTGTCATAATTACTTAAATGGATATATTAGGCTCTTTTATATACATGTTTCATTTTTTCTATTAATGTGATTATTAATATCAACAAAGTGGCCAAGTAGCCATCTAATATATGTGATTTTTTTTTAATCTTAATGGAAGTAAATTACTATTCACTGAGTCATCAAACCTAATTATGAAATTGTCACTCTTTGGCTAATATAAAAATATTACATCTTTATAAAATTACTTCATTGATATAGCAATTTCATTCATTTTTGTGGATGAGAACATTTTCTTTCTCGATATTAATGGAACTGCCTGTACCATCCCAAGATAATCTTTTTATTCTCAGCTTCAATATATAGTAACTTACAAAATAGATGTTTTTATTGCCTTCACAGAAAGATAAAGAAGACCAGTGGCTAGAGAAGAAAGTGCAGGGAAATAAAGACCACATTATTTTGGAGCATCTACAGTGGACCATGGGGTATGAAGTTCAGATTACAGCTGCCAACAGATTGGGATATTCAGAACCGACAGTCTATGAGTTCATCATGCCACCAAAGCCCAACATAATTAAAGGTAAGCAATACTATATGTTTTCTTAGGCTGAAAATAAACATATCATCTTTACAATCCCTCAGGATCGCTTATTATTGAAAATGCAATGTTACAGTGAAGTGTAAATTCTAGGCTCTAATCATGATGATTTTGACGTGTCTTACTCAAGATTTCTGAATCACCCTTGTCAAAGTGTACTGGTTAATTTATAAATGTCTTTTGGATAACTTTAGTGATTAAAAAGGTGGAGAGAGGCTGAGCAAAGGGTGAGGATAGAAGAAGGTAAGAGTAAGAGTAACTATTGACTATCAACAGGAAAAACTGTTGAGATCCAAAACTTTGCAAAAGAGACAACTTCTCTGCAAATATGTTGGGGGCTGGTCCTCCATGGCTGTGAAGATGTGGCTAGAAAAGATGACAAGCTCACCCAAACCTGACTAAGCAAATTAGTTCAGGAAACATAAAATCAATGACACAGTGAGGCAGAAATGCCCACAGACGTAGCCCCAGAAAGAAATGTAACTTGGCTTTCAAGGAGACTCACACCATGTCAGGACCCCACATGGGTGCTCACATTACACTGGTAGGTTCTGCCCTGTTACGTGACAGTGCTGATGTCACCCCAAGTTGATGCTGTTATTAAAGTCCAGAACAAGGGTAGGAAAATATTTTTCAGATACATGCCATAGGGTTTAAGATTCAAGAATTTATTTTGACTTATAGTCATATGTTACATATTGGACATATTTTAGCACTTACTGTTTCATTAAATACCATACTTAATATTTACAGGTCATTTTTGTGCATATGTACAAATACATATATACTCTTTACATACATATATAGAGATGAGAGCAGCACATTCCTAAGCATGGCTTAATTAAGTCATATCATAATAGAGTTTCGGTATTACTACACAACATTTTTGAGACTGAAAAAAAAGTTGGCACTTCAGTCATGCTACTTAACCCTCTTACCATTTCAAATTGATACTAATCTCATTATATTGCACATCAGTTTTATAAAACTGAGAGCAGCTTTTACAATTAATCTTTCCATTAAAAAGTAATTACTATTGGTTACATTGTCTCAAAAATAATACAATGGCTTTGTATTTATAATATTAATTAAAAAGTGCTTCAAAGTAGGAAGCTGGGAGCATCTAGAAATAACATGGGTATGTTAATATTGTAATGGCATTTTGAATCTGTATTCATTGTCCCATTTTACTCTTGAAGCTGAATTGAACAATGAAGAGTTATCTTCTTTCACTGATACAATCTTGAGAGGTTAAAGAATCTGTTCAAGGTCAGAGCGAGCTACTTTAAGTCATATGACAAATATAATCTTACAAAAATGGCGCACCTAAATTGAAGAATGGTTGAATAAATTTTCAAGTCCATTGCCCTTGTGAGTTTGAAACATCAATAACTGCTCTAAAATTATAATGTATTATGGTTGTAGTAATTATCATCTATGCACATATCAAGAATATGGTATAAATATGATTCTTAATCAGAGTCAGAATGTTTAAAAGGGAGTTGGAACCATGTATTCCATCCTCCTCAAACTTTAAGTTAGCTCTTATGTTTGAAGGAAATAATTATTTTTATCAGAATAAAAAGTATTATTTTTATGAGTAAAAAGGCAACATTTTAATAACATTGTATAGATAAAATACAAACTGTAAAAAAAATTGATTTCAGGCAAGTAACTTTATGTTATACTCCCAGCGACTTTACTATTTTTATTAGAAATTGTTAATAAAAACATTAAATGTAGACTAAAAGGTAAATAAATTGCCTCTCTATACATATATAAACTCATATATAGATAGATAGATAGATAGATAGATAGACAGATAGATAGATATGCATGAAAATAGCTAAGGTAGTCTATGATACATTTACTAGAAAAGCAGTTTTGTTTGTTTTAACTTCAGAGAATCAGTGTGAGTACTACCAACAAGTAAAATGGACCGAATTCTGATTTATAGTTGTAGTTTTGCCCTTGTCACTTAATTTCTCCTGATATGCATTTGCTCACCTCTAAGCTCATTTCTTCTGCTTCAGCAATACTAAGATGCATTCATTCATTCCTTCATTCATTCCCATTATTTATCTGGGTTTTGCTTTTTGGCAAGTACTGCAATAAGTACAGAAGACTAATATGGCAAAAGTACAGAACTGGCCCCTGCCTTCAAAGATATTCCAATCTAGCAGGGAAGATAGACATCAAACATGATTTAGAGTAGCCTCCACATAATTACATGCTGATGCAGTGTGTTGTCATGATGGGGGTTGACAAGGGTAGCTAACCTTCTGCAGGTGGGTGGGGGTTAGGGAAAGGTTCCCTTAGAAAATGACTTTCCCAAATGAACATGTAGGGCAAGTAAAGTGTCTTACATGAAGAAACCTCTGAGAGAAGGAAGAAATTGATCTGCTTTAGGAATCAGAAAAAGCATGGCAAGAAGAGAACCTGAAGGCATGTGAACAAAGATAAGGATAGAGAGGGACCTGCAGCCCAGAAAATCCAAGGTCTTCTAAAACCCATATAAACAATTTTAAAACAAATCCTAAAACCAGTAAGAAATTGTTTGGAGCAGGAAAGTTACATGAATTAATAGGCATTATAGACCAATTTTCAGCTTGCTCCTATTGGTAAAACAATACATGGGTAACATGTATTGAATGCTTGAAAAAATAATAGGAGTAGAAAAAGAAAAGTGATTAAATCCCAGACACATTGTACGTGGAGACCAGCCCTACTTGTGTGGCAGCCCAGATTCAGAAGGGAGCTATGAATTTGAGTGTCTTTCTTGGGCCATTCTTGCATCATTTCTGAGGATGAAGAAATCTGGATTTAGCGAATGAAGATGAACATAAGATCAGTTATTGTATTCATCAAGCTTTCAGAGTCAAGTAGTAGATATGTAACTATGCAGATGAAAAGATCTATGGTTTGGGAACATGTATGGCAATGTTGTCAACTTCGCCAGGGGAATTGTGTTCAAAGCCTGAGTGAGGTTAAAACCAAACACTGAGTGAGGTCTATGAAAAAGGTCTATGTGATATTCATAGATGCTTCCTTGGTACCTAGAAGGGTAACTAGCACAGCATTGAGTCCAAGGAGTGCTTCTTGAGTTACTAAAGTGCTGAAGGTGAAGAACTCCATCCTAAAAAACCATAATATTATACAGGGGGAGGAAACCACACCATCACCCCTCCAGTGAAACTGATGTAGTATTACAGAATAGCATGACATTATAGTATCTTGAAAGTTAACAAATAGTCATATTTCAAGAAGAAAAGATATCATGCCTGACACATCAAATGCTGCTAAGAGGTCAATGAAACTTAATCAAAAGAGATATGACATGTCCTTATTACATTCAGCTTTGCTAAAGTAATGGAGAGAGAAATTATGAAGGAATAGGCTGAGGATTGTGTGTGAGGTTAGGATGTGCCCACTCCATGTTTATTTAACTTTCAAGAAACTTTGTGATGAACATGAGCAAAGGAAACATAACAGTCAGTGCTATAAGGACTTTTATGATGAAAAAGATGAGCTTGATTCACAGCTGATAAACACATAATGCAGTCAAGAAATCTGACATGTACAAAGATATTTGAGAAAGTAGGAGACAGAATTCACACCCTCTAAACTGAGTGGCTTACTGGAAATGGGGAAATATAAAATATTTATATTATCTACAAAACTATCACAAAATCATATCTAATTTAGTACGGCCAAATCCACTGACTGCTAAGGCCTTGTGAAAAGCCACATCAGAGATGTATTTTAATAGTTCAAGAATTGTTTGATTTAGCTCTAGGAGGTTTCTTGAAGCAAATCAAGTTTACAATGGATGATGATGAATCAGGGATCTTTTGCCCCCAATATATTCTACAGAGTTAAAATCATGTATTGGTTACATAAGCAAAAGTGATCTTCAGGTGCTTTCATCATAATCACTCTTGTGCTATATATGATTTCTTATTCCGTTTTAAATAAACATGCTAAATTCAAATTCATATCTGAAATAAGTTATCTATAATAAAATAGCAGATCTCATGATTTTATTTAATTTGAAAAGGTATGGAGTTTTAAAGTTAATTTAGCTTGAATAGTTTTATTCTCTATTTGTTTGTTTGTTTTTTCTTTCTACGGAATGCTTTGTAGACTGTCCAAATGAAGTTTATAGACTTCTTTTTTTTAAGATTTTATTTATTATTTTCAGAGAGAGGGGAAGGGAGGTAGACAGGGAGGGAGAGAAATATCAATGTAGGGTTGCTTTTCACCTGCCTCCAGCCACAGACCTGGCTGGAGACCTGGTTTGCAACCTGGTTATGTGCCCTGACTGGGAATTGAACCAGCAACCTTTGAGTACGCTGGCCAGCGCCTCTCCGCTGAGCCACCAGCAAGGATTCAAGTTCATAGACATTTTTTTTTTTATTATTTAAAATTATATTTATTGTCTTTAGAGAGAGGGGAAGGGAAAGAGGCAGAGAGGGAGAGAAGCATCAGTGTATGGTTGTCTACAGACCTGGCTGGAGACCTGGCTTGCAACCTGGTTATGTGCCCTGGCTGGGAATCAAACCAGAGACCTTTGGACTCATAGTCTGGCACCTTATCCACTGAGCCACCAGCCAGAGCAAGTTCATAGACTTTTTTTTTTTTTTTTTGTATATAATTGAAAACTTTTTTTTTAATTTTATTGTTGTTGTATTACATCCATCCCCTTTTTGCTTCCCTCTGTCCCCCTCCCCACCCACCCATTCCCCCCAAAGTCAATCCCACCTGTTGTCCTTTTAATTAAAAAATAGATATTATTTATATGCAGTCAGATATATTTAACTTTTTGTAAGCAATAGGCTAAATCTAGAGCACATTTATTTCTTGGACTAAAGAACTATTTTTGAAAATATGTTCATGTTACCTTCATATATTCTATTGATAATATTGGCTCTTGCATATATGTATCTTAGTGAGTGAATACATTTCTTTATAGTATGTGATTATTTTATTTATTCATTTATTTATTTTAAAGATTTTATTTATTATTTTTAGAGAGAAGGGCAGGGAGAGAAGAAGAAAGGGAGAAAAACAGCAATGTATGGTTGCCTTTCACCTGCCTCCAGCTTCAGACTTGGCTGGAGACCTGGCTTGCAACCTGGTTATGTGCCCTGGCTGGGAATTGAACCAGCGACCTTCAGGTTCACAGGCCAGCACCTTATCCACTGTGCCACCAGCCAGGGCCTATAGTATATGATTCTGATTTTAAAAGTATTATGTGATTAATAATATTTTCTCATGTTTACTACTAAAATATATGTTTAATCTTGAAAGATATGTTTTTTAACATGTTAATATTTATTACCATGTTATAAAACTACATATAGAACTAGAGTCTGGTAAAATGGCATTGATCTTTTCTGTTATTTATTTATTTATTTATTTATTTAAAAGATGTTATTATTTTTAGAGATAGGGGAAGGAAGAGAGGCACAGAGGGAGAGAAACATCAATGTATGGTTGTATTTCAACTGACTCCAGCTACGGATCTGGCAGGAGACCTGGCTTGCAACCTGGTTATGTTGCCCTGGCTGGGAATCAAACCAGCGACCTTTGGGTTTGCAGGCCAGCACCATATCCATGTAATTTTATTTTTTTAGGTATATTTTATTGATTATGTTATTACAGTTGTGCCAGATTTCCCCCTTTGCTCCCCTCTGCCCAGTACCCCATTCCTCCAGCAATCTTCCCCAACCTTAATTCATGAGTTGTGCATATAAGCACTTTGGCTTCTCCATTCCCTTTATTATTCTTAGCACCCCGTATATTTTGTACCTACCATTTATACTTCTTGGTCCCTTTACCTTTTCCCCCATTCTCCCCTTCCCTAATTTTAATGATTCAAAGTTATACTAACCTGGTGGCTTGAATATACTGTTTTCAAAAGTCTTTGGAAGTAAATTTAGTTTGAAATTACTTTCATCATTTCTTTTGACCTACAAAATGTTTAGCATTATTTGTTACAACTGGAGAGAAACCTTAGTATCTTTTAGTAATCACTTCCTTTATCATCTCCTGTTGCTACGAGTTGACATGTCTAATTTTAACATTGACTATCAATGTAACTTAGTGACAAATAATTTCATTCATACATTCAGAAGATCCGGTGGTAAAATAATTCTGGTTTGTGAAACCAGGCATGTAATATATTCATGGTAACTCTTTACATTTAACAAATTAACAAAAATGGTATAATGCTACCAATATATAAATTGCCAAACCTTTTCAGTTAATTTGTATTTCCTTGGGCTTTCTGATTATACTTCCAATGAATGTAAATTATTTTGATGACACTCACTCCACTTTCATGCAAATATAATATATACATCCATCTCTGAATAGCTCAACATGAATAATAGACACACTATTCAAGAGCATGAAAAATACTAAAATGTTTTCTTAAGGCTAAATCTATGACTGCTATATAAATTAGAGAAATTTTAAACCAATGGTGAAATTGAAGCTCAGTTATTTGGGGAAAACTTCATTTTAAGTACATGGGGAATCTCACTCAATTCTAAATAAAAATTCTATCTGCAAACAGTGTTTGGTTTAGCACATAACAAAAAGTCTATGAATTATTTTTTGCAATCTTTGATTCTTTAGGTTATTTTAATGAAGTACAATGACATGTATCTGAAGTTTGCCTATGATCAATTAAATTAATGTTTTTTTATTCTGCAAATTTTCATTGTGTGGATATGTAATTTTCACTTATTTCTTGGTAGTTCATTGAGTACTAAGAATACAGCTACTTTTATTAAATGTCTTTTAAGAAATTATGGCAGCAAAGAAACTATCAGTAAATATTGCAGAATATGGTGAGCTCATGTTTCAAGTAGTATGAATTTACTAGTAGCACTTGGAATGACTGGTGATTTTTCTTCTATAAGTTGTATATTCATTATAGAATAATTAATATATTTACATTTAAACAGTCAGCGGCAGAACCAATATCTGAGTAAAGTGAAGTGAACATTATTAGTATTGAGACTGAGCTATGTTTTTAATATATGGCAACTATTTAGAAATGTTTTATGCAAGATTTTTGCTGTGTGTTATCTTGTATCAAAATAATTGATAATGGCTTTGTGTAAACCTTGCATTAATTATTTTCTCTTTTTTTTTCTTTTCTTACTGTCACTTCTTTATTTTTATTTATTTTCATGTTTTTAACTCTACTCTTTTTTCCTTCATTTATTCTTATTCTATTTCCAAAAACAATTTTCATCATGCAGATAAATGCTGTGAAGCGAATAAAAGTGAAAATGGAAGCCAGTCATGGCAGCTGAGTGCTGCTGGGTTTTCTTTTATTATAGCCATATGTTTGTCTTGTATGTTTTAATGTTATTGTTGTTGTCTCACAATATAGTTTCTTTTATGCCCTGCAAATCTATAAAGCTAATCTAAAGTCATAATAAAAGATTTTCTAAGGTCCAACTAATTATGCTGTATATTCACCCATAAACAATTAGCTTCTTTTTCCTTCCCCAGATTGTCAACCTATAAGGTAGATAATTTGTCAGAAAATCACTGAAGGAAATTGAATCAGGATTGTTTATTTTGGGTCCCAGTTCATTGCATAACTTGCTTTGTTCTAAAACTTTCTTTAATTTCTACAGTTAACCTTGTTAAATAAACACATCAATTTTACTTGGATTTTAAGCATTTGCTACACCTAATCTTCCTTCATTTGATTATTTTGTAAAGTTCTTTTATTATGTAGAATTGTGGATCTTTTTTATTGGTCTTAGTTGTTATTCTTTAAAATGCATGTTTCTAACTTAAGGAACATTTATAATGTATAAATTATACCTCTGGTAATTTTTTATCATATTAGATGCATATCCTTATTTTCTTTCTTGAAATTTAACACTAATGAAAAAAATCCAGATTGTTTTTTTAGTTAGTGGAAATATATCTATGCAATTGTCCCACAGAAAATGATAAAGTTTAATATGTTTAAAAAGTTGGCATGACTTGGATTGTCTTTGGAGCTGGCATCAAATATTGATGTTCTAAAAGCATATATACTTATTTATTACATTTTCCTGAACAACTAAGAGCCAACTACTTTGCCAGGACCAGAGAGAGAAGTAATATTTCAGCTACTGCTTTCAAGAATATGAAATTAAGATGAGAAGGATGTGTTTCTAGATTCCACCTTGTAAGGGAGGCTGAGTTTGAGGGAATAGCAGAAGTAATGATTTTCACTTTTTCATTTTCATTCATTATAAAATGAAAAAATGGTATTTTGTGTTTTTCACTCCCAAGTAACCTTAGCAAGTGATTCTTGTTACTATTTAAGACAATGAGGAAGCAATCATATTTACATATATTCACAAGAGTGACCATAAGTCATGTAAATCAGATTACTGGGTCTGGGTTTTGAGATTTATTCATCAAAAACTACTTTTGTTGCATGATGGTATTCTCTGTTTCTTTTTCATGAATACCTACAGGATCCTTTAAAGTCAGATCTATGGCTAGATATGCCTTTAATAGTCTATTTTCTTTCATTTATCTTTTCCAAAGTCTTTGCTGTCCTCTGTTGCTCTTTCTTCTAACCTAGCAGTGGGCCTGTAGGATGCACACATCTCCCACCACAAATTGAACACATTTCTGTTTCTCTCCTTTCTCCCCCACTGAGAAATACGGATTCCCAATTTGTGCATTTTGTGAATCTAACCTGTTTTTTAGTAATGTTCTATTTTTCAATCTCCATAGCGAATGTTCCATTTATTTAAAAATTAATTACAAGTGTAACTATATTCCATGATGTTTGAGTTTGGATAAGATATGTAGATATGTTGATTACTATTGTGTAGAAAATGTTGAGAAAACAAGGAGTTTCAAAAGCACATCCAGGATTTTTTTTTTGTTGGTTATAACTTGACTGGATCTTTCTAGCAAATTATAACAAGAAAGTGATGTATTTGGTTGGCCAAAAACTCCATTCATTTTTTTTTTCCATCTGATGGCTCTGGTAGTGTTTAGTTGTCTTTAATTTCATTCAGAACAATTGTTAGATTGTGTTGTGACAGCTGTCATATCAGCATACATTTTTTAAAAAATCAAAATGGGTAAATTTGTGTGCAGCCATTTTAATATTGAAGATGGAAAAAAATACACAATATTTATGGCATATTATGCTTTATTATTTCAAGAAAGGTAAAAACAAATGCAACTGAAATGCAAGGAAAGATTTGTGCAGTGTATGGAGGTGCTGTGACTGATTGAACATGTCAAAAGTGGTTTCTGAAGTTTCTTGGTAATGCTGACATTTTGGACAAATGATTATTTGCTGTGGATCTATCTTATGGGTTGGAAGATTTTTAGCAGCACCCCCAGCTTCTACCCACTAGAAGCCAATAATGGAAGACAGCCGACATATTCAACAATTTCCAAATCAATAAAGCTATTGGTGAAAATAAAAAGTGTCTTTTATTCCATGGAGAAAACATAAGACTTTTTGGCCAACCCAATTGACATTAACTTGACTTAGTATATTGATTACAAATTACTTTTGTGGGGAGTATGGCACACATCTTTAGTGAGATAACAAAGGTGATTAATTTTTGAAATTTTATATTCTATAACTTAAAGTCACCAACAGTGATATGAAGGACACTCAGTCAGGTACATGACATCTACATTGACAGTTCAGAAAAAAAACCTAAAATTAAAATTCTGTCTTAGCAAAATTATTTCAATTTTAATAAGTTGTTCATGGTAAGAAGACATGATTCAATTTAAGTTTCTCTAGTATCATTCACTGAGTTATTTATCCTATGAATTTTTAAATAAAATTATATGTCTGAAGTGTCTGAGTATGAACTTGTGAGTAAGGTGAGTTATGTGTTAATCATTATATATAACCAGAAATATGTGCCTATAGCAGTTGATGTATATATCATAACTTTAAATATTAAATCATGTCAAAAGTTTGTTTTTACCATATTATACTAGTTACAGAGCTGGGTTGATGTGCTTATGCATGATTGCCATTGTCTGCATGTGAAATATCAGTTTAAAATTTTTATATAGACCTGAATATCTCCTTTTACTATCCCACCTCTTTACAAGTCTATCATGTCTCTTTTCTCCATATAGTATTCGGCCTTACTGATCTCTCTATCTTAATTCAAACTCAATAATTATTTATCACATAACCATAAGGCCCACCAAACTATGTTTTACATATGCTAACATATTATGCCTAGGAGTAGCAGTAAATTCTTATTTCCTACAAAATTTCTTCTGGAATTGGACGATGTTAAGGATACTACTAATTTGGATTCTTTCTCACCTAATACTATTATTCACTGACAATAAGCATATTTTATAAATTCTACAGTTATATATATATATATATATTCTACAGGTACAAAAGCATTATATAAGTGCACATACGAGTATATACATTCATACTGGAAAAGATGAACAAGATAGAAATATTTAATGGCTTATTTTATTCTCATTTCTTATTTAATTTTATTTCTTAAAATTTATATCCTTTTACTTGTCCTAAAATATCAAATGATATATTTATATAATGTTTATATATGCATATATATATATATGTTTTCAAGACATTATTTTCAAGAATAGTTACCTGATATTTTACATAATATTTTCAGTTTGTAACAGTTTATTAATAAATATATCTAGTCATATAAAATTATTTGAGAATTTTAGCCTCTTTGGTTTTAGAGATAAAAACAGCATTGAGAAGTTTAAATGATATATTACCTAAATTAAATATTATCATTTATAATTTCCTTTAGCCCTATGCATTATGATTGCACTTGAATAAAGATATAGGATCATTAAGATTATACCTAAATATATCATTTACTGTATTTTATTAAGATTCAAACTCAGAGGCATAATGTAATAATCTTTAAACTACTTGTGAGTGAATATAAATTAAATACAATCTATTATTTTGGTTTATTTCCTTTCATTTTCATTCCTTCTAAATTTTTCTTTCTAATATACTCCTCCTTTCTCACTCCCTTTCCCTTTCTCAATACCTAGACATGAGTAAGTGGGATGTATTTCTTCTATTTTTATGTTAATCATGGGTAAATTTTAAAGTCCCTGCATGTGTAGTATAGATATATGACAGAAAACCTCACCAGGCTAATGAATTGAATAGGAAACTCAAATGTATACATATCAAATGGCTGAAGATACAAATAATTCATAAATAGTCCTTGAAATGATTTTAGTATAAGTTTCAATAGGTAAAATGTCTATTTCCAAACCAGTTATG
The DNA here is from genome assembly GCA_004026585.1 of Noctilio leporinus. Taxonomy (NCBI): domain Eukaryota; kingdom Metazoa; phylum Chordata; class Mammalia; order Chiroptera; family Noctilionidae; genus Noctilio; species Noctilio leporinus. The sequence continues at coordinate 276,077 of PVIW01000595.1, forward strand.
TGATTAAAAATAAAGAGTACTATGTAGTTACTATGAATACTCCATATTCAATTTTTTAATTCAGAAGCTATTATCATTCAATTTCAGGTCTTAACTAAAGAAAAAGTCTTTCTATATTTCATTAACATGTTCTTCTCAAATTATCATCTAAATTTGAGTATTATCATAGAGTTAAGCTATTTTTAACTTTTAAATATAAAACTGTATTATTTCTTTTTACTTTATCATACTTAAGAAGTCTAAACATATAAAATTATGAAGGTCTAAACAACATCTCTTCTTAGGTAAGACAAAGAATTCAAAAAGTTTAAATCTAATTTAATTGCTCTGAAATAAAACAAAAATGGGAGTTTACTATCATGCTTTGTTTTCCAAATACCTTTGATATTTTTATCTTATTAAGATTATGAGCCAAATGAAGAACTCTGGTAGAATCTGCTTCTTCTAAGTGGCTATTAACTATTTTCAAAACCTAAAATATCTGTCCCTAAATAATACCAGAAGAATAGATTGTATATTACATCAATTTTGGCTACTATTAAACAAAATTTAAATTTTAAAAAATAGTCAAGGAAAATACAACATATATTCAAGAGTTTTATCAGTATATCTGAAATTTGAACTGCACTTGATATTGTCATGTCTTTGTTGGTAGACTATTATTTTACCTACTTTTTAAAGACTTGTTTGTTGTCCAAGTGAAATTTTATATTAAATGTGAACTAATGTTGTTGTACTAAGCCTAGGTATATTGCAAAATTTTTAAAGTGTGTATGTTCAAATTAAATTCAATAATTCTTTATTATTCCATTTTGTTATTAAAATACCAAGTTGTGCATTGCAAACATTGCATAATATTGAGAGGTAGCATCATTTTAAAAAGTATACTGTATTTTTTTTAATTCTATGTATGTACTAAAAGGTCACTATGAAATAAATCTTCTAGCTAATTATTTTTCCTAAAAGCAAGCAATTAAATACTACTGTTTTAAATATCCACAACTCATGCACTTTTTTAAATAATATTTTTATTTCACATTTTACATTGATTTTATGTATAACACTTTGTTTTAAAGTGGCTATTTCTGATTATTTAATTGCTTTTGTTTCCACCATAGCTTATTTTCATGAAACAATGTACATGTTATAAACATATTGTCCTCAGAATCATCTCTTACTTAAAATCGTCAACATAATATCAAACACTCTGGAATCTTATGCATGTGTTCCATAGTATATTAAATGTCATTTTGTTTTCTGTATGTATGTGTCTCCATAGTTGTAATAAAGAAAACTGAAGAAAAGCTTTGTTATATGTGTTTTCTTTATTACTGGTACAAACCCTTTCTGTCTTTGTTGTGTGTTTTCATTTCTAACTTGGTCAAATCCAGTATTTCAATACAGTAAACATATGAAGAGTTATTTATCTTTTGGAAAAAATAATACACCACCAGAAGACTTATATTGTAAAAATAACTGAAAAACTGTAAGAAATACTGTTACTTTCATAGTAAAATAATTCTAAGGTTTACTTATAAAATTGTATTACTAATGGGAGGCCAAAATAATCATAAAATGGTGAAACACATTAATATAAATAATTTCAACAATTGCTCGGTAGCCTATATTGCTAGTAAATGTTTATAAAAGCATAATTACTTAGAGTAACTTTTCCCTATTGCTTTGATTAATATATCGTCATAATTCAGTTTCAGCACCATGAGGGTAAGGTTGTAGAAAATTATGAAGGTTCTTTGCTTATTCATAACTAAGTTGTGAAACATAAATGACTTAAATGCTTACAAATAATAATAAAAATAATGTAAAAATAGAGTGCCTTTTGATTTTTAAACACATACCATGTCACACACTATGAAGAATACCAAAGTGCAGTATTTCACTCACTCTTCATACAGCTCCTCTGGGGCATCACTTTTCATATAACTTATGTGAAAAAGGCAAGGCCTAAAGAGGCTGAATAATATATATAGTGAAGAGTCACAATTAGAACCCAAATCTAGTTCTGTTATAAAGCCATTACTTTTTTTTTTTTCATTTTAGCACTGGACATGGGCTCAAATAATAACTTTTTAAAATGTAAATTATTCAATTAGTTTTTCTAAAGACAAAAAGTGCTATTTTCTGATTTAGACATGAATATATATTTATCTGATACAAACAAAGCCATGTTGCACTGCCAGATGAAAAATAGTGCAGAAATTACAAAAGAAAATGTTAACATATGAATTTGCATTATTTTAAGGCACATTTAATCTTTATTATTCAAATACATATCTTTATATATTAATATATTTATATATATTAAAATGAAGGTTTTAATATTTATATTTTGTAACATTTGAACTTCTTTTAATTGCTATAACAGTTATAGAAATTTTATACTTTAAGAAAGAGAATTAAATTTTTTTTCATGTTCTTTTTATTTTTTTCTGAAGTCTAATAACAATGAAATAATTTCAAACGTGAGGTATCTGGGATTGTTTGACATTTTTCTAATGGCAGCCACTTTAACTTTATATCACTTTATTTTTTTGAGCCACTCTGAAGAAAGAAATTTGAGGAAATTTATTTTAATACTATAATTCAAGAAACAATGCATCAGAAAACCCAAATTACTAGTCATTGACATAGCCAAACAACCTGAAATCTCAGTTTTCTTATCATTGTTTTATTAGATTACACTGAATCGATTTTATCCTATAGTTATATGATCATATATATTATACCCAGTTCCATTAATTTCTTCTTGATTGGCCAATAGTGTAATGTATGTAACCACCACAGTTGCTGCCAAGTTGTTAGTCAGCTGTTATCTTTCTCACTTCAACTCATACATGTAGCTGCTTCCTCATAATTAATGGAATAAAATCACATTGTTTATAGTTTTAAATTAATATGAAATTAAACCATCACACTGTGATTTTTACACATTTTCTGAAAACACCTTATAAAAAGACATTAATGTTGGTAGAAATACCTTTAATTATATAAATATAATATTTTACTTACTATCTAGTAAAAACTAAAATATATATTTTCATCTCATCCTCTATCATTTTCATTTTAAGAAATCAGAACAGTTTCAACACATCATTTGCATAGCAGCTATATGTTTGCTTCTCTACTGATTTCTCATTTATTTTTACAAAGATAAAAAATATTGAAAAATCATAGTAAAATATAATCACTTTTTATTTAAGTATGGTTTAAAATCATCTCATCAAGTTTGCATTTCTGTTTTGAAGAATTCATGAGTAACAAACTTCAATTTGCTATTGTTTGTCTTCTGTAGTTTCTACATAATTGCAAAAAGGCTAACCTTGGTATGTATGTTACATGGAAGGTTAAACACAAAACTCCCTAATGTTCCTTTTTTTAAATATATTTTATTTGTTTTGCTACTACAGTTCCAATTTTCCCCCTTTTGCCCCCTCCACCCAGCACCCCATTCCCTCCAGCAGTGCCCCCCTTAGTTCATGTCCACGAGTCATGCATATAAGTTCTTTGGCTTCTTTATTTCCTTTGTTCTCCTTAACATCCCCCGTCTATTCTGTAACCACCAATGTGTACTTTTTGTTTCCCTTTCACATCCAGACAATTCACCATTTAATTACTGCCTTTTGTCAGCTTCTCAAATCATACTAAGACAAAGTTTTCTTTTCACTATTCCAAAATGCCTATGTTAATTCATTTGTTTAAAGAATTACTCTTTTAAGTAATATGAATCGCAATATTACCAAACACATGCAAAAATCCATTTACACCCATACATATTTTTACACATATTTAAAGCACATACTGGATTTTGAAGCATTAATATAAAAAAGGTAAAATATGCCAATAGCTTACATAATTATTACATGTCAAATGATAGTATTTTAGATATATTGTAGCAAGATTTAGCAGTTTTTTCTTCTTTCATACTTATTTTACTCTGGGATGCTATTTTTGTGAAATATATCACAGAAATGGTGTTTTGCAGAACTCACTTTTGTGAAAGTTGTCCTAGAGACAATTGTTCTTGAGAAGAAGAAAATATACATTAATTATAAGTAGACTTTTTAGAATGTTTGGACTTGTTCACAATGTTTAGTTTTTTAGTTTTGTTTTTTTTATTTCAAAGACTTTATTCATTATCTTTAGAGGAAGAAGGGCAGGGAGGGAGGAAGAAAGGAAGAGAAACATCAATGTATGTTGCCTTTCACCTGCCTTCAGCTACGGACCTGGCTGGAGACCTGGCTTGCAACCTGGTTATGTGTTCTGGGTGGGGAATCGAACCAGCGACCTTTCATTTCACAGGCTGGTACCAATCCACTGAGCCAGCAGCCAGGGCTTACAATGTTTAGTTTTAATACCATAACTTGATATTTTGAATATATAACCAAAATGAAGAAATTGAAGTCGCTAAGACACAATATAGTGTCTAAAGCTGGACATTTCACAAAACCCAATATATTATAAATTCCTTGGAAAATCATAATTCCATTAATATATTTGTTTACATTTTTCATATATCATCATACATTTAGAAAATTCAAAGGTATATACATTTAAAAATTTTATAATAGGTTACGTAGTTTGCAATTTGAACAAGCAAAATGTAAAATAGCAATTGTAGTTTAATCATATATGGGTATGATTCAATTTTGTAACATAGTATTTTGAAAACACTTTTTGTTTGTGCAAAGAAAAATGTTCTATTTTCTATATATTGTCAGACTTTTAATATTAATAGAAAAATGAAAATAGCCAGGAAACAGTTGAACTAAAAAACTAAAATTTAAATTATTTAATTCTTTATCACTGGTCAATATCTGCTTTGATAATATTAATTTCAATTTAAGAACTTTCTCTTCCTGCTAGCCAATGAAAGCCTAAGTAACTAAATCATCTTTTCCAAAACAAACACCAAAATTAAAATGCATATGGAGAATGTATAGAATTAGTGATTTAAGAAAAACTTTAAAAGTAGCTGTTTGAAGCCCTGGCTGGTGGCTCAGTGGATGAGGCGTTGGCCTGCCAACCCAGAGGTTGCTGGTTTGATTCCCCAGCCAGGGCACATAATGAGGTTGCAAGCCAGGTCTCCAGCCAGGTCCATAGCTGGAGGCAGGTGAAAGGCAACCACACATTGATGTCTCTCTCCCTCTCTGCCTCTCTTCTCTCCCTTCCCCTCTCTCTGAAAGTAATAAATAAAAAATATATATTAAAAAAAGTAGCTCTTTGAATAGATAATTATGAAATCAAGGAAGTAAAATTTTTCTTAGAATAACTATTATATTTTAGAATTTTCCTTTTTTACAGGGCATTGTTTAAAAAGATGAATATTAAAACCATAAGGAGAGTTGAGTAAATATTTAAAAACAAGGTGAAAGTGATGGAACATTTGACATGTCATACCATTTAAAGTATCTAGAATTATTATACCTACCTATATATATTAAACACTTAAGTGTTATTGTATCTCATAGAGTATCTATTTTTAAATATATTACTGGACACTAATGATCTAATGTTGATTCAACCACTAGTCACATATAAAATGCAGAATCCGCTCCCTTCTTCAATCTTAGCATCAAGTGGTGTTGGCTGGCATGTCTACACGCATTATGGAAATGGCATGGAATATGGGAGAGTGGCCCAGCCTCTGCTAGTGCCATCTAACCATTACAACAGGATCATCTGTCCTGTATATCTCTCCCAACTCCCTTCACTCTTCATCAGTTTTGTGGGTCTTGGTGTTTGTATCTTTTTTTAGGGGGTGGGGTCATTTATTTGTATGTGTATTCAGTGGCAAGGCCCATGCTTTTTAACATCATTTACCACTTAATAAACCCCATCCTTCCCACCACCCCAATATCTTATCTTTACTATCCATAAATATCTCCTAATTTCAGAATATATCAGATATTTTCTTTCACGTGTTTCCATCTTTGTTCATGCTATGTTCTGATTGAAATGGACTCCACTGGACATTCGGAAAACTTCTTCAACACCATCTCAAATGTCATTTTCTTTACCATGCCTTCCTTGACCACTTACCACTAACATATATTTCTCCCACCTATCTGATCAGGGCAGTTTGTTTTAAAAACCATTAGGAAAGCAGTTAATTACACTGAATTTCAGTTTCTAAATTATATCCTAATACATTATGAGCTACTTGGAGAAAAAAAGCACTTGGTCTTTTGCTTATTTTATCCTCATAACTGTTTGCTAGAGTTGCTTAATGATATTGCAATAAATTAAAGGATATCACATATTTTTTACCAATTTATTCCTTGATAAATATTTTATAACATCAAAGGACTATAAGATATTTTTTAAATATATTTAATTTATAACTATACCTTTGTTAACAAGCATAGATAGGAAAAGATACCCATAAAGTATAGTTTTAAAATTATAAATGCTATTATATGGCAATATACTTAAAACTTCCTATCACCAAGTATTTTCAATTCGCTATTTTTTTCTTGCCCCAAGTCATACTTACTTTAAAAATGCCTGGTTTATCAATATGCCTGATTTATCAATGCTGCCTTTATACCCCACCTTCTCCCAAATAATACCTCTTAATAGAGAGAAGTGATTTGGAAGAAAATTTTGGTTTATCCATGGGTTTATGTAACTACATGTAACAGAACATTTTGACAGAGAATCAAAATGACTAAAGAATGGGGACTAGTAAGGAATAGATCATGTAAAATAGAATTTTCATTTATAGAGAAAATGAAGGTTATATGAAAACAATTTGTAGTGAGACATAAACTGTATATATCAATATTGTTTAACTGAATAAAGTTAGAAAAGACATGACCACCTTGTTAAAATATATTGAAAATAGCCTGAGAATATAAAACATATATAAATAACCCTGGCTGGTGGCTCAGTGGATAGGCACCAACCTGCAAACCCAAAGGCTGCTGGTTCCATACCTAGTCAGGGCACATAACCAGGTTGCAAGCCAGGGTAGGTCTCCAGCCAGGTCTGTAGCTGGAGGCAGGTGAAAGGCAACCATACGATGATATTTCTTTCCCTTATTCCTCCCTCCCTGCCATTCTTCTTAAAAATAATGAATAAAATCTTTTTTAAAACATATATAAATAACAACACAGGGCTTTATTGATGCATTTCAGTAATGTTGAAATATTATTTGTAAATTTTGCTTATAATTTTTAAAATTTGAAAATTTCTAATTCCTAAATTACTATGTGAATTTTACAAATACTATTATCAAGGGACAGGAAAATTATATAAAATGAACATCCACATAACTGTTATTCACCATCATGAACTTGTATAATTTGTTTTTAGATATACAAAGAGCTTCGATGAACTTGATACATATTCATTTAAAACACAATAAATTACTGATCCTAAAATCTAAAAATCCTTTCTACTTCCAAAGCTTTTAGAAAACAATATAATATAATATATATGTATATACTACCTTTTTCATTATTGTAATTCAGTTTTGATTTTTAATATAACAGCATTGGCAAAAGGAAGTGATTTTTTACCATTGTGACATTCTTTTGAGTCAATAAAGCTATTGTAATCATCATAACCTGCAGTTTTTGTCCATATGAATAACTCTAAACATACTTTTGCCCACTCCTGTATTTAAAAAAATTTTTAATGTTATTCCATGATTTTTTTCCAAAATGCAGTCCCTTATGAAAGACTCTTGCTATTTTCCCATCACTGATAACAAAGCTCTTTTCAAAGCCATCACGGATTACTAGAATTACATACTTTTTTCTTTAAATTGTTCATTGAAAAACACATAAGATTACATGTTGTACCCACACAATTTTCGTTCAGCTAGCTCAGTCAACAGTCAAATATCTGAGTAATAGGAACTCAAATGAACTCAAAATTGTCACTAATAAGTGTGTTTTGTCAGGAAGCTGAATGATGTAAATGCTTTTTTCATCTCATGAATTCTATGAGCTGTACAAAAGGGGTACTAAGATGTAACAGAATAAAAGATTAGAACACAAAAGATGTAGTCTTTATTGTTTTTTAGACAGAAGCCTTTGATCCATTTTGTAATAATCTTTAAAGAGTATCAATTTTATATTTATTTTGATGAAGATAAATGTATCTAAAATAGTGTGCAAGATAATCATACTAATAAAAGTAACTATAATAATAATAAAAGCTAATGGTGAACTAAAGAGGATAAAATGAATTACAAAGGATGAGAATAGCAAATGAACAATATATTACTTTTCCAAACTGAGCGAAAGTCAATGTCACCTATCAGTGACAATTAGAACATTATTAAGAATTATCTTGCTTTTATTCATTTTAACATCAGCCAAGAAAGATTTTAGTTTGACATATAAAGTGAGTAAATACCAAAAAATAATCTATATGGAATAAATAAATAATAACAAACTAAAAAACTTGAGTCTGGTCATAGTGAAAAGCAAATATAACACTAGAAAAATAAATAGGATCATTAGCAACTATTATTTTAACCTTAGGCCTTCATGAAGAGAACTTATCAACAAAGCAGCAATAATCAAAAGCCACATTTAAAATGTAAATATGATTTTACAATTATTTTTGTGCATCATAATTCATGAATGTTAGCAATATTCAAATAGGAAGTAAACATAATTGCTAAAGTCTAAGAAGTTTGGAGGTAAAAATTAAGATCTTATTATTTAAAAGAAGATGCTATAAACAACAAGTAGCAAAGTTACTATTAACTAATAAGATAACAAAAATAACATATTTATATAATGCTTTGAATTTCCAAAGTGCATTCATATATGATTATCAAACAATATTTTAGCTGAATATATGATGATAATTTTTATCCACGTTCATGTAGGAAAATGAAACAATAAAGTTGTAAATACAATGTAAATATATCCAATAATGGTATATGGGCCATAAAATAGGTGAATACCACTATGGATATTCAAATTTTAGAATTTTCATTAATATTCATTTCATGTCATCTTTCTTATTTCTTATATTTTACTTTATAATTACATATTATATTTTTCAAAGTATAAATATAAATTGTTTATAATTTTTTTAAGTATCTTAGGAGTATACCTACTCAAATTGTCCTAGCTATATGGGGAAACAATAAAATAGTGGCCTAGAGAAATGTAAGACTATAAAATGTAATCATAATTGCTCTTGAATTTGCTGTTTGACTTTTTTTAATTTTTGAATTAGTGCAAAATGGTATCTCATCATTCTTGTTGATACAATTTGCAATGATTTTGTCATTTGCAATTAAAACAGGTAAAGAGTTTTGAAGAAACATTGGAAACCTCAGAACTTGGAGCATTGGTTTGCTTTTAACAGGGAAATTAAATATAAATAAAAAGTTCGTGGATCTATTAATTCAGTGATAAACACCAGGGACCTTAAATTCAGGGGGCCTGTAGTCATGACACAGAAAAGAAATCTGGTCTTTAAAGCAATGAAAATCACATGAGATTGTGCTCAGATGCTGCTTGTCTCAGAACCGTCAGGAAAGTCTGAAGCATGGGCTAAGACCAGCTGTATGGAAAAGCAAGGGGGTGGGCCTGCAGGTTGGGTAGGGTCGGGTCTCCAGGAATCACCAGTGACCCAGAGACAGCTCTGGTCTGCCAGCTCTGTGAGGGGAGTGTGGTCAGCAAAGGAACAAGGGCTTCTGCCAGCACTTCTGTCTGGAAGAAAACAGCCAGATAATTCAGGTCTGTCGTGTGGGTCCCTGCTGCCTTTCAGGCTGCTGGCCCAGCGCTGGAGCTCAGAGCTAGGGAATCGGCATAGGTTCTGGGTGGACTCTCAGAAGAGCTGCCTGGGACTGCAGAGCCCTCTGCCTCACTCGGCCACAGTCCTCACTGCTCTCACAAGTTGTGGGGACTTCCTTACAGAGACCTGGAGCCCTGGGCTAGAGGTTGGGTGTGGGGCAGGGACCCCTGACTCCTCAGGAGGGACCTCCACAGACAAGATATCCCTCCCAATTTTTATTTACCATATGGATGCGGGACCAGCCCTTTCCTAGCCGCCACCTCTTCTTCCAGTCTCAATGGGACTGCTTCTTTCTATCCTTCATTATAGGACTTCTGTTCAGCTCGATTTCTGAATGATGGAAGTTCCACAGCTTAACTGTAATTTTTATTTGGTTGTGAGAAGATGCCGATACCATATTTACCTATGTGTTGTCTTGACTGGGAGCCCTTGTACTTTATTTAAGTAGTTGTTCCTCCACTACCAGAGTAGGGAGGATTGATTTACATTTTTCTGTAAGAAAACTACCCATTTTAACTAATTCACAATATTTTATTCTTGCCTTTTGATTATTTGATGGTGAATATCCAATATAAAATATTAACTTTTAACAGGTATAAAAAAATGTAAAAGCTGACGCTAAATAGTCTTTATTTGTCCTCCCTGGACTTCAGTTTTCTTAGCAGTAAAGCAGACCTGATAATATTCTTTTCATTTGTAATGGGTTTGTTATTAAAATTATAAAGTACATGTGTAAATATTCTGGAAAGCTACAAAGCTGAGATAAAATTAAATTTAAACTCCTTTAAATCATTGCTATGTCCATTTCAATTTGTCAAATAATTAAAACCATAATTAACTTATAAAGGTAGAATTTTCTGCATGTTTCTGAGAACATAAATTGTTGCTAGTTTCCAAATTCTGGAAAAGTCATCCTAGTAAAGTTTGTGGTTCCATTTGTAGAAATCCAAAGTCAAATAAGTAAATTTTAACACCAGAATATGTTGGTGGCACAAAAAGTTAGAATATTTATAGTTTTCATAGTTATTGTATTCTAACCTCATCAGAAATAAAAATACATATTTAAATATATCCTTGAGCTGATTTTAAAAAGCATTACCTCAAAATAAAACTTAAATATTTATAACATAAGCCTATTTGATGTCCACTTTATCCTCTGCAATAACAAAAATGTATTTGTTTTTTCATAAAAATGCAACTTCAAGTAAGTTTTCAGTTTTTTAATTATAAAGTTAAAAAGATAAAATTGTGTTTCTCTAGGAAAAAATACCTTTTTAGCGTCAATATTTCTTTAAGGTGCTTTATAAATAGAATGTTTTTTATGAACTTTTTTAAAAAATAAAAATGAAGCAGGTCAGTATACTGGTTGAATGTTAAAAAGGTCACAAAAATATTTACTATTTAAAAAGTAACTTGCAAAGCCTAAGTCATTATAAAAGTGATTATATTTTCAAGAGAATAATCAATGCTTACTAAGAGATACTGTAGGTTGTTAATGGAAAAAGTACATATACAAATTAAATTTTAGTCTTTTATCAAAAAAATCACATTTCCCTAGAATTTTATAAAAGAAAGACAATAATAATTTTAAATATTTGTTAAATTTTTACTTAGTGCTGAACACTAAGTGTGGAAGTGTTAAACGGGTCATTCACAACAACCTTTTCCTAACCCAAGGCCAGTCTGTGGTGGTGGTGGCTTTCGTAACTGTCCCTGTCGTAATAAAGAGTCATCTCTGCCTTGAAGAGTGAGCTGATTCACCTGACATATGGCAATAAGTGATGAACCCAGGATTCTCTGACCCCAGACCCAGTGCATTTAACTATAAAGCAAGATTTCATACTTTAAAAAAAAAAGTCAAGCCCTGGCTGGTGGCACAATGTATCAGGTGGCAGCCTGTGAATCCAAAGGTCAATGGTTGGCACAGTGTATAAGGTGACAGCTTGTGAATCCAAAAGTGGATGGTTCGATTCCCAGCCAGGGTACATAACCAGGTTGCAAGCCAGGTCTCCAGCCAAATCCTCAGGTGGAGGCAGATGAAAGGCAGCCATACATTGATGTTTCTCTCCCTCTCTGCCTCTCTCCCTCCCCTCTCTTTGAAAATATTAAATAAAATCTTTTTTAAAAATGTCAGTGGGGATTTATGCAATGGGCCAGATAAATCATCGTTGACCTCTGGGAGTTACTGCTTACAACTCTGCATGTGAGAAGAACCTAAATGAAGAGAGGAATGAATAATTGAAAGCTCAAAGGTCCTTAAGCTTCAGTACATTCCCCAACCAGGCATATATTTTCAACTATTATTTTTTGAGCTTGGTTGTTGAGTTATGTGCAGTATATCCAAAATAACTACCAATAAAGTAAATGTAGACAAGAGAGAGTCATTATGCGGAAAATATACTAGCATGCAAACAGGTATGATTTTTCAGAAAGGGTTTTCTCAACACTCAAATGTGTATGTTTCTGTATCTTTCACTTGTGATCCACATTAGTTGTTTAGCAAGCATGCCATTATGATCTGCGTAATAAGGGTTTTTATTTTTATTACTAAAAAAGAAATTATAATTTTATAATGTTAGGAAGCACATTTTAACATAGTCGTGCTAAGAATCACTTTGAACAAATTCCATGTCATCTTTTTTCCCCTTTAAACAATACAATATAATCAGTTTAATCTGGTTTCTTTCCAATGTGCTTATTTGCTTATCTATATGATTACAGCTCTGTAGTCTCCTCTCATATTCAACCACAGGCACGTAACACTAGGTTTATTTTTGCTAGACTAATCCTTGCCATTTCCTCTTTCTCAGTCAGCATCTCACATCCTATTCTTCATCACCTTTTTCATGGATTTTTGGTTTTTGGGATTTCCGACAACCCCCTCCCCCCCTGCCAAGGCCAAGTGTCTTCCACCCTGCCCTATCTGCCAAAAAGATCATAAATACCATAATTCTGAAAGTTTGCCTCTAGTAGGATTTGTTAAAATGTTGACTAGGAAAATACAAGGATACATTTATTCTAAAATATTGATTTTAAACATATTCATACACAGATATTTTTAAATGTTCTATCTGTCAAAGCAAAGCACTCGGAGCCTTCATTTGCAAATTTAACTCTTAACACTAAAATAATCCTAACATTTACTTACGGCTTCCCTTACAGGAGTGTTGACTGTATTTTCCTTTTAACAAAGTAAAGATCTGTTCGTGAATGTCTGATCAAGTACAGCTACAGATATGATAAGATTCATTCTCTTCCCCACAGGGACCCAAGAAGCCTGTTGGAAAGAAGAGCCACTGAAGAGTTGTTCTCTAAAAATAAAATATATTTTAAACTAGTTTAAATCATTACTGTGTCAGATAGTTTCAGCATGACTGTCTCATGGTGTCTAGTGTGAGGTTTAATAAATTGTTTTTCTTTTTGGTTTTGTTCTTTTTTTCATTGTTTAAGACACACTTTTTAATGGCCTTGGGCTTGGAGCCGTCATTGGCCTGGGGGTTGCAGCGCTGGTGCTCATTCTCGTGGTCACAGATGTCAGCTGCTTCTTCATCCGGCAATGCGGGTTGCTCATGTGCATAACCAGGAGAATGTGCGGGAAGAAAAGTGGCTCCAGTGGCAAAAGTAAAGAACTTGAAGAAGGAAAGGCTGCTTACCTGTGAGTATGGGACATGGCATCGCGTTACGCTAAACAAACGCCACCATCAGCTTGAGTGCTGCATTCAGGGCTTTGTTTTGCCTGCAGAACACTGCAGAGTTTACCATCACTGGACGTTGGCTTTTTTATGATCTTAAATCTATATTGCCTTACGTATAACATCTTATGGAGCCAAATTACTTTGAAAACAACCAACCATATTAAAAAATCTTTTTTAAAAAAAAAGATTTTATTTATTATTTCCAGAGAGAGGGAAGGGAGAGACATCAATGTATGGTTGTCTTTCACCTGCCTCCAGCTGCGGACCTGGCTGGAGACTTGGCTTGCAACCTGGCTACGTGCCCTGGCTGGGGAATCAAACCAGCAACCTTTGGGTTCACAGGTTGGCACCTGATCCACTGTGCTACCAGCCAGGGCCTAAAAAAATCTTAAAATGGGGTCCACAGTAAAAATTTTATTGACATTTAAACATTTATAGGTAGATAGGTAAGTAGATAGATGAATAGATTAGATATATGATAGTTACATAAATAGATAATAATACGATTCTATTTGGTTATGACTTTCCCCACCATTTATCAGTTAATGTTGAATAAAACAAAAGCATCAATAGTAATCTGATTTAAAAACTAAATTGAATTGAGTTAACAGAAATTGTACCAATGCCTACAACTGTAAGATGTGACTACATACAAGTTTCAAAATTGTCTGGATAGGAAATACATGCATCTAATTTTAAAAGTGCAACAGTAATTCATTTTTTTATTGTTGAGTTCTTTCTATTTTGTTTTCTGTACATACATTTAGATATACATGGTTTTATACCTGATTTTCTAGGCTTAGATATATAGAAAAAATTTTTCTGCATGGATATATTCTTTTTTGTCTTCAAGCCTGTTTCATTATTACTTAGGCAATTTGTGACCATTTCTCATGGATATGTTACAGGGATTTTTTTCACTTCAATAGATGTTAAATTTAATAGCATAAATTTTCAATTTTTAAAAATTGATTCAATTTGCAATCAAAATGCCACCTGCTTAATTGCTGGACACAGAACATTTTAAAGATCAAACGGAAATTGGGCTCTATCTTACATTTGAATAGGATATTAATATGTGACAGTAAATAGAATGGGATCATTTCACCATTTGATATATTCTGTTCTTTCCATAAGAACATGCTATACTTTTACACTGTCTTATCAACTGAATAAAATATCATCAAACTTAGTTTTAGCTTTTTCCTTATGTAGAAAAAATAATATATTGTATATTTATATAAGATATATATGTGTGCATACATACATATATATATATATAATATATAAAAGATGAATTTTATGCACCTTCATTCTTGCTCAACCACTGAGCAAATATTATTTATGGAATAATTACCAGTAACAAACACTGTTATGCAATCTAGCAATAAAGTGATGAACATGTCATTTTGGAGCTTGATAGTTCATGTCTCTTTATTGCTGAGTAACGTTCAGTCGTACAACTGCTCCACTGTTTATCTATTCACTGGCTGAGAAAGACACCTTAATTGTTCTAAATTTTTGGCAAGTATGAATAGAGGTTCTATAAACACATGTGCAGATTTTTGTGTCGACATAAGTTTTCTACTCATTTAGGTTAATATGAAAGAACGCAGTTATGGGATTGGGTGGTAAATGTATGTCCCTGGGTAGCTGAAGACTTTACACCCCTTTCTTATTTGGGGAAGGGGCACATTTAACGAACTGTAGAAATGATCCCTGAAAATATAGTCTTGGAAGGAGCACATTTAGTATTATGAATACCTCATTTCCAGACCTTCTATCTCACCTAGCATCCATCATTAACAAATGACCTCCTGGCTTTTCTTACTTTTACTTTATTTCTTGAGATATGAAATGTTTCAATAAATGTTCCACTTTTTACAATTATGATAAGTTACTTTAATATTTTAAAAATCTGTTAAAGATTATGCAAACATGAAATAATAAATTAAAGTACCTTTCATAAATGAAAGTATTCTTGCATTAAAGAATACTTGTTTGAGTATTCTTTATTTAAACTATTTTCTTGAAAACATGAATATGCTAAATTCAATGATCATGTTATAGTCAAATCTTGCATATAAATTTATAGAAACATTTAAAACAATCAAAGATATATATACATTTTATCTTTCATATTTTGAAACATAGTTTTGATGAGAAAAAGTATTGTAGACAAAAGGGAATTTCTTCTTTCTACTTTTTATGAGTGGAAAATATGACAAGATGAATTGAAATGCAAAAAAAAAGTAATAATCCCTTGTGGTATTTCAATATGACCATGTTGGATTTATTGAGTAGGTGGCCGTATTCAGGAAGATCTTAAAATATATTCTAATATGCATCCATTTTTACAATATATAGATAAAAAGTTTTTTCTTTATTTTTCTAGGAAAGATGGCTCAAAAGAGCCGATAGTGGAAATGAGAACAGAGGACGAAAGAATTACTAATCATGAAGATGGAAGCCCTGTAAATGAGCCAAATGAAACCACACCACTGACAGAACCTGAGTATGTACAGATTAAAATGCTTAATGACTTTTGGATAAGTATTTGGAAAACTGATAACACATCATAATTATCTTAGCAAATATTTTAAAATATGATCATTTGTGAAAATGTTTTCTGTTTTCCAATGACACTACATACATGCGAATATCTAAAAATCTGTTTTTCTACAGTCATCTCACATGAGAACTTTGTATCCATCTCAGAGAAAAGCTGCTGTTCCAACATATACTTATAATTTTCTACAAAAATATCAGAAAGATATAATCAGAGTTTTTACATTAACCTCACTGTTTAAGAAGGTAATGGTTTGAAAATGTGATTGATTTTTACTGAAATAAAAGTCCTTCAGGAAAGTAGTCATTGCTTGGAATATAAATATTATAGTCTAAAATAGAAATAGTATTAAATATGCACAAGACTTTTTTTAAAAAGAAAAGTTATAAAGGACAGGAAGAAATGTTATTAAAATGTGATTTTAATCTTTATATAGTAAATGGTGCTTGGCCTCCCTTCAGGATCATTCTTGCTGCATCCATTATAACTCCATTAAAACCATAGCAAGTATTTTAACTATACCTTTAAAGTGTATGAACGTTGCAAAGGTTCACATACATAAAAATTAAAAGGATCTAAACCAAAAACATTATTGAGAAATAGTAGGCCCTGACTGGTATGGTTCAGTGGATTGGCACCAGCCTGTAAACCCAAAGGTCACTAATTCAATTCCCAGCTAGGGCACATAACCAGGTTGCAAGCCAGGTCTCCAGCCAGGTCCCCAACTGGTAGCAGTTGAAAGACAACCATACATAGATGTTTCTCTCCCTTTCTTCCTCCCTCCCTGCCCTTCTCTCTAAAAATAATGAATAAAAATCTTTTTTTTTTTAGATTTTATTTTATTTATCCACTGTGCCACCAGCCAGGGTGATGAATAAAAATCTTAAACAACAACAAAAAAAAGTAGTAATAATAGTATTTTATTGAAAATATTTAACTCTAACAAACCATGACCAACACACTATTCTTTAAATATTGCACACTAAAATGACTTAAATTTCACTGATTTCAAAACAGAGGTTTCTTTTTCTTTGCCAAGCAACATTCTTTTGCAGGAAAATTTGATTTAGGCTTCTCACCGTAAGTTGAGTGTTTTCAGTGTTGAAGAAAATAATTTGTTTCATAAATCCCCATGATCTCCTCTCAAGGCACTGAAATGATTCATACTTAGGCAAATCCAATGTGTTACTCTGTAGTTAAAATTTTAATATGAATCCTTGGACCATTTTTAGTGATTGTATTTAGAATTATTACATTCTAATTTGAAGTTAATTCTAGTAGAGGTAGCAGAGACAGGTGTGTTCCATAGTCTCTTCCTCAGAAGTTATAAATCTTTTCAATGAAGCCAAATATTAACCCTAGAACAAACTTTTGTGTATAATTTTCACTTACAGTGTTATATTGATGTGCATGAAAATGAGTTAAGAAAATACCCTTGCATATGACAGACATATATTTTAAAGCAATCTAACAAACAGAAACTGAAACAAAAGGATGACCATAACTACTCTAGGACTCAATTGTAGAAAAAAAAAAAAAAAAAAAAACTCAATAAAAAATTATAGCATTAGCAATGTTTTTTTAATTACCACAAATATAAGTAGTTAATATTTATATAGGTAAAAATGCACTTTCCAAGAATGAATTGAAACACTGGTTAATTACAAACGCAATGCAATGCTAGTGCTCAAAGAGCACTAGCTCTTTGAGTGGGAGATGTATTAAGCCTATGCAAACTTCCCACAGGAGCTTTACATTTCTCTCCATTTTGATGCTTCAGGTGACCCTCTGTTTCCATAATCTGTATTGTCAGTGTTTTCAGTATTTGGGAATAAGACAAAGGAAGAACTGTGTCTGCGCTATTTATAATATGCATAAAAGAGCTTGCCCTGAAGGTACAAAGTAGATGCTACCTCATCCCAGAAATGGACCTTATTAGCTTTTCCTAGGAGTTATCTTTGATTGATTAGTTTTCACTTGGTATCTTTTATCTTCAGAATAAAGACGATTACCCACTCATTCCAAAATATGAAATAAATTGCAACTACATTTCAGAACAGGGCCTGGCCTTGAGCAGGTCTACCCCAGGCTGGCCTGTAGTGTGCAGGTTCTTGACTAGGTGGGAGAGATCTCACAACACAAGTCCAGGTGATTTTTTTATTAAGCAAGTTTATTAAGGCTGGGGACAGTGAAACAAAGGAAGGATTTAGGGTAGAAGAAGAAAAGGGAGAGAGCCTAGGTGGGGCTCAGCTTTGTTTCCTAGAAACATTACCAGATGTTTACCCTAGCAAAGGTGGGGCAGCTTTTAGCTCATTGGGAGTCAGGGAAAAAGAGGGCCTTGGATTCAAGTTCAAGGAGAAAGCTGGGGTGGAGCTGCAGTTGCCCATGTTCCCCTACTGCAGTCTCCTGGGGACCCTTAGAGCTCAGGAGGAAGTAAAACATTCATGCCTCCTCCGAAGGAGCATGGGCTCTCTCTAGAGCGAGCCCACACCCGGTCTTTGTCTTGAGGGCTTTTCTCTCTCCTTTGCAGGTGAGGATCTTAGAGAAGCATTTCAGCAAAATAGTCATTATCTTTCCAGGTGTGTTTTT
The DNA here is from genome assembly GCA_004026585.1 of Noctilio leporinus. NCBI lineage: Eukaryota > Metazoa > Chordata > Mammalia > Chiroptera > Noctilionidae > Noctilio > Noctilio leporinus. The sequence continues at coordinate 294,716 of PVIW01000595.1, forward strand.
AATATGCTGATGCATCAAAATGAGCGTATAGGGGAGTTGGAGATTACTCTTTGGTCTGCTGTACTGTTTTAGTTTGGGTCCGTCTGGCTTTGAATGGGTTTTTTGTTGTTGGTTTTCCTGACATCACCTGTGGTTGGATTTAACTGGCACAGTTAGCTTAATTAGGTTTCTGTTCTCTGTATCCCAGACCAGGATGATTTAAGCTATGTTTACTCTGGTTAGGGAAGAAAGGCCTAAACCATTTGCTGTCAAGGGGAGATAAGGTATTGCAATTCACCAGCTGGCTGTAAATTGCTCAAATTGTTTGCCTCGTTTAACTTTCTTTTCCCTATTCCTCTAGTCCAGGACTTTTCTTAACTTCTTATTATCCCATCACAAACCTAGCATAATAGCTTTCACTCCCCCATAAATGGCTGAATTTAAAGTCACAGTGTTGAATTGTGATTATATTTGTAAGTAAATATTTTATATGGAAAATTACTTTTCAAGGGAAGAAAAATTATCCCTAAATCCAGGTACATAAAATTTAATAGTAGAGCATTGAATTTAAGAATTGTAGCAAAAACTGGAAACCTTGATTCGTTATCATCAGATAAAGAACTTTTTTTTTATTTATTTATTTTTTTTTTAATTATTTCCAGAGAGAGAGGAAGGGAGAGAAGCAGAGAGGGAGAGAAACATCAATGTATGGTTGCCTTTCACCTGCCTCCGGCCATGGACCTGGTTGGAGACCTGCCTTGCAACCTGGTTATGTGCCCTGGCTGGGGAATCGAACCTACGACCTTCGGGTTCGCAGGCCGGCACCTTATCAACTGTGCTACCAGCCAGAGAGACAGATAAAGATTCTTAAAATTAGGAAATAAAATGTGTGAATGATAATACAGACATTATCTGAAGTTAAAAGTGTATTTGTAATTTCTTTACTCTTTAGAATTGAATGTCTCATGAATAGTCAAAGATTAGAGTATGATGTTTTAAAGATTGTACTTATTATTTTTAGAGGGAGGGGAAGGGAGAGAGGCCAAGAGGGAAAGAAACATCAATGTGTGGTTGCCTTTCACCTGCCTCCAGCTACAGACCTGGCTGGAGGCCTGGCTTGCAACCTGATTATGTGTCCTGGCTGGGAATCAAATCAGCGACCTTTGGGTTCTCAGGCTCACACCAAACCACTGAGCCTTGTAAATTATTTTTATTTCTTTCTTTGTTTTTTACTCCTGTGGGGTTTTTAATATTTTTCTTTCAATTACTGTTTACATTCAATATCATTTTGTATTAGTTTCATATATATAGCATAGTGGTTGGAAAATCATATATTTTCATGGAGTAATGCTAATTTTGTTTTGTGTGAATTTTAATATTAGGCAAATTAACAAATATATTAATCTTGGAAAAAAGTTTTTTATTGCTTTATAGGTATCAATTGGAAAAAACTCTTTAAAAATTGCTTATAAATGATACAAAAGTAGTGCAAGTAGGGTCCTCCTGCCCACAGCTACCCCTAAGGCAAAACTCTGGAAGCAGAGGCTTGGTGAAGAAGCAAAGGAGTCTTTATTCAAGAGCTACACAATTTTGGAGTAACAGCTTTCTGTAGGCACTAATAACGTAAGCCTATCAATTAAGGCCAAAATCTTTAACTCTTCAGCTTCCTTATTATTCCCCCTGTTAATTTTTAATTATGTTGTTTCTTTTAAAAAAAAAAAGATTTTATTTATTCCTTTTTAGAGAGAGAGAAAAGGAGGGAGAGAAACATCCCTACCATCGCTAACTGGGGATCTAGCCCACACACAACTCAGGCATGTGCCCTGACTGGGAACCAGGGGTCCTTTGGTTCACTGGCCAGCACTCTGTCCACTGAGCCACACCAGCCAGGGCTAATTATCTTATTTGTAATTAGATTACAAACTAAAACAATATCACACACACAATTTTGAAAAATTGGCAGGCTTCTGCCTGAGAGCCCACTCTACTCTAGAACACGCAAAGAAAAGTAACCCTGCTACCCCTCTGCCAGGCCTGACCAATCCTAGGTTGTACCCAGAGTTCCTTCTGCCATCTAAAATACTGTCCTTTGGGAAACGTAGGTGGCTGGAGCCACCTGAGGAAGAGAAAGAGAGAGATTTTCTGCCCCTTCTGTGTAGATCTTCCAGGTCACAATGTGCATCAGAGACATTCAGCTTTTCAGCCAATCGCACCCTAGACTGTTGGCCATTGTTTCAGTCAACTTTCTTCTATGGCCTCTCCCTCCTCCTCCGCAGGGATCTGATCAGATTTCTCTGTCTCAGTAAGAAGAAAATGATAGTGAGTGGAGACCAATTAAAAAGAAAAACAGCAAACATAAAATAAGTAAGAAAACTTAGAAATAGATGTGCATTAAGTTTGGAAGAAAAATGCAAATTTATCTAGCTTCCTAAGTCAAAGTAACACAATATGGCAGCACCAACTACTGATTGTTTTTACTGGAAAACTTAAGTACTAGTAAATCATCCACTTGACATATTAAATTCTTTTTATGATTTTATGTTCCAAAACAATTACATTTTTAATATTATCAACTTATTATCAAATGTAAGCCACCCTATAATGGATGATTTGGTGCATATAAATTTACAAAGTTATTTCATTCATCATTTGTACATGTTTACACCACATTTTTACAGTAGCCAATATTGTTTTATTCTTTTAGATGATTTTTGTCAATTTGATACCACTTTAACAAATCTGATTTTAATTCTAATAATTGTAACATATTTCCTTCTACCAAACAGTAACTTAAATGCTAAGACATCCCACTTAAAGTAACTTAGAAAATATAGTTTATTATTTTCATATTTCCTTCCAGAAAATTGCCTTTGAAAGAAGAGAATGGGAAAGAAGTCCTAAATCCAGAAACTATAGAAATTAAGGTTTCTAATGATATCCAGTCAAAAGAAGATGACAGCAAAGCATAACACCAAGATTGCAGAGGCTGGAACGATGCTACCACGAGCATTTGGATTTCAGTGACCCTATGACCAAAACTATTCCACTGACCTTAATTTCTTGGGAAACTTCTAGCTTGGAATAGCTTGTACACATATACATATGATCAAGTACCCCTGCCCACGGGTCCATTTCCTTTGTTGTTGTTGTTGTTGTTATTGTTGTTGTTTATTTTGTTCAGATACTCAATGTAGAGACCTGACTGGCGCCAACCCTTGGGTATCAATTCGATGCAATGATTGAAGAGCTGAAAATGATTAGACGGTTAAAGTGCTCTAAGGTTTAAGAACTGTGTTTCATACCATAGCCTCTCCAACAAATAGGGGTTTAAATAAAACAAACAAAACAAATTAAAACTTTGTAAGCCAAATGTATAAGAGACCCCTGCATGTTTTTAATCCTATTTTGGCAGTTAGATAATTAAAGTGGACTTCAGTTTAAGATGAAAACACTTAATAAAGGTCACAATTTTTTTTATCAAGAGAATTTCAGGGAACCGGGGCTTGAAGGAAAGACAGCTGTCTTTAGCTGGTATTAAAAATCAAAAGAAACATTTTTAAGTTATAATTATGTTGATTTTTGATAAACTGAAGTGCCAGATCAAAATTGTTACCCACTTGAATGAATATTAGTTGTATGTAAAATTAGATTAGAAAGATTCCGTAAATCTCTCTTTATATATGCCATATTCACTCACAATGGATTACACAAAACAATGTATTGCAAGTGAAAATTACATTATTTTCTGCCCTCAGCTTCAAGTAATAAAGTAAATTGAAATGGGAACAATATCATTGTTGTGTTGCTATATTTATAAGTATGTGATTATCTTTTACTTTTAAATAATATTACCAAAAAACAGGTCTTTAACGTTCCATTAATTCAAACCATATTTTAAGATACATTTCTTTGCCCATTGTTTTAAATTATCTTTGTTTCAGCATTCCTTTTTCAAGCATTATAAGCTAATCATAAATGAAATTGGCTAACAGAAGTTAAAATCTTTAGCTTAACTTGGATAAATTAAGGAGATATTAACATTTCAACATTAATGTCATGAAAGTGTCCATGCTAAACAATTGAATTACTATTATACTATCCTTTTATTCAGGATGTTGCAGCTAGAAGTCATTTTAAGATTTTGATAAACAACTTAGGTTGAGAAACTCCTTAACTATTCAGCATAATCTCTCTATTATTACTTGTTAGAGCCTAATACCCAAATAAAATACTTACTAACTTCCAAGCTATGCAAGCTCCCTGAGATGAGAGGAAAAAACTGTATTAATGATTATAAATACACATACCATCGGGAGCAGGTTTTAGATGATTTCTTATCCTATAGAAGCCAAAGGTTTCTTTAGGCCCCGTCACCTTCATAACCTTGAATGTGTTCAGTGGTATTACAGCTCAGATATTAACTGGGTGGGGAATACGTTCCAATAGAACTTTGGGGGGTAATCCTGACTTTGCAGAGCAATTTACTTCAGGTACCCCTCCATAGAGATGGCTTAATAAATATTAATGTGATGTTAATGCCACTTATGAACACTTTTGTATACAAAGTGCTGGAAACTGTCAGCCAAGGAGACAGCTAACTAATTTTACAAAATGTTGGTTATCAGCAAGATAGAGTCTGCCCACCTGCATGTTCAGGCACTAGCTCTCCAGGCAACATTGCCAGGATTAACAGGGTTATAATGCAGAAATCTCTCCTTGCTGTCCTTTCTGGCATATTCCGAAGAAAAGGAAAAGACTTTAGTGTCTACCTAAGAATTTCAGTAGAAATTATTCAACCGGTCTTTTTGATGGATTTGTGGCTGTTTAAGTTCTGTTTTGTCTCATCATCCATTTACTTTTTTTTGTTTTTTTTTTTCACTGTGTTTTCTCCTTTTCGTGTCAATGTGCTAAAACTAATCAACATACTTGTGCGAAGTAAATGAGCTTAGGAAAATGTCAATGAAGCAATAGCCATGAATGCTAATTTTTCCTGGATAGGGCTACCTGGATTTAAACTGTTGATGGTAAATGAACTAGGAAAACTTAGAAAACAATTTAGCATGTCTACTATTGTTATATCCGTGCTATACTTCAAGAACAGAGAAATAATAATAAAAATAAATATTTTTGTGTTTTTTCAGATTGAAAGTTCTGTTTCATTTATTTGGACTTTCCATGTAAAGCAATTTCCCTAAATATTTCTTTTATATATATAAATATATATATATGTACGAGTCTATATTTGTTGTTGAATTCCTTGCCACTAATGTGGAGTCACAACCTGAAGTTAACAGATCGTCTGGAACCAACTGTAGACAGATTGTTTCAAGTGCACTGTTTCAGTTGTCCGAAGGGTCCTTCGCGCTTGTCCCTGAAAGGTATGCCGTGCAGGAGCACGGCCATACTGTGATAAACTTTTCTTTTTAATGTTTTTATGTAATGCTCCAAATTAATCTATTTGTAAATGTTTTCATCTAAAAGATGGATTTTAGTAAATTGTAAAATATGAATAGAACGGAAATCATGTTTCCTGTTTTTCATTCTTATTGTAGACTAAGCATCTCCATGGAAATGTATACATATTATTTTTACTGTCTGAGAGTACTCTTGTTAATATCCAACATCAAAATAGTTGACTGAATATACATATGTTAAATAATCAGAACCTGTGGTACTTTTAACAAAAAGCAAAGACATTACTAAAAAATATTGGTATTTCTTGATAGGTAATGTGCAATTAGGTAATGACAATCTATATTCAACAATATTTAAGAGGAAACAGTAATATCAGCAGTTTAGCACATATTTTGTTTTTAAAACTGGTACAAATTAAAGAGTTAACATATTTTACAATAATTTGCAAAAATGATTAAGAATTGTAATTTCTAAAGATTTATTTATTAATACTAATGTCTAATATTAATGTAATACTATTCAAGTTTTCTTTTATTTTTAATATTAATACCTATATAAGCATTTTCAAAGACTATTTCATCCAGGAAAGTTTATATGAATCTTAGTCTTTGAATTAAACATTTATATAAATAGAAGGATTTTATTAATCAAATTATTTATTTGAGTGCCAATAATTAATTATAATTTTATAATCATGCCTTTATTTTATGCTTACCTTTAATAATTAAAATGAATTTGTGCCTTTAGATTAGCATGAGAGTTGGCTTCATAAAAGAAAAACATATGACTGCAATCTTTATTGATATATTTTGCTTCTCTCTGTGACAGTTTAATGATACTGTCTTCATTACATTCATTGAATAAGCCCAATTCAAACTACTTGATCTTGAAATCCAAATCTAAATATAACAAATTATACTGTGCGATTTATTTCCTCTTATGACAAAACAATGCTTTTGATGAACACACAAAATATACCTAATTTGTTCTGCGGTGTTGTTTCATACAATACATACATCCTAAACATTGCTAAAATGGAGTATTGCCAGTTGTAAAACAAAGCCATGGAGGACTTTTCAAAACAGGGTGAGTTATTGTGGCATCACCTGGGCTAACATTATCCCTCTCATTTATTGATTTGGGAGCAAATCATCCTTTCCTAATGATACGATAATTGTGGATGAAAATATCTTAACTGAACTGGTAAAAAGAATCACCTCCATTTCTTAATTTAAAAAATATTAGAATAACATTACAATTACTGATTAAAATTGCAATGTTCTTCATAGAATAACATAAATGCTCAATTTCAATACCTTATGGAGGTCTTTTCCATAGCCATAGCCAGAGTGTTTATTCAACAAACTTATGACTAGGTGAAGGTATTTTTTAACTGTGATCGTTTGCATTATTTATCTTTAGAGATAAACAATTGCATCCTCTGAGCCCTTTGAAGCATTATTACATTTTCTCTCACATTGAAATTGCATATGGATGTTTTAGCATATGCTAAATTAAACTATGGAAGGTCACAGAAATGAAGTACTTCAATCCTAAAATGAAAATCTTGAAAGCATTCAACTCATGGGCTTAATAATGTTCTGAGATGAAACAATTATACATATAAGTGAGAAAGTTATAAAAGGGCCTATACATAATAGTTGCTCAACAAATATAATTTTCTTCCAAGTCCCTCCTCTCCTTTTTTAAACAATTGCATTTACTGTTGTAGATGCAGCTATTTTACATTATACAAGAATACTAATAGATTAATTATTTCCCCTCATGTACTTTTATATATAATACTTAATATTTATTTGGTAACACATTTAATATTCTTAGAAAAAATGGTTCACTATTCACTCTAGCAACTTAAATACATTAGTTGTTACCTTCTCTTTTATTTTTTTAAACTGTTAGGATTTACACAACATGATATTCATATTCATTAAGATAAAAATTGCCCATATACATTAATATTCCCACTTCCTTTTTTTTTTTTTTTTTTTTCCTTTCCTGAAATGAAAACCTCTTTTGGTGTCTGCTTTTAGCTTTCCTTGGAAAAGAACTAGCAAAGCAATGACCCTTAAAGCATTTTACATCACGACCAGGCAGAGAATAGCAGAGTCCAGGAACTCCTACATCTTGCACAGGCAGGGATGGATTGAGAGAAGAGCTTGGGGCGGAACCAGCAGCATGACTGAGATAAAAACAAAGGTCAGTTCTGCTAAGGCAAAGGGGGAAACCGTGAAATCCAAAGGAGAAAGTTAACATGGGAACCTACGGTACAAATTTTGCAAATGGGATTTTTTTTGAAATCTTCACGCATTACAGGAAATAAATGGTACTTTACAAGCAAACGTATTTGTTTCGATTCTTAAAGGAATGTTCATGATTTTGCATTTGCCTCTGAACTCTGTTAGGAATATGTGAATTTAGAAATAAAAGTTTTTAAAAACCTTTTTTTATGGTATGAGAATTCTATGCTGTGTTCAGTACGCATTAAAACATACTCTTATTTTCTTTAACTTATATATTCCAATCAAATTCTATATTCTTGAGTTAGTTAGCTACCACAAAGTTTTCTTATTGTTTCAATATAGTATGTCCCTATGAAATGCTGTATATATATGTCTAAACTGTAAAAATTATAATGCAAATGTTGAAGTTTTGTATTTATGAGAGATATTGAAAGTATGGCTTACAGTAAGTATATCAAAATTGTCACTTCACCATTTGTATATTACTAGTAAAGATACTTTTGCTTTAATAAAGTGTTGCATTTTATGTTTATTTTGAATAATATTTTTGTGGTGAGTGAAATTATGACTCAACAAATACTTTCAGATCTTTTTAATGTTTCCGAACATTATCTCTATATATTCAAAAGAAAGAAGGGCCCTGGCTAGGTTGCTCAGTTGGTTAGAGCTTCACCCCTGTACCAAAAGGTGGTGAGTTCGATGCCTTGTCAGGGCACATAACCGGGTTGAAGGTTTCGTCCCTGCTCAGGCAGGTAAAGTATGCCACTGATGGATGTTTCTCTCTCATACTGCTATTTCTCTCTCTCTTTCCCTTCCTCTCTGTCTACAATCAATAAACATATCCTCAGGTAAGAATTTAGAGAGAGTGAGAGAATGCTTTCTGCCTTCTTGCTTTACCTGCAGTCATAACCTTTTGGCTTCTACACTGTGCCCACATGAAAGAATTGAATGAATAAATAAACAGTTCATAAGAGCAGTAGTTCCTAAAATGTGTCCCAAGCCAGCAATTATGGCACTTCCTGGGAGTTTCTTACCAGTGTAAATTTCTGGACTACAACACAGACTTGCAACAAATGGTACCCATAATTAGCTCTCTGACTGCTCAAGTTCAACACTGATTCTGATATACTGTGTTTGCTACTTTATAGTCATTAAGGCAGACCATTACTAAAGTCAACAATTTTGTAAATCATTAAATTATTAAGATAAATTTGAGGTCTCCAGAAGGTTGAAAGTAGTGCTTTTTCTTTTATTTTTTCCTTGACTTCTCTTTCCATTAGATTTTACTGAAAAGTAAATCAACCCAAAATTTAGTGGCTTAAAAAAAAAAATCAACAATATCGTATTTGTATGACTATGTGTATTAACTGGACTCAGCTTGGCAATTATTTTCCTCCAGTTGCTCTAGGTGAGCTCACTCTGTGGCTACTGACTTTGAAAAGGGAAGCTCTAATGTGCACAATCTTCACAAGATTCTGTCTGCATCTCACTTGCAGTGCGCGACTGGTCAAGTAAGATTATGTGAAGCACATGGTCAATGTATAGCCTAGTTTGTTCAGCACAACCAACGTTGCAGTGCAAGTATAGCACCATCCTTCCTCCGTCTCCTAATGTTCACATGCAAAATTCACTTACCTCGAAGGAGTTGCCAAGACTTCTAAACTCTTGGGTTATCAGGATCAACCTTAAGTGTCAGAATTTGTTCAGCAAAATCAACTTCAGGGGACAGTCTCCTCAGGTGTCACCCCCAGACACAGATCCTCAGTGCAGATGCTTGGGAACTAAAAGGGCAATTGGACCCCAACCCCCCACCCCCCACCCCAACTCCTGGTAAAACCTTACAAACAATTATGAGACAGTGGGAGGACAGTGACAATAGAGACTGCTACTCGAAAACAAGAAGGGAGGGATGGAAACATCTGACAGTCACTTTTCTGTAAAAATGGTGAAAATCAGACAAACAAGTTCCTGGACCCAACTGCCTTCCGAAGAGAAAATTTTCCTGGATTAGGATCTCCTCTTCCCTGGGAAAGATGACTAAATCTCCTGCTCTCAGTGGCGCTTAGGGTGGGTCTTGGACATGTTTTTACTTGCTTGTAGGAAATGGTGTGTGATTAGAGCTGGGTAATAGTTAGTACCTAGAAATCTACCTGATTTAAACTAAGTACCACTAGTTCAAGCTGTTACAGATCCTTCAAAAAACAGTGTGACTTTTTTCTTTCTACTGTATCAAATTACAGTTACTACATTAGTCAAAGTCCATATAATTCCCTCTCTATGTTCAGCTGCGAATTTTTGAATAATGCCTGTTGAATCAGTTAAGAATGTCTAGCCAGCACTTCCTTAAATTTTTGTTACCTAATTAAAGGACATCTTGATTTGAATTGGATCTGAAGACTATATTTAACTGGGAGTACCCTAACTTGATATGCACCCTGATGTAATTTATTACTTTGGGAAATTTTTGAGAGCTGGGAAGCATGGGAATGAGAAACCAAGGCTTGGGTGGAAAGTTATTCTCTTAATTTTGCTTGATATTGAGCATGCGTCTTGTTAGAACATCTCTCTCCCGTAATAATTTTATGATTTGAGAAGGAAAACTAAATTATCATTCTATATACCTGTATGGAAATCTTAGTCAAATTCATGAACTCATGAGTTACATTTTGCCTTTGTTAAGTTATCAGAGGCAACCATTTTCCCAATGGGTCTGCCTGTACAAGCATGATTTGTCTCATCTCTAAAAGCAGTTCCATCACTATCCTAGTGATTTTCATTAACATTCTCCTTACCTACATTCAAGCTCCACCTTCTCACCAGCCACAGAGATGACAGAATTTGCATAGTTTTGGGCAGTAGCAGCCCCGATGTAATACCAGTTTGTGTTTACCTGTGTCATTGTTTTACTTTTCCATTGCTGTTGCTAAGAGAGTAAAGTAGCCCTGGTTGGCAGCACAGTGGAAAGGCACCGGCCTTCGAAGCCAAATGTTGCTGGTTCCATTCCCCAGCCAGAGCACAATAACCAGGTTGCAAGCCAGGTCGCCAGCCAGGTCCATAGCTGGAGGCAGGTGAAAGGCAACCATATACTGATGTTTCTCTCCCTCTCTGCCTCCCTCCTTTCCCCTCTCTCTAAAAATAATAATAAAATCTTTAAAAAAAGAAAAAAAGAAAAGGAAAGTAAAGTGACTTGAAAACAAACAATTATACCCTGGCTGGTGTGGCTCAGTGGACTGCGCACCAGCCTGCGAACCCAAGTGTTGCTTGTTTAATTCCCAGCCAGGGCACATAACCAGGTTGCAAGCCAGGTCTCCAGCCAGGTCCCCAATGAAAGGCAACCATACGTTGATGTTTTTTCCTCCTCTTCTTCCACCCACCCTTCCCCTCCCTCTAGAAATAATGAATCAAATCTTTCTAAATTAACAAATGAGACAAATAATAAAGAAAACAAACATTTAAAGTGATGATTTTACATTTCTAGAGGGCAGACTCTGTTATGGGCTTCATTGAGCTAAAATCAAGGTGTCAACAGGATTATGTTAGTTTGAAAGCTTCTAGAATATTTTAGTTTAGGCTGCTATAGAATATTGTTGGTGGAAATCAGGCTCTTCTACTGGATTTCGAGGAAATGATTTCAAGGACCATGCATGACAGATTATGATTTGGCAAGATGATTTATTTGGGTGGAATTCTGCCCCATCTCTGTCCTGCCATGGAAAAAGTGAATCCTGTCCTCACCAAGGCAATAAATACATACATAGATACAAAAATTATAAGTCAGGATCCAGAGTTTCTGCTTCAAATAAAATCTTAGGCTTTTTTGGCCCTAGCTGGTGGCACAGTGGATAAGGTGCCAGCCTTTGTACCCAAAGGTCTCTGGTTCGAATCCCAGCCATGGCACATAGCCAGGTTGCAAGCCATGTCTCCAGCTAGGTCTCCAGCCAGGTCCATAGCTGGAGGCAGGTGAAAGGCAACATACATTGATGTCTCTCTCTCTCTCTGCCTCTCTCCCTTCCCTTCTCTCTAAAATAATAAATAAAATCTTTAAAAAAATATCTTAGTCCTTTTGGAGCCCGCACTCTCGGCAGCAGGACCCCGACCCCCACACCCCCTAATAAGATTGACAGGCCTCTATGATCTCAAGCTCCTCCCCTGTGCCCCCAATCATCCAGTGCCAGGGTGGGGAGAAGATAGTGTTATTCCCGTTGGTGGAGCCACGCTGTGTCCTCTAGAGTGTACAGCTGTACATCTCTCTGAGACAGGCTCATGCTCCCCAGCTTATTAAGCTCAGTGTTTAATTGCCCCTTACTCCCATTTTGTATTAATAATTCACTAACTACCTATGGGACAATAGCAAGTTATCAGATTTGGGTGGCTTAAATAACACACATTTATCCCAGTCCTGGAGACTAGGAGCCTGAGTTTAGGTGCCAGTGTGTTTGGGTTCTCAGTGAGAGCTCCGTCTGGTTACATCCTCACATGACCTTCTCTTGGGTGTCTACGGAGAAAGAGAGAGAAGTAGAGAGACACATAGATTGAGAATCTTGTTTTTATCCTTTTTTTGGAAAACTCCCTAAGGGCTCCCCTCTCAGGACCTTATCTAACTCTAATTACCTCCCAGAAGCCCTATCTCCAAATGCCATCTCGTTGGGAATTGGAGTCTCAAAACTGAAATTGGGGGATAATACAAACATGCAGCCATCGTACTAACGCTGCATGCGATCTGTTCCTCAGTCTCCCTTTCCCTCTGCAACGTCAACGGCTGCATTGCTTGGACCCCTGTTCTTGCAATACACCCCCTTCTCTGACTCACACTTCCTGTCTCCCTGGTTCCCTTTAAGAAGCATTGTGATCAACATTGGGTCCACCTGGATAATCCTAAATCATCTTTCCTTCTCATGGTTCATAAATCGGCAACATCTTCCCCCGCCCCCATGTAGGGCACTGTGGAGGCAGGTTTTAGGAATTTGGACCTGTACACCTATTATTGTGCCCACCAGTCTATATAACAAACTACTGTAACACATACTGCCACACTTGAATAGATTATGGTTTCGTCTGTTGATTTTGCTCAGTTCGATGCGTGTGTTTGTGTGTATGTTTTGTTTTCCCTTTGGATGCATGGAGACCGATTACATAGCTGCATTCAGCTGAAAGCTCAAAAGAAACTAGATTGTGGAAATGGCCTGTTTTCCTTTAGGTGTTTCCCCACATAGTTCACAAGATTCTGCAGTTTGACATGACAAACTTTAGAGTACGGTGTGTGGCTTTCAAAAGGGAGTCTTTCAAGAGACTTAACTTCTAATGAGCATTCACTTATCAGGCATCAGTGAATGCTTGCATTATTCTTGTTAATAGGACAACAGTTTCCAAACTTTGTGGCCACCTAGTCACTGTGAGAGAGGACTTCCATAGTAAATTAGTGCAACAACAAAACATACCCTACTCAAGTAGAGAAATATGTAAGAACATTAAAAATGCAATAGCGGCTCTGGATGGCGGCACAGTGGATAAGGCACTGGCCTATGAACCCGAAGGTCGCTGGTTCGATTCCCCATCCAGGGCGCATAACCAGGTTGCAAGCCATGTCTCCAGCCAGGTCCTTAGCTAGAGGCAGATGAAAGGCAACCATACATTGATGTCTCTCTCTCTCTCTGCCTCTCTCCCTACCCCTCTCACTAAAAATAATAAATAAAATCTTTAAAGAAAAATGCAATAGAGGAAACTATGAACTAGAATAAAATAAATAATGCAAGCTTAAGTAGAAACTAGATGCCTCGTGGTGATTCTCATTTTCCATAACTAAAGTTCTGACAAACGGAAAGATAAAATGAATTTTCTTGCTTTATATATTTAGAAAGCAGTAGAACGAAGATCTAAATTCAGATCAATTGACTTTTATTTCTAGGCTTTTTCTATTAAGAATTACATACCAAAAGACTATATATTAAAATTAATCTCAGCTTATAACTAGTTTAATAACTCAAGAGTCTTAGTTGTATTCTCTATATACGATGTCTGTCCCACAAGTATCTGCCATACAAACTGTTTTAATTATATTGACATTGACAATACTTTCAGGACAGACCTCATATATTTTAAATTTGGCCATAAAGCAATAGCCTTAGAGTCACCTCACCTCACATTTTAAAACTATGCTTAATTACTAATATTAAAGTGTAATATATAAAGGCACTGGCCTGTGAACCCAAAGGTCACTGGTTCGATTCTCAGCCAGGGCACATAACCAGGTTGCAAGCCAGGTCAGTAGCTGGAGGCAGGTGAAAGGCAGCCATACATTGATGTTTCTCCCCATCTCTGCCTCTCTCCCTTCCCTTCTCTCTGAAAAGAATAAAACTAAAATATTTAAGGTATAATATAAAACATGTATAGTCCGAAATAAGAAAAAAATATAGAGAACATATTTTAAAGCATTGCTATTTAAAACTCAAATTATGTCAATAAAATTGGTTTGGATAATCACTTATCCTGTTTTCACTTCAGAATGGCAAGAACCCTTCAACATCTAAATCTTTAGTCTAAGTATGTATGAAAACTGATTACTTAAAAAATAAACTAATTTTTTTTTTAACAGGAGAACCAGTGCCCTGGCCAGGTGGCTCAGTTGGTTGGGATGTCGTTCCATACACCAAAAGTTTGAGGGTTTGATTCCTGGACAGGGCACACACCGAGGTTGTGGGTTCCATCCCTGGTTAGGGCTTGCACAGAAAGCAATGATCAATGTTCCTCCCCCACATCTCTCATCCCTCCATCTCTTTCTCTCTCTCTCTCTCTCTCTCTCTCTCTCTCTCCCCCTTCCTCTATCTCTAAAAATCCATAAAAACATCCTCACGTGAGAATTTAAAAAAAGAAAGAAAACTGGCTACTTTTTTACAATAAGAGATTAGTCATAGGTCACTGATCGAAATATGCATATTTATAATAATTGTTTCTATTGATTTTAAGTGAGCCATTTTCTTATTTATCAAGACCTTAAAGTAGTTTATGTCATATAAACTTAATATTTGTGATTTTTAGTTGCATGTCAACAGGAAAATGGATGAACGAAATGTGTTAAAAAATACTTTGAGTGATTGAATAGCTTTAAATTTACTGAGACTTGTTTTGTAAACAGAATATCCTCTATCATGGCAAATTTTACATCTGAACTTGAAAAGTGTTTGTTACTACGGTTCCGTGGAGTGTTCTATGAATGTCAATTGTGTCAATTTGGTTGATAATGCTATTTAAGTGATGTATATTCTTACTGATTTTTTGTCTCTTGGCTCTATCAATTATTCATAGAGTGGTGTTAAAATCTGCAACTATAGTTCTTAATGTGTCAATTTCTCCATGCAGTTCTATCAGTTCTTGCTGCTTTTGTTTAGAAGCTCATTATTATGAAATATTTAGGATTATTAAGTCCTCTTGATAAATTAGCCCCTTTATCATTCTGAAAAGACTCTATTATCCCTGGTAAAATTCTCTGCACTGAAATCTACTTTTTCTGATAGCAAGACAGCCATTACACTAAAACGAATCAACTATTTTGAGCAATGCTGAAATAAACATGGAGTGCAGATAGCTTTTCAGAACCCTGTTCTCATGTCCTTTGGATATATACCCAGATGTGGAATTGATGGGTCATATGGTAGTTCTATTTTTAAGTTTTTGAGCAACCTCCATACTGCTTTCCATAGTGTCTGCACCAGTTTTCATTCCCACCCACTGTGCACACATGTTCTTTTTTCTCCATATTCTTGCCAGCACTTGTAATCTCTTATCTTGATGATAACCACACTGATGTGCATGCATGAGATGATACTTCATTATGGTTTTGATTTGCATTTCCCTGGTAATTAATGATATTGAGAATTTTTGCATGCATCTATTGGCCATTTGTATGTCTTTTTTTAGAAGTGTTTATTTAATTCCTTGGCCAATTTTATAAATTAGGCAGTTTGTTTATCATTATTGAATTGTAAAACCATCAAGGGATAAGTTGATAAAGATACACTTTATCTTTCTTTTATTTTTCAGAACAGATAAACTTTATCTGTTCTGAAATCCATTGTAGCTTGCAAGCTTTATGGCCATTGTGAGAAATATGTTCTTCCTGTTCATAAAACAAATGGACAATGAGGCAGGGAGTATAGCGAAAGCAAGGAGTTTATTTACGTTCTCACAAGAGCTGGTGCCTGCTGGTGGTATCTGGTGGGCAGGCACCCCAAAGTGGGAGAAACAGACAAATTTATACCCTGACTTGAGCATTCCCTCCCCAGTTTCCTCATCGGCTGAGTACTCTGGAGTCACAATCTAGAGCAATTGTGTCTAAAGAGATGATTGGGCAGTACTATAGCCTAGCCATCCTCCATTCCTTTGTTCCTGGAGGTACCGGTGACAAGTTTAGTCGCATTTTCACTTTGTTAATCCTGTTAACTCAGAGACTTCCTGATTTATTTAGGGTTTGGCCTAGCTGTTTTATGGTGGCTTAACCTAGTTTGAGAATCACTTGTTACCTTGTTTCTCACACTATCACAGCAACTGCACCCTTGGGAGTAAATGAACCCAAGAAAGTTAAAAACTTACATCCACAAAAAGACTTCAACAAGAGTCTTCAGAGCAGCCTTATTGATCCCAGCCAAAATCTGAACATAACTCAAATATCTATCAACATAAAATAGATAAAGGAATTATGTTATATTCAAATAATGGAAGCTACCAGTAATACAAAAAGACAAGTTGCTGAAGTAAACAACACTGTGGGTGAATCTTATAGTGATTATATTGAACAAAAATAGACACAAATGAGTACCTAGCACATGATTTAATTTATATAAAATTCAAGAAGGCAAAATTAATATATGGTGATAGAAACAAAAACCAAGTTTGCTTATTGTTTTCACTGAAAGAAAGCACAGAAGACCGTTCTAAAATGATGCAAATGATTTATGTGGATAATGTTACACTTGTAAAAGCTCAGCAAATTTTACTCTTATGAGATATCTGTTGCTCTGCATATAAATTTTACCTCATAAAAGTGAAAAACACTACATTTTAATTTTTAAATAAAGAAAAAAGGAAGAAAAGAGCTCATCCAAAAATATTATCCAAAACAGCATTTAACAGATTTTCTCAAATGTTCTATTATTTGTGAACACAAATAGAAATGGAAGTACTAAGCAGAAACTGAAGGAATTCAGGCAACCATGTCCAAAACAGTTATATCAGTTTCTGATGCCTCAGAATTTTCTAGATAATTTTATTTTTAAGGTTTATTTTTAATCATTTACTTTTAACCTTCAAGGTTAAAATATTGATGGCTTAGAGTAAACAGTAGTTTGGGAAATGATTGAACAGCAAAAGTTAAATATCCAAAGTTTACAAATATCTGATCTTAAAATAAATGATGACTTGTCTCTTGACCATTTGCCATTTAAAAATGTTTATGTTTATGTACATAGTTTCCTTTGGTTCCAACTATCCCTATGCTAAATCAGTAGGCTTAATTTGTCAATAATAAGTTACTGAAGATTTAAAATAAACACTTAGATCACTGGTTTTCAAACTCCAATCTGTTTTGGCTATTAATTTTTCTGCTATTCATAGTAGGTGAACTTTATTGTTCTATCTTAAAAGTTAGTGATTCTGCCTGTTAGGTAGAGGTTTAGGAGAAGGAGAAGGGGTGGGAAGGGGTCCATAGTACTTGCAGAAAAACTCCTAAATAACTTCAATTAACTGCCTCTGGCCACATATCTCTTTTTACAACAGATAACAAGGAGGTCACACCTCTTGGAAGTGTTTGCACCACCTCCCACCAAATCAACAGGTAATTCCCTCATCTCCCCTCAGAAATCATACAAATCCTCAGGACAAAGAGACTGAATGCCTTTCCTTTCTCTCCCACCTCCACATCTCCAAGAACATATTACTAATGAAACCTTGCTTACATGCTACCTAACTTGCCCATCTTTAATTCTTTACTGCATCTGCAAGAAGAACCAGGCCTCTCCCAACATGCCCTTGCTCAACTCCATTGTGCTATTGAGTTCATCTATTGAGATTCTAAAAATTCCTTTTATTCTATTGTTTCAGCTGCATATTATAAATTTAATTCTAATATTCAGTTTTTTACTATCCATCTGATTTCTTAATAATTTAATTGGCTGCTGAGATTTTCTTTTTTTAAATAAAACTTATTTCAAGGGAATCTGTAATATCATTGGAGCATTTTATGATAGCTCCTTGAAAGCAGGAAAGAAGGTTGTAACTGTGAGATTGGTGTGGGCCCCATGGTGGACAGCAGCAAGATGGACAAGATGGACAGCAAAACAGATAAGACAGCTGATGGTTTTGCCATCCCCAAGCCACCCAAGTACAAGGAAAGTCAATGGGACAGTAAGATGGCCTGTGCTGAAGTGTGAAATTATGAAGTTTATTTTGAGGAAGACTTTTGGCAACTAAGCATCTCTGGGCTGTTTTGGGACCCAAGGTGTAAGGCCCCCTGTCCTTAGTGAACAGCGGGCACTTGGAGGCATTACTCTTTCATCGGGATCAATTTTCAGATACTTCCTTTGGAAGCTACTTTGGTTCTTAGAAACAACGACAGCTGGGAAGCTTCTTTTAGTTCTCAGTTTGCTGTGAGGACTGGGTGAGGACACCTTGGAAGGGCCTGATAAGGTACCAAACTCACTCTAGTTTTGTATCATATGTGGTGTCTATTTTTTACCATTGTAAACATCTATAAGTAAAGTTATTTTTCTTAGCTATGTGGTTTGGCAGTCCCTTTTAGGAGTTGGCTTCTGTAAACTCAATCCTTTAAGCTGTTAGGGACATTTGGAAGCACTTTGGTACTTCCAGACATCTGCAGGGAGGGATGTGGCTGACAGGAAGTGCGGGGAGGTGCTCAGGTTTCCCAACCAGATTTGTACCCAGCACCTAGACAGGAAGAAGCAACCACTAACCCAGAGCCACTGGTATGGAAGGGGAAAAGATGACCCCCCAAAACAGGATTGCTTCAGGTCTGAAGTGTCTCTAAATTTAAAAAACAAAAACCCAGCAGCTTTTTAACTGTCTACTATTTCACTACATATATTTCTTTCTTTCTTTCTTTCTTTCTTTTTTAACTTGCTGGAATGGTAGATGACTCTTAGGCTGAAATAATTTTGGTGTGTTTGTTCCACTTTTTGTCTATAAAAGAAATACACATACTGAAATGTAAGAGAAGCCAGTGTTTGGACTGCCCACCAGGTCCAATAAGCAGAGACAGGGATTGAATGTACGTGGGTGCTGTATTCAGATGGCCAGTGAGCTGAGAAGACAGTGGGCTATGTACCCTAACAGAACATCTTATATTCATTCACTCAAACTGACCCTTTGATAAGGAGAAGAAAAGTGTAGGTAAGAGGCTTGGAATTCAAGGAAAAGGTTAATCAGATAAAAGCCTAGAATTCTTTTATCTGTTGACTGGTGATTCTTTGTCTGTGTCCTGGGCTTTATTTGCATCCTGGGTGGTGGTCTCCTGGAGTTATACCTGCAGGTCCTCAAGCTAGAGCTTTTTACATACATCAGTTACAAAGAACTACTATTTAAAACTAAAATTCTCCAACTCTTGAGTTCCCCCATCAATACTTCGGATTCCTTTCTGCAAGTTCCAGTAAATGTTTCACTGCAGGGGAAAAAAACGGTTTGATTGTTGAAGCATTTTTATAATAGCTGCCTTTAGACCATTGTGAGATAATTTCAACATGGGATTCTTTTAGGTGTTGGCACCTGTTACCTTTTTCATTTAAGCCAGTATTTCCTTAGTTTTTAGCATTAAAATTGGAAAAGTTAGAGTTCTTACTGCCTGTCACCACCAGACCCAATAAATAAAGACCTTAGGAGCACTTGATTCCCACGGCTGACATCTGAGGAGATGGCGGGGGATGTACCCTAACAGACTGGCTTACATTTCCTTTCAAGCCAGTCTTTTCTCTAAGAAGGGGAAAAGTGTAGGTAAGGGATTTTGAACTCAGAAAAATAGTGAATCAGATAAAAGCTGAAACCTGGCAATTTCCCTAGCATCCTTTCATCCCCTGACTAGAGCTTCTTTATCTGTGTCCTGGTTGATGCTTCAGCTGTGTCCTATGTCTTGTGTCCTGGGTAGCGGGATGTCCCTCCCCGGAACACAAAGGCTTAGGTGTCATCTTGATGGCTTGCAGTCCCCACAGTGGGGCATAGACATTGGTCTGCTTTGTGGTCTCCAGAAGTCAGGGTGAGTCATCTTGAAATCATGGCTTTTTACTTACATTCATTACTAAGCATATTAGCTATTACCTAAAACTGAAAGAATCTTGGGCATTTTGTCTATTATATTTGCATTGGGTCTTACATTTTTACCTTTAATAAATTTATACGAAGTTCATGAAACAGAACCCCCAGGCTGTTCAGTTATGAGAGTCTTATCCGCCTGCCACCAAAGGCATAACTCTTAATACCAGAATTGGATGAAAAGGAAAAGAATTGTTTATTTAAAGATGACACAGGTTTAGGTTAATGGCAGAATTCTTGGTAAGAATTAAGTCTTACTTCCTTTCAAACACCCCTAAACATATAGTCTGCTTCCTCTTTTGCCAAGTCAGCCCAGTTTTAGAACAGAAAAGGCAGTGGTACTGTCTTTTTCTAGGAAAACAAGTCTGTGGCTCCTGACTTCCCAGGCACAGCTCAGCTTCACCAGCAGCTCCCATTCCTCATTCCTTGGTGCTTGGGTAGGGCTCACCTGTGTCCCAGTGTTTTTCAGCTTTTAATTCAGAATCCTGTGACACCTTCTTACTCATCTGACCTCAAGGCAGGCTGGCGGTGTGCTTTTGTGCTCTCCCAAACCATGTGCTCTTTTTCCTGTGCAAATGGCACCTTATTTTAAACCCTGGTGGCAGGTGTGATGCAGTGGGTATGGGGGCCAATCATGGCTACCTGCAGAATCTCGCTCAGACCCTTAAACTTTGTGTCACCATTTTACAGTCCAAGTCCCACTCATCTCCTTGGTTGTGCTCCATTGAGTCCCATCCCCCAAATTCTGAGACTTCTGTCTGCTCTCTTACATTCGTACATGAGGTCTTCCAATATCTCACACTGCAGAACTAGGGGTTGATATTCCTAGGAGACTTAATTTTATACCCTTAGGTTGGCAAGATGAGAGCCTATCTGAATTTTTCCTATGTGAGTGGCAGGTAAGAGAGAAGAAAAAAAAAATGTTTTCTACTTATTACAAAGGGGGAGAGGCTGAGGTATCTGCATTCTTGAAAGGGCCTCTTCTTTTACAGCTCTTGGGTATGTGAATAATATGTTTCCTGGGTATGAGAGAGCTCAACATCTCAGATATTAAAACAAAGAGCTATTGTCAAGGTCAAGATCCTCACCCTTCCTTGAAATGGAAATATGCAGGAAAAAAAGGAAGATAGCTCTAATCTTCCAGATTCCTTGGTGACTTCATCTAGGAATCTGGTGGAAATGTAACCTCAGAGAGAAAGGAGAAACTTTACTGCCATTTTGGATAGAATAATCAAGTAGACCAAAGGCTATAGATCTAAATTTCATGGTGTGTAAACAGCCTTAAAAAACTATAATATTGTTATAGGAATACTAAAATATACAGGGAAGTTTTCTTTCATTGCAGCTAGGAAATTCGAGACCTCTTTTTTTAATTTTTATGATTTCAGCAGGCAGGAGCAATATTTAGGTTTAGCTGTTCAAGAGTCTTTGCCTTTCTGTTTTGGTCTACTTGGTTTATCTGTTGCAGCTTCAATCCCCAGGGTGCCGCCTGAGGGAGCTAAATGGCTTTCCTCACACTGGGAGGTGAGGAATGGGGGGGGTGGCATCTCACTGGTAACTCCTACATCTTCCTACCTCAAGCCAGGCCAGGGTCCTGGGCAAGGAAACGGGGCTCAGTGCCACACAGACAAAGAAGCTTCCAGGAAGTGTCTCTCAAATTTGTCAGAAAAAGAGAATGCCCCTGCTGCGAGCGTTTTGTTTATGGGGTTCCGGATAGATTCCCTCCCCATCCCTGATTTTGTCAGAGGGATTCCCGTTTGACTGGGGGGACAAATAAATCTTCCTGTGCTTCCTTCTGCTAAGTTAAATTGGAGGTTGGAAGACAATAGGTCTGGGTGGCCTGTAGTGTATGGGGAAGGAGGGGGTGCAGACACCCTACCTGTGTGTTTGTTAGCAGGTCTTAGGTCTCTAAATCATTCACCTTCCCACTAGCAGTCACCCATCTTTTTAAAATTGTTTTTGGGGCTTATTACCAGGGTTTACAGTTGTCCTTATTTTTTTACAAGCCATAAAGAATAGGGAGAAATTGATCTACGCTATCTTGTCTGCACAGAAAGCCACTCTTTGTGTCTTAATAGAAGCAAATAAATAATTAAATAAAGTCTAAGAATATGTACATCGGGTGTCCTTTAGAAAAACAAACCTGTAACATTTTGCTCTGTGAGTAAAAAATTCAGGGGAGAAAAAGGTGGCGGGGGGATGAAACAATTTTAATACAACAATAATAAATAAAACTAAAAAATTCAGTGTTGACACAGTATGAGATAACTATAAAACTATAAAATATTCTGCAAGTATCTTTAAATATTTACTCTATAAAAGCAAAAATAGAAATTAGAATATGCATTGTGGATGTGTTTTGGGGAAGAAACATACTCTTCATAATACCATGCTTCAAGGTTACCTTCGGCCACCATAAGAATATTAGTGAAAAATATATACTTTTATAATGTTTATTATATATATAATATTCAATGCATATATGTATTATATATGGTTTTATGGCTTTTAAAGGCATCAACTTTAAGGAACTTTGATGACTAAACTACCCAACACTATTGTGAATTATAGCATGGTTATTTATTAACTTTATTACCATTGTGGTAATTCGTTGATTTATCTCACTCTGCTTGTCTTTCCATGTTCTCTTCTTTTAGCACATATGCACTGTGTAGGGCCAGAAGAAAACAATAGTTTTTCACACTACTTAGAACACCACTCTATGTTCTTGACTGGGCATGAGATACAGTCCAACTCAAAGAATATGCTTGGATTTTGTCAGAAAATAGCAGGGTAAATACTCTTTCCTATTGAATCTAGTTGTAATCGCAAAAGGTGGGCTGCAATCTTGCAAAAATGTGAACCTTCCTCTCTGAAAATAAGGTAAAATAGAGAAACAGACAAGTGATGAAAGAAACCAAATTTAATGGCATATTTTAACACTAAAAGAAGCTGTGCTGAAGCCATCCCTTTCTTTAGAATTTTCAGTTACAGAAGAGAACACATTCATTAGCTTATACCACTTTGAGTAAGGTCGTTTTACCATCTGTACCCTAAATATTCCTAAATTACGCAGCAATTGCAATGTGCTTTCACATTTTTAAACTCATTGTCTTTATCCACAGCTTCCTTGGCAGGATAAAGTTTAAAGAGTCTGTGTCCAGTTTAACTGTACAGGTTTTTTTTGTGTGAGGTATGGTTAGTTGGTAATAACTCTTCAAATGTAATTTATCTCTTTCCACTAGCTGTTTACTTACAGATAAGGTACCCCAGGAGGACCCATAAAAATAATGATCACTCTTCATTAAGTGGATCAGAAAGAAATTGGGCCATCTGTGATGTTCCCAATGGTAAATAATAAGTGGATGTCAAGCAAATAACATGAGAAGCCCCACCAGGATTTTTAATGTTCTGATAATAACAGAAGCTGTGAGTGACCTATGCTGTAATGGCCATAAATGATCATGAACAATGAATGAGTCATTAAGGTTTTACAATCTAAAATTTAACTCTAAATAAAGGACATTCTAAGGTGGGAATGAGGTTATATTGTAAACCATAAGAAATTATACCTCAACAACATATATCACATTTTAAGTGTTTAAAAGATAATTAACGCTGTTTAAGTTCTTAACCTTTCCAAATTTGCAATTGCAAAATAACTAAAATTTGAGTTAAAAACCATCCTATAGCTGTTTTCTGGCTCCAGTTATAGGAGTTCACATGAATATTGTTCATAGATGATTAGATGGGTCACTAATGTAACCCAATACCTGCTGTGTTCTCACCTGTTATGTATCTCCAAACTGTCACGAAGCCAGAGCAGCATCAAATCTAGGGACAGGCTTTTATTCCATGGGAAACTAAATGATCACACTGGCATTTTCCATAGTGGTGATCCTGCAGATGTGCTCAATTGCAAACCAAGTGCATTCTTTCTATTGCCAGCAGTGAGCTCATTTGGAAGAGATTCAGCTGCCTGCCAAGGACAATAATCTTTGTTCTGTCTGTCCATTTCAGGCTCATTTTGCCATGGCCTCCACGGTCAGTTTCATGCACCCCAGAATGATACATGTAGAGCTGTGAAAATGTACTCTTCCAGCCTCTTCTCTGGGTCCCACCCTAATCCCTGCGTGTGTTGTTCATAAGGAAATACCTGTTCTCAAGGTCTATGCCACAGAAACTCTCACCACCTTGCCTATGGTGGTTCTTCTAGCATAAATATTATTTCTCTCTTCTCTGTCTATAAAGCATCTTTCTGTTCTTTATGGTCTGGTTCATGTTTTAGCTTCTGTGTACTTCCTCTCCTGACTCAGCCTTCTTCTTCCACAGTAGCCCATCCATGTCCTTATTTTATATTTTCATTCTGATTCCTCCATAAACTGAGCTGGGCAAGAAGAGAAGTTTTGTTCATTTTGAATGGCAAAGATTTTTGCGGTTGTTGTTGTCCGTTTGAGTATTTGTTTTGTTTTTCACAAGAAATTATTTAAAGATTCAATGAATTTAAATGATCCCAAGAGTATTTTAGGGGATGAACCCCTTTCTAAGACTCAAAGATAAACAAAAAGAATGCCTATAAAACCTGTGAAATTATTTAAAATACGATGTTTGCTCATGTGCATAAAGAAATCTTCATTTGATCAGAGAGATTCTCAAATGTGTCCCATACACAATAGAGGTTGACCATGGCTCTTAGTTATTAGAAAAGAAAGCTGGAAATCAGAAATAGTAGGAAATTTCTCTCTGTTATTTTTTCACATATTTCTTAGGATTTTATTTTTTGTCATTTTTTATATTATGGTAAAATGTGCATAGCAATTAAGTCACCATTTTAACCATTTTAAGTGTATGTTTCTGTGGCTTCAAGTATATTCACATTGTTGTGCATATTAAGTTTTTTTATTGGATGATGCTTTCACAAACATCAATTTAGATCATAATGCTTTATTTAATTTGATAAGAAAATGACCATAAAATTAAATTATTACTAATTCCAAATACAATTTTAAGAAATGGCATGAATTAGCAGTCTCAAAAAAATAAAATTGTAGTTTGACTATGACCTTTGACATTTTAAAATAAAAGCAGTTGTTCTATGCTCTTTGCATGAAGTTCTGTTTTGTGACTAATGAATGATTCAAAGAACAATGCAAGGGAATATCAGCATGCAAAACCAGTTTTTCTCCAATTTAAACCATTAAACCATCTGCTTCTGCCCCAGACAGAAAGCAAACAATAACTAATTTTAAAAAACTCAGATGTGAGTGTAAAGAATAAACTGCTGTCATTATGTGGTTACAGAATAAACTCAGAGGAAAGCAAAATAATAACTTTCATACATTATTTTCCTGTTTTATGGCACAATGTCTTTAGTGAGGAATTCCAAGAATTAAGTGACTCCTGTTTTATAGTGAATAAAATTAATAATATATTGAAAAATTTTTGTTCAATTGGTTGATTATTTCTTCTACTAGACTATAAACAAAGTGTCTGTTTTGTTCCCCATTACATACCCAGCATAAGTCAGAGGCTAGCACATAACCAGAGCTCAATATGTTCTTATTAAACCATATATTTTTTGTTACATAACTGACTGACAGGAGGAATGAATAATTCTTTTCCTTCTGCTCTGCTCCAGCTTGAGCTTTAGTTGGGAAACACTCCTCAGTCATCAAAGTGCTCTCTTAGAGCCAGAAAAACGCTGAATTATATTGACAAAAGTCCCCCCTCCATCTTGTTCTTAATTGGTTTATCCTCATGCAAATGAAGATGCCAAATTCTTGAAGTTTGATTGATCCGAAAGACATTGTCCTGATTGGTCAGAATAGAGTTGCTCTCATTGGTTGGGACTGTGTGGTTCTGATTAGAAGGGGAAAGTCTCAGTCCTATTGGCTGGAATAGCACTCAAGAACTTGGGGGTAAGCAGTTGAGCGCAGAGGCCAACAATCCAGCGCAAGAGGCTCTGGAACCACAGTTAGCATGAGGGAGATTCCTGCACAGAAATGGCTGCTCACCTAATTTATTTGTTTGTTTGTTTGTTGTGGGTGTGCTCAGTTAGCCACCAGGAACTCTTCTTAGTCCTCTGAGTTCTCAGATGAATCTTACTCAACTCAGCAAAAAATAACAATTAGTTTTTTCAATGATTGGTTATCAGAAAATGATTTTCCCATTGCATCTGCACCATTTCAGCTTCTCTATCATAGTTTGTACAATAATTGTGCCAAATGTAAAGTGCAGTCAATATAAAGACAGAGATGGAAGTATAGACTGACTGAGTAATAAACTTATGGAACAAAAGGGAATAATGAAAGAACATGTTGTGTTCTTCGAAAATGGGAAAGATGGCTGCAATGGCATCTTTGACAACTATTAACAATTTAATATAGTGTTATTTAGCCACAAAATAAAACAAAAATATTTCTGAAACACAATAAAACCAAAAACTACATTAATTACAAAAAAAGACACCTCTTATAAAGTTTGAATTAGCAACATTACACTAATGTTACCTATACTGTTCATTTTTGTTGAAACCGTGATGCTGATGTTGAATTTGGCAATAAAGTGTAGGTTTGTAGTTCACATTTTTCCTTGATCCTTGCTATTTAGAACATAATATATTTCCACTTGAGAAGTCTCTTTTATTGCTATGGCTATATATTCTTTAGAATAGGTAGTTAATTTTTATTAGTTCCCAATATTTCAAGAACCAATCAATTCAATAATGCACTTAACAGATGCAATTATTATACATCATTTACTATTTCTACAACCCGGTAATAAGCAAGTGAATAAAACAACCACACTCAGGTAACATTCTACTGGAAATGTGAATTTTTTTTTTGAACTGTTTTTTTGTTCATTCAGTTTGGTTTGCATTGCTTTATTCAGTATACCTCTACTAATTTGTACTTTAGGATGACTTAAATCTCCTACTTCTCCTTAAATACATACATACATACATACATACATAAATCACAGTTAAATCTTTACTTAAGGTCTGAACCATAACATGATTTCACTTTTACTTGCTAAAGACAGGTTCTTAAACAAGAAATAAACATATAAAACACAGAGCCAAATTTGATTACAAAGTTTATATGTAGTTGAAGCAGAATCTTTTGATACTAATTTTCCAAGACACCACACAATTTATTTATTTATATATATTTTAAAGAGTTTAGTTATTATTTCCAGAAAGAGAGGAAAGGAGAGAGGCAGAGAGGGAGTGAAACAGAGAAACATCAATGTATGGTTGCCTTTCACCTGCCTCCAGCCACAGACCTGACTGGAGACCTGGTTTGCAACCTGATTATGTGCCCTGGCTGGGGAATCGAACCAGCGACCTTGGGTTTACAGGCTGGCACCTTATCCACTGTGCTACCAGCCAGGGCACAATTTAAAACCCATAACTAAAGTTATGCTAGAACTTTGTCAACTTCAAAATCTTTTAGAAACATGTGGCAAGCACCTTGTGTGCATAAGCAACTAACTACTCAATAGAATCCTATGAGATATGTAGTGCTATTTTCACTTTATATATTTTAAATAAAAATTCAAATATGTAAAATGAAATACGTAAACAGAATCACCCAGTAATGATCTGCAAAGCATGGATTCAAAGCCAGGTCCATCTGATTCCTTGGCCCCTACTGACTCAGTCATCATGATTTTCCCATCAGTTTCTTGTTACCTATTTTGAGATAAATGCACCAGCACTCAATTCAGCACTTTCATAAATGCATCTCAGCACCACCAAACATTTGTAAATATTATATAAAATTCTTAAAATAAGCGCTATTGACTATGTCCGCAGTAACCTCTCAAAATTTTTATTTAACTCAACAATGCTGGTTCTTTCAGTCACTTACTTCTCTTTCAGTTAGACCCACCAGGTTCCAGTTTAGAGCTCCACTGAATCAAGACCCAAGGAAAACCCTGAGATAACAAAGGTCATTGGAATCTACATGGTTATTGGTTCTACTTTTTATTGTCATTGTATACTGACGATTCCAAACAATGTTAGTAGAAGGCGCAGGTTGCTCTGAAAGGCTGTCTTGCTTGGTGTGTCAGTGGGTCAAGAAGAGACCCTCTCATACGAGGTACAAGAGTGCATTTAATCAGAAAACAAAATATAATACGATGGACCCTATGCTCATGTTTTTCTATTTCCACTTTCATGGATTAAGGAGAAAAGAGCTGCTGATATCTCCCCAATGGATTTCATAATGTTCCCCTTTTCTTAATAAGGACAATTAGGGGTAAAACATGAAGCAGAACTGGACTACTGAGAAAGATGGTCCAGGGAATTTCTTAAGGTATCAGTTTTTTGAAGTTTACTCTTTGTTACTGAAATGGAGAGTTGGATTTTGAAAGGGGGGAAAAGGCTTCCATCTTTGCTGAGATAGCTTTTTAAGGTGCTGTCGTGTTACAAATGTATTTCTGCTTTAGTGAGGTTTGGCTTTAGCTTAGAAAGTTTTTTGTGCTTCATTTTTGGTTCATTCACCCCTTTCTTGTGTTCAACTTATTTTCCCCTTTTTTTCAAATGAGAAAATTACAAACTTAGACTTAGGACCTAAAATGAAAAATAAATCTTCTGAGATGTTACTTTAATTAAAAAGAACTAAGTCTGCTTATCAAATCCCTACATGCAGTGACATTCCTTCCCTCAGATGCTAGTGGACAGTGAAGTAGAATGTGTGAATTTGAGTGTGTGTGCGTGAACAAGACCACACAGTAATTTAGCATTTTTTTATTTAATTTTATTTTTTAAAGATTTTATTCATTATGTTCAGAGAGAAGGGCAGGGATGGGGGAAGAAAGGGAGAGAAGTATCAGTGTTTGGTTGCCTTTCATCTGCCTCTAGCTGGCTAGAGACCTGGCTTACAACCTGGTTATGTGCCCTGACTGGGAATCGAACCAGCAACCTTTGGGTTCACAGGCTGGCACCAAGCCACTGAGACACCAGACAAGGTCAATTTAGCAGTTTAAAAAAAAATTTTAGTTGGGAGGCTCTATAAATTCTAGCATTTCCCAGCACAGTAAGATATCATATAGGGGCTATTCAATTTATATATATATTTTCAAAAAACTAAAGGAGTTTTTGGAGGAAAAAAAAAAACAGGGAAAACCCATGACTGTCTTTCCTATTATTTTCCCAAACAACTTTGATTTTAGTGACTATATAGTCTTTTCTTCTAAAGGCTCTTGACCCAAAGGAATCTCAAAAGCCATCTGCTTCAATGTGCACTTATAATACTGGGGTCAGAATAAAGAGGGAATTGGCTTCTCATATTTCACTTTGTCTATGATCCTGGAAATGTTTCTTCTGTTCAGTACAAGAACCTCTAGTCACTTGTGACTATTAAACACTTTTGATATAAGTCATATGGCTAAGTAAACATTTAAATTTTGTAATTTTATGAATTTAAGTAAATAGCCACAGGAAGCTAGTCACTACACTATTTAAGTGCAGCATATGGTATTATGTTTAAAATATACTTTCTCTGTATGATCTTTCCCCTTTCTATTTGATACCAGGAAAACATACTCCTTTCCTTTGTTTTTCTTTTCTATCCTCATCTGAGGGCATTTTTAAAATTACTTTTAGAGAAAGAAGAAGAGAGAGAGAGAGAGCACTCAAATATCTCAATTAGTTGCCTTCTCTTATGTACCCTGACCAGGGATTAAGCTCACAACCTAGGTATGTGTCCCAAGAGGAAATCAAACCTGCAGCCATTTCGTCTAGAGGATGCCATGCCAACCAACTAAGCAACACTGGCCAGAGAGGTACCACTTTCCTTTTAGTAGCAAGACACACTAACCTGTTCAACCCACCAGTGTACCCTGAGGTTTAATAAAAAGTGTCAATCATTTAACAAAAAAAGATTGCTCAATCTCTCATTCTAAGTCCAGTGATCCTTGGTGGGGTCCTGACTTTCATCTAAAGATTCTGCTTATGTCACCTCATGGTCTCAATGGATAAGTCACGAGGTCTCCTAACAGAGCTAGTGCCAGAAGCTCCTGTGCCTCACAGTCCATCAGTCAGAATTCTCACAGGGACCCAGTGAACCTCCATGAAGGACTGGGTGTCCTCCCAGAGCCAAGAAACAGAGCCCCGAGTGCAAGAAGGAAACCTTACTGCTCTGTTTTTTCTGTACTATCATGGACACATCAGTTAGACTATCCAGCTCCAAATTTCTTCATCCTCTCTAACAGGGGTATTAGGGCTAATCTCATAGATGGACTGAGAGGATTAAATAGGATAATCTTACCAAAATTGCATAGCCCAGAATCTGACTCATAGCAAATGCTCAATAAAGGTTAGTTCTATTGCTTTTTCAGATCCTTATTCATTTTTGATGCTTATTTTTCTCCTTTGGCTATCACTTTAAGTGCTTGCACCATAATAGTCTCCACTTTAAATTTCACTTGGTGCTATGTTTGCAAAGTATTTCTAAGGAGGTGGGAAGATTATCCAGTGACAAATGAAAGAAAAATGAAATACGCTGTTTCTTAGAATATCTGTTGACACAAAATATTTATTACCTATTCATGGTATACATACTTGCTTCCTGAATTTAAAAGCCGTATAAACACAGAGATACATAAAATTCTAATCACTTAATAAAATATTTTCCCCTTTTTTTCAGTAGTAAAATTTTCATAAATCTCAAACACCCTGCCAAATAAAACCACTTTGTGTTTTCAGGCACGATATGGAAAATTTTAGGGTGGGAAGACATGGAGCATTAACCATGTATAAGAAACACTTGAGCAAATATTAAAAATATGTTTATAAAGCAAGAGGGCAAGATGTCACTGCTCCAGGCAGATTTAAATTATGCAGTCTTATTTTAAAGAATATGCGACCTTTATATTTACATCATTTTGGAAATAATTTTTTTTTGTAATTTTAGTAAGAAAAAATGTCATGTGTGCTTTTATTTAATTGGCTATAAGCAGATTCAAACTAGGATTCAATATAATAAGGTTGCTTACTGATGGCTCAACTGAAAACTAGATACATTCTTTCGTATGAATAAGCTAGAAAGACAAAAACAGAAAAGCTTATCTTAGTTCTTAAAATCAAGACTGCTTGAGCAATGTTATGTCTCATTAAAACATGTGGAAGCTGAGAAAAGTTTTATTTCCACTATGGGGAGAGTACCCAGTGTCTCTGATGGGTTTTGAGTAGCATATTGTGGTCACTTTCACATCCCTCCCTTTGCTACCCACCCTATCCTTTTATTCGTTGTTCTCAGATACACTCCCAGCATCCACTCCCTTATCTGTCTCTGTGTGTATATTGCTGTATGTATGTATATACATATATATTATATCCCACTTGTGAAAAATATTTTAAAATATTAAACCAATGTATAAATATACTTAAAATTATATATCTTTGATCTGGTATCTAGGATGGAAGCAGTTGCAATCCTAGTTTGAATGTGGGTACATTCCAAAAAGGCCCATGTGATCATGACATAATTTCAGCCACCATTCTCTCACTCAGAAACAGTTTGAGGCTGGGACAGTCAGTGTGAAGAATAATCCAAGTCTAATGTAAAGAAGAAAATCACATTTTAATTGAAGTATTCCTTTCTTAACCCTTTCATTTCCAATAACTTGCTATCTCTTACTCTGCATTTCATAACTCTTACCAAAGCCAAACATCAGAAAGAAATAACCTTTTTTTTTTTAAAGATTTTATTTCATTATTTTTAGAAAGAGGGGAAAGGAGAGAGGCAGAGAGGAAGAGAGACATCAATGTATGGTTGTGTTTCACCTGCCTCCAGCCACAGACCTGACTGGAAAACCTGGATTGCAACCTGGTTATGTGCCCTGGCTGGGGAATCAAACCTGCGACCTTTGAGTTCGCAGGCCAGCACCTTATTCACTGTGCTACCAGCCAGGGCTAGAAATAACCTTTAAAAATTTTAAATGTGAGCCCTGTCTGGTGACACAGTGGATAAGGTGCTGGCCTGAGAACCCAAAGGTCACTGGTTTAATTTCCAGCCAGGACAACATAACTAGGTTGCAAGCCAAGTCTCCAGCTAGTTCTGTAGCTAGAGGTAGCTGAAAGGCCACCATAATTGATGTCTCTCTCCCTCTCTGCCTCTCTTCTTTCCCCTCTCTCTAAAGAAAAATAAGTTAAAAAAATGTAAATGTGACTCAGGTTGCCTGACACAGATTTGTTTTATCCCCACAAAAGGGGTGTACCGTTCCTGGAAGTACTGCAATACCAGCTTAATGCGCGGAGTGGACAGAGTAAGCCCCTATTCCATCTCCTACTTCCCAAAATCTATTTAATATATTTTCCTCAGATAGAGGACATATCAGATATTAAACTGATAAGAACAGATAGTACACTTGATCTTAGCCAAAAGGCTGAGAAGTGATTGACACAGATTTTACATCTTCGCCTTTTGGAAGTGATTTTTTCCCAACATATAATTAGGAGTTGGAATTTCATAAAACTTCATGAATGTATTTTAAAATAAAGAAGTTAATTTTTTAATCCTCACCCAAGGATATTTTATCATTAATTTTAGAGAGGGAGGGAGAAATGCTGTTTGGTGCCTTTCTGTACTTGTCCCAACCAGAGACCAAACTTGAAACCTAGGTATGTGCCCTGACTGGGGATCAAACCCACAACCCTTTGGGATAGGAGATGATGTCATCTGGCCAGAGTAGGACATAAGTTTTATTTAGACAGAAAATTGAGTACCCTAGATGCCACTTTATTATGTGTGTGTGTGTATGTGTTTCATTGATTAATATGCCCTATTTAATCACCTTGTTAAAACTCCAGTCTGAAGCACTGAGCACCAGAGACCATCATGAATGAGCTTTAGCTTGGATCCCAAGTTTTCACAGAATTCATTATGTCCCTGATTTTCTTATTACTACTTCTAAGTCATTAGGACATGTTGTTGTGTTTACCTCAAAATTAACATTGGATGTGACATTATACCAATTCAAAGAATCTCTCATTTGCTCTTCAGGTGGTGAGATTTTCAAATTCAACAATAGTCTCTAAACCTGACTTTCATGTTGGCAAACTAGGGAAATAATAAAATAAAATAAAATCAGTCAATCAAGCTACCATGGAATGGATCATGCTTTTGTAAGGATGGTGTTGATAGCAGTATCCAGTGAAACATTTTAGCAATGTATTCTTTTAAAACCAGTGCATTCTGCCGTAAGTGTTTCCACAAAATGACTCCTTAGCATTTAATCAAGGTGGTCCTGGGCCTTTCACATGCCTCCAGCAACTGTGAATATACTGTATTTAAATGGCTATTAAAGTGACAATGGAAACACAGGTCTGAAATGTCAAAGTGAGAACAGAGTATAAACCATTAGTTCCAGATTATGGGCATATGAGGGTAATATTTCCCTGTCAAATTCTAGTAAAACTTGAACATCTGTTTCACAGTGAAAGATATAGAACATACATTTAAAAAAGAAATATATAAGAAGTTCACATAAAGCAAAGGATAAATAAAAGTAAGGTATAATTGTTTATAATAGTATAATAATATGTGTGCTTGTAGCTCTGTCCGTTTTATAGTTATTAATTTAAAACAAAATCTTATACATTAGATATCAGACTAAGTACAGATATCTGTTTACTTCTCAAGGTTCCATTAATTATCAGAATTTCTAAAGTTTCATAGAGATAACTAAAAACAATTTACAATAATAATCTTTAAAATGTTCATATAATATAATAATATTATACATTTATTGGAAATATAAAGAATGTGTGTCAGACAAAAGTTATTTGCAGAGAACAAAAATCATGTTATATACTTTACTATTTTTTTAAGGTTTTATTTACTTATTTTTAGAAAGAGGGGAAGGGAGGGGGAAAGGGGGAGGGGAACATCAATGTGTAATTGCCTCACATATGTCCTGAACTGGGGTTCTGGCCTGTCACCCAGGCATGTGCCCTGACTGGGGATCGAACTGGTGACCCTTTGGTTCATAGGGCAGTGCTCAGTCCACTGAGCCACACCAGCCAGGGTCATGTTATATACTTTGGTTTGTAGGCCAGCACTCAATCCACTGAGCCACACCAGCTAAGGCCATGTTATATATTTTAAACAGAAAGTATTTAACATAGAAATTTGGTAAACAAAAAAATGTTGAAAGATCTAGAAAAGTAGGCTTCAAGTTGGCTTCTGTAAAGACTGGGAAACAGTCACTAATCCCAGCCAAACAACTTCAGCATGTTGTCCCCAGACCCACATGTCATTACTGTGGCCCAAGGACGTGGAGAGGACCACCTGTACTGCGGGCTCCATAGCAAGTTTGTGTTATAATTCTCACCAGCAAAATATATGGCTTGAGCACCCAGCCTTTCATGCCCAATCAACTTCTTTTTTTTTAATATTAAAAAAAAAATGTTTTTTAGAGAGAAGGGAATGGAGGGAGGCAGAGAGGTAGAGAAACATCAACGTACAGTTCCTTTCACCTGCCTCCAGCAACGGACCTGGCTGGAGACCTGGTTTGCAACCTGGTCATGTGCCCTGACTGGGAACCAAACCCGCGACCTTTGGGTTCGCAGGCTGGTACCTATCCACTGAGCCACCAGCCAGGGACTCAATTCCTTTTTGAATTGATTTTTAAGACTAACTTGCAAGGGAAATTAGAAATGTAAGCTTTTGCTGATTGTGTTTTGTTTTGAACTACTCAGCTTCTAAAGAAGGGACAGTAGAAGAATGTGTAAGCTTTTATGCTTAGTGAGCCAATTTTACATGCCTGTAACAGGGTGCTGAGCCCAATATTTGGAAAATTTGAGGAAAATAAAAATGAAAAGGGACAAGATTGGTGGATCCACTATGGCATGGAACATCAAAAGAACTAATAATTCTTTTCTAGGTTGGAGTTAAAAACTTATCAATTCAGATCAAATATTAAAAAGTAGGAATGTAATTAATTAAAATTAAACTGTTCTGACTTATGCAACCCCTTCCTTAATTCATAAAATGTAGATGGTTCTATTTTACATATGTCTGTAATACTTTCTTCTAAGTAACACTGAAGTAGGTTCAAAGTTTTCATTTTCTTAACTATGGATTCAATCCTAATGTTTGATTTTAAAGTAATACATATTTATAAAATCCCAGTATTGCAAAGGGCATTAAAAATGTGTTTTTAATGTTAGAAAAAAATCTATACATAAGAATAAAAGCTTATTAAGATTTTAGAATAGGTTTTAAATACTTTAGTCTTTGAGAACAAAGTGTAAAAATTAGAATTGTAAAAACAGAAAAAAAGAGACAAAGTAATGACCCAGATACTAATTTAATTATTTTCAATTATTTTTCATAGGAGGTGTTAGTGTATTTTGAGTAAAGGTTATATATTAACCTTTAAGAGAAAGAATAACTATAAAATGATCTCCAAGAATTAATATTAATAAAAATCAACAGTATTGACACAATTTCTATGAATTGAGATAGAAATGGAGAAAGAATATTTATGTATATGGCATGTGTAATTTATAAACTATGATGATCCCTAGCCCTCTTGTCACAACTGATCTTATTCTATATTTTTTAAACAAAAGTTTGAGACCTGGTTTGTTGCTTTAACTGACTCTATCCATAAAAAGGAGTTGTGTGAATATTTCAATAGTGCCTAGATCCTATACTTGGCTCATCACTATTTTTGTCTACCCATTTGTGCTGAGTAAGTATAGCCATTGCTTGAATTCACTAACAGAGTCTAGGTGGGTAAGCCCCAAGTCTCTACGTCTAGCATAGTATGTACCCTATGCTTCAGACTTAGATTCAGAACCTCCTACTGGTCATCTCTACATGGGTACACACAGGCACCTCAAAATGATTAGGTCTAATCCTAGCTCTCAGTTGGAATCACCTGAGACCTAACAGAACATGGTTGTAGTCAAGTAGTCAATCCTTCTCTCTCAAAACCCATCGTTCACCAGGTCTTTGTGACTTTTAGTCTATACACATATTTTCTTCTTCTTTATATTCCTCTATTCTTTGTGTTATTTTAGGCTTTCGTATTTTCTGATCAACAGCCCTTACTCCCTGGAATGAGTCTTCCCTGCCTCAAGCCTTTTGT
Organism: Noctilio leporinus; assembly: GCA_004026585.1. Lineage (NCBI taxonomy): Eukaryota > Metazoa > Chordata > Mammalia > Chiroptera > Noctilionidae > Noctilio > Noctilio leporinus. The sequence continues at coordinate 330,784 of PVIW01000595.1, forward strand.
GACATGGCCAGCCAATCTGGCCACACTTGCTCTCTGCTGTAGAGCTTTCAGTGGCCCCCGGAAAACATGGGCGTAGCATCACCATGTAACAACTATATGACCCTTCACATCATCTCTTTCTCCAGGCACTTTCAAACTTCTTGTAGTTTCTATTTCCACTCTTCCCCAAAACTCAGCATACCTTACAAATATCCAAACATCAAACTGCTTCTCTTCCCCAAGCTTTGCTTGCTCTCTCACTAACCTGAGGCTCCTAATCCACTCAGGAGAGGGCTCTGTGACTGGTCCTTCTCCACGCTTGGTAATGAATACTTTCTACACATCCACAGCCACCAATTGCCCTGCATACTTAATACTGATGGCAATGTGCAGATTATTTTAGAATGATCTTTATGTAGTAGATCTGTTTTTCAACTAGATTGCTAGATTCTTAGGTCAGTATTTGTGTCTTACCCTGTTAGCAGATCAAATCAACACTTGCCAGATCAACTATTTAGTGCATAAATGACCCATTAATGATTCTTTTATCAGTGTGCATGACACACCTCACATCTGAAGCAACATCCTTCAACTACCAGTACTGCTAAGCACTTAAATAAACATTTAAAAATTATAGCTAAGGATATTCCAAAGAAATCATTTCCTGAATTATAAAAATGTTAACCAGCTTAGCTAATGCAAAAAAAGGTAAATATGCAACTTTGTTTTCCTCATTTTGTGTTTTGCTCCAGACCTAAAAGAGATGTTTCTTTGAGCAGGTACCTCCAGGTGTGAGCCAGCAGGAAGTTATTTAACACTGGGGCTCACCAGGGTAGTTTCCATGGAAGCAGAAATTAACCCCAGGACCCTCATATGTTTTAAGAACCTTCAGCACATCTGATACAACCATCATCAGAGTCCACAACTCAGTCAAATCCTTAATATAAAGATAAGTAGAAGCAAGATCAGCCACCTTAATAGTTATTACCTAGGCTACTATAAATCTTTAAAATGATGTGTTTTTATATAAATTTAACAGTCAAAATTTAACCTGATTTTTAAAGTGTTTTCCCCCCAAATATATGTGATCTTGATTTAAATTATTACAGGTAGTAATAGATACTTAAGATAGACAAATAGTTATTGTTGAGTATTTTATTCATGCTTTTGCTGTATACACTGGTTTCTCTTTTTTAATATGTATAAACATCTTTAGTTATATTTTCTCACAAAAGGTTTCAAAATATTGAAAAAAGAGTCAACTAAGTTTGTATACTCATCATAAAGGACAATACAATGGTCTGATAATTCTCATTGTTAGAAAGAATAAAAGTTTTTTGAAGTATAATATCGAATCTATTTAATAATTTATGCCAGAAACTGTTGTCTTTGTAAATATTAACTCAATTAATATTATATATTTGTAAACATCGATTCATTTAATGTTAAAAACTGTGTGAAGTGGAAAGAATTACCTTTCACAAAAAAAGAGGAAGGGGAAGGAGGAAGTAAAGACTGCCTTTTGAGTTCCCACATCTTTTTTTTTAACTCAGGGAAACAAGTAAAGCATCAAGAATGTAAGTAGAACTATGTCCATTTCCCTGTATTGTAAATGTCAATACATTGCAAACATTATATTCAGAATGACATCTTTTTAGTTACAACCATTGAAATGTTCTAGGAGCAATTTCAAACCATGGATCACGGCCCCTTGTAGAATTGAATTCATCACCTTTGCAGTTGACGAGTGAAATGTAGGCTAGGAGTACATCATAACGGCTGAAAGCAAGACAAGTTTCAAGTGGTTCAAGTGAAAGATCCCAAGACTAAATTAACAGATCACATCGGTCAAGTAAAGACCGGTAAATATATATATATTTGAAACTTACAATGAAGATCAAAAAGTCATGGGTCCAACTTAGGGAGATGAGGAGACCCATGGAAAGAAAGATGGAAGGCCGCCAGGTTGCGGAAGAAGTTGCTTTTCTTCATGAAGGCCAGCAACATTGTAAAAGAGCCCATAAAAAGTCCAAGGGGTAACAACCCCTCTTTGCACCATGAAGTGAGTTATTGGTGTGCAAATGTAGTAGAACAAACTTAAAGCTAACTTATTAAGCTGGGAAAACCATTTCAACACAAGGTGACCTGTGTAATTATGCAGAAGAACCAGGCAGGATTCCACAGGACAAGCTTTTTCTTCTATGACAGCTCCACAGCGGAAGCCACACGGTCCAGGGACAAGACCAGCTTCTGCATCGTCAATGACTTTGGACCGTCCATCTCAACTTGCTGCCTGCGATCTCTCTCCTTTTGTCTCAACATTGCCCTTCTATCTTTTAACCACCAGCGGCGAATTCAGTCAACAGCTTCCTCTTTCTCCTCACATGTTTGTGGCCTTCTGAAAACAGCGGAAAACAACGACTGCAGTGGTCTATGAACTGAATACTGAAAGTCAAAGTTGGAACTACCACCTGTTTTTGCTTTGAGTACTTCTGTTCAAAGGCTCTTGCCACTGAAATCTGCTAGTGTGAAACTTTCTCTACTCTCAGAAATGATTCACACACTAATTTCCCCTACTTTGTACTTATGTTAGAATCATAAATTATTCCAATTAAAGCAAATCATGGGTCCACAATGAAATACATAATGAAAAATGTTCCCCAAATGTATGGGCGAGGGTGAAGAAGATAGAATGCATTCTGCTGAGCCTTGTTAACTGTTTACTTTTAGTCACTGGCTAATGTGTTATACCAAGAAAGAACACGAAAATTAGTAAATGTAAATAAAACAGAGAGCATTGTCTATCTAGGCTGAGTTGGAATGACCCTCTAGATGAGCATCTTGGTCCAGGTAAGGTATCCTGAATGCAATTGGCTACAGTTTTAAGTATCTTTAAGAGTTTTATGCTCATGTGATTATAGAAGAACCAATCATAAACATTTAAACTCAAAGGCATTTAAATTTACATTTTTTAAGATCCAGAACTTCCAGAATGGCAGTATGAGAAGTTCAGATGATGCCCTTTCAGTGAAACAACTATTTAACAGGTGAAAAACACAAATAACCAGTTGAAATCTCTGGAAATGGAGCTACAAACATACATAAAATGTAGAAACACATATTAACAAAATCTATTATAGTAAAAATAGAGTATTGGTGGCATTTGACAAGAACATGTTCCCTCCACCCACTTTTTAGTGCCATGTAAGCTCTGCTTGACAGTTAGCTGTATAACCAAGAAGATAGGCCCACTTACCCCATACAGCTCTTAGTCTTAGGGATACAGCTTCACACCGGATGAGACAGGACACCAGAATTCTTATACCATATATTTCAATGTTACATGAGCTCTATTTGAGCAAATGCACCCAAGAGTATTGGGACTCACCTCCTCAACAATGCTCAAAGTAAGAGTTCTGGACAAAAATAGTGGATTCCAATCACCTTGACGCAGTTCACACTTAGGGTAAACGTTTCCAACACTGACTATTTTTCCCCTAAAATAAGGAGTAATACAAGACTCTCTGCTCTCACCATTTTTACTCAACATTGCTGTAGAAGTTCTACCAGAGAAAATTAGGGAAGATTGAGAAACAAAAAAGCATTCAAATTGGGAAGTATCAAAACTATCCATACTTGTATATGACATTGAATACGTATATGTATAGAAAATTCTAAAGAAAACACAGGCAAACATAATCATATGTGTGTGTGTGTGTGTGTGTGTGTGTGTGTGTGTATATATATATATATATATATATATATAATGTACAGATTCAAATTGATAAATGATTTTAGTAAAGTTACAGGGTAAAAGATCAATATTCTAAAATCAATTATATTTCTATAGTTTAACAAAAAATAGTAAAATAAAATTAAGAGAACATGCCATTTATTATAGTATGAGGAAGAATATATTACCTAGAAATAAAATAGCAAAACAAGCACAATACTTGTACATTAAAAACCACAAATCATTATTAAAAGAGATTATAGAAGATCTCAATAAATGGAAATATATTCAATGATGTCAATCAGAAAACAAAATTGTTAGATGAAAATATCCCCAAAATTCATGTACAGATTCAACACATTCCATAACAAAATCACAGGTGTTTTTTTGTTTTATGATAAATTGACCCTAAAATTTATATATTTATGAAAGTGTTTTGGGATAAATTTTGTTTTCCAAAATGTCGTTATGTTGAAATCCTAGCTCTGCTCTCTCAGAGTCTGACTGTATTTAGAGGAGGGGGTCATAGAGAAGAAGTAATTAAGTTGAAAAGAGGTCATGGGGTGTGTAGTTTAATAAGAATTATGTCCTTGTAAACAGAAAAAAAAAATTGGACACAAGCAAACACAAACAGAAGATCATATGAAAATGAAAGAAGATCATATATAAAAAAAGGAGAGTGGACACAGAAGAAACTAATCCTGATAACCCCTTGATGTCAGTCTTTTAGTTTTCAGACTGTGAGAAAATTAATTTCTGTTGTTTAACACACCTAGCACATGATTCTGGCAGCCCTAGTGGATTAATAATGGCTCAAAGAACCATGAAAACCAAGAAAAATGTTGACTCAACCTCAACATTCCATAACTTACTACAAACCTGCAGTACTCAAGATAGGTGTTACTAACATTGAACAAACCTATAAATCAATGAAATACTGTTGAAAGTACAGAAATAAGCCCTCATATTTATGGTCAATTGATTTTCCAACAGGGGTGCCAAAGCCAATTTATAAGGGAAAAATATTTTTTTGGCAAATAGTGCTGAAATAACCATATTATATATATAAAGAATAATTATGAAGCCAGTTTTCAAACCATTCACCAAAATTCATTAAATATATTTTGTGGACAAATGTAAAAGCTAACATTCTGGAACTCAGAAAAAGAACTTAAGAGTTGAAATTCATGGCCTTGAGTTATGCAGTAGTTTCATAGCTATAACACCAAAAGTATAAATGACTATAGAAAAATAAATGAGCTACATCATAGTTATAAAATTTTGTGTTGCAAATAGTATTTTTAAGGAATGAAAAAGGCACCCCACTGATTATGAGTAAATATTTGAAATTCATAAATGTGATAAGATATTTGTATCTAGAATATAAGAAATACTTATAACTCAATACTACAACTATAGATAATCTAATTAAAATGGATAAAAAACCTGGAAAAATTTTATCCAAAGAAAGCATACAAATACCTAATAAATACATGAAGAAACCACTCAACATTATTAGTCAATAAGGAAATGTAAATCAAAACCACTGAAATGACATTTCATGCCTGTTAAGAGATCTGTAGTTAAGGATAGGTAACAGCAAATGGTGATAATGTGGGAAATTGTTATTCTTATTCATTCCTGGTGTGAATGTAAAAGAGTTTGGAATGAAAAGGGTTTTGAAAACATTTCGGCAAACAGTTCCTCAAATGGTAAAACATAGAGCTCCTATATGATCCAGCCATTACACTCCTAGGTAAATCTAAGAGGTGCAAAAACATGTCTTCACAAAAAAGTGTATATAATGATCAAATAGGTGTACATGCTTTCACCTCTACCTCCTCTACTGAGCATTCATTTCAAGAAGCCTTTTTAGCTTTAAGTTGACAGTGATTATTATAGACTAATAGCCAATGAATGCTTTTGAATACATGCACAAATGCATAAAGGAATGAAAAAGTAAACAGAATACAGATATTCTGTCCGGTATTGCAAGGGGAGGAAAGGCATCTACATTTTTGAAACAACACAGCATCATTATTCCTGACTGCTCCACTGCAAAGCCACTTTCTTAGCTTTTCAGCAGTAAATTATTTCAGAATTGCCCAAAGAATCATGGTGTCATCCAGTCATCTAGTATTATTATAGGCTAAAGACTATATGCTATTAATGTGTAAATTTACATATCTAGAAAGGGGAGAATGAGGAATAATATTTGCTCTTTTCCACAGTCAGTAGATGTTTATATCACTGATTCTAACAGTTTCCATTTCTGCTAACAAATAATATTTATCTCCCCCAATGTCAAACTCTCTTGTTTATTCTTCTGAACAAAAATGGTGAATCTTCTTTTCATATGTATATGAATCTCTCTCTTTTTGAACAAACGTAACTTTTACCTGGTTTTCAAAATGTGTACATATAAACATTTAAGATTTTATTATTTTTAGAGAGAAGGGCAGGGAGAGAGGCAGAGAGGAAGAGAGACATCAATGTATGAATGTACGGTTGCCTTTCACCTGCCTCCAGCTACAGATCAGGCTGGAGACCTGGCTTGCAACCTGGTTATGTGCCCTGGCTGGGGAATTGAACCAGCAACCTTTGGGTTTGAAGGCCAGAGCATTATCTGCTGTGCCACCAGCCAGGGCTTAAGTATATTTTTAAGTGTGTATTTGACCTTGTTTATTCTGTCATCTCTTGTTTTCAAAAATATATCTTAAATAAATAAATAAATATATATATATATATATTTAAATTTTACTTATTTAATTATTTTAAAGATTTTATTTATTATTTTCAGAGAGAAAGGAAGAAAGGGAGAGAAGCATCCATTATGGTTGCCTTTCACTTGCCTCCAGCTAAGGACCTGGCTGGAGACCTGGCTTGCAACCTGGTTTATGTGCCCTGGCTGGGAATCAAACCAGCAACCTTTGAGTTTGCAGGTCAGCAGCACCTTATCCACTGTGCCACACCAGCCAGGGCTAAATATCTATTTTTAATCCACATGTATTTGACTCCATTTTCTGTTGCTTCTCACATTGTCAAACTGCATACTTCAATCACTTTTTAAATATATGTTATTAACCAATATTTTTAAGTTTGCGTATTTTTTAATAAATGCACCTCCTTTATTTTTGCAGATCCCAAAGTTACTGGGTAGACCTCAAGGTAATTGAAGGTATCTTGCTTTTTATCTGTGTATATAATAAAGACCAATAAATGAGGTGTGTTAGAAATGATGTGAATTAGCCTCCTGCCTCTGTTCTTCTGGCTCCTTAACGTCCACCTTACTTCCTCCTGCATGCAGAGATTATTTTTAGTTATGGCAAAAGTCATACATATATTAATATATGTATGTGAATTTCATATAAATATATAATGTTACGACATTGTTGGTAAACAGATTAATCCGAATTTTTAAAGAAATTACAATGTCATTTGTCTTCCTTTGACTAGCTTACTTCACTTAGCAAAATGTTCTCCAGGTCCATCCATACTGTCGCAAAAGATAAAATTTACTTCATTTTTATAGCTGAGTAGAATTCCATTTAGTGATTGCCCCATGGTTGTTTTATCCACTCATCTATTAATACGCACCAGGGCTGCTTTCATATCTTGGAGATTATAAATAGTGCTGCAGAGAACATAGGGCTGTTTATACTCTTTCAAATTAGTGCTTTGGTTTACTTTGGATATATTTCCAGAAGTGGGATCCCTGGGTCAAATGCCATATGATTTTATTCATATGTGGAATCTAATGAACAAACTGAACTAACAAACGACACAGATACAGGCTCATAGATGGAGAGCAGATGACAGCCAGAATAAGAGGCAGAGGTGAGGGGTGGAGGGGTTGATCAAAAAAGAAAAGGACTCATGAATATGGAAAACAATGTGGTGTTTGTTAGAGGTGGGGAGTAAAGGGACTAAATGGTAATAGAAAAATACAATAAAGATGAAATTTAAAAATAAAATTAAAAAACTACAGTGTCCAATTGTATCTTTGTTAATGTGATGCAATGAGATTAACCATCTCATTGGTTTTGATTCTCAGTTGTAGGAAAAAATATGAAACAGAATCATGAAGAATAAATAAGATCATTTTGTTATATAAGGTAGAGCTTGAACAACAATTTATGTAATCATAGTTTTAATAGGAGGTAAATTATAAATTTAAACTTTATTGTCATCCTACATTTGACCTAAAGTCTCAAGAATTTGGGACTTTAATTTAGAAAGTTTTGATTAACCTGACAGCTTTTAAAATACATAAATTGAGCTAAGGTATACACATGTGTTGTTTCACTTTTATACACTTTCTTTTTATAAGAAACTAATGGCAAAGGCTTATCCAATCTCTCCTTTTATTTCCATTTTCATCATTACATTTTTCTTCCTGATCATCTTATTTCAAACTTGGATACCATCAGTATGCTAGATGGTATACTGAAAAATCTCCAGGTATATTTTAAAACAAGCTGACAACTCTCCAATTCTATAACTGCATTCTTTTTCCTGATTTTTCAAGGATTATAAAATGTATTTCATTGTTAGTTCACATTTCTTCTTTGTATTCACATTAATGGTAATAATTTGAATTTTTTTAAAAAAAGAAGTCAGAATTCCTCAGAATATTAAGCAAAGCCCTCAAAGTTAGCTTTAAATGCCTCACTAACTGAACCTTCAATGGCTCATCCTAGTTTCTACCTCCCCTCTAATACTAATGCTATGGATAATTTTGTTATGTATTGTGTATTGACAAATCATTAAGTAGGTTATATAACAAGTTAAAATTCTAGGAAGAGCTTGGGTGAGTTATCAAAGTCTTGAATACCATAAACAAAATGCAATGAACCCAAATAAAGTCAGGTTAGTAACTGAGTAAATAGAAAGAGTCACAGTTTTCACACAGTAATAACTTCAGACCCCAAACCATGGAGGATTGTGATGGTGGAGGTGGAGATAGGTGATGGTAAATGGACGTTACAGGACCTAGGTCAGTGGATCTTTGGCTGCAAATAGTAACAAATGAAGAGTAACAACAGCAACAACAACAAAAATTGACTAAACAATTTTTAGGAAAGCATTATGTCCTATAACAGGAAATCAGAGGCATCATGAAAGTGAGATCAATTACTTAGTAATATAATAAAGAATCAGGTTCTTTCCAGCCCTCTGTCTATTCTATAAATGAACAATTATCTATGTTTGATTTTCTTTCTCATTGGGGTATAAATGCTTTTTCCATGATTACTACATGTTTCATTTTTCTTACTCAACAGATATGTCCTTAAGTTCATGCCTCAAGCCATATTTATTCATTTTAGGTCACTTGACTACACTCAGACTAAAGGAGAATCACATCAGAATGTCAAGCAGGAGTTGCTGGTTCAATTCCCAGTCAGGACATGTGGCCAGGTTGCGGGCCAGGTCTCCAGCCAGGTCCTCTGCTTGATGCTTCTCTCCCTTTCTTCCTTCCTCCCTGCCTCTCTCTCCAAAAGATAATGAACAAAAATCTTTAAAAAAAAATGCAATGCACTAAATTGCTTAAGATAAGTAGGTAGTAGATCTGCAGCCAGGAGCGAAGACCCTGAGTCATACGGGGCATGATTAGTAAATAAAGAAATTATAATTTCCTTCAGAAATTAAAAAAAAGCTTCTGGGTAAGGAGTCAACATTTTCTTATGTTGCACATATGTATATGATTTTATATGTAAATAATACAATTTCACATGCAAATAATAAGCAACACATAAATAGATATGATTAAAATAAATTAAAAAATAGTAAAATTAGGAATAAAATACTCTAGAAAGGAATCAACAGTTTCCAATACAATTTAAATAAGTGTATATATGTATTATCATGTGTAAAAATAAATACAGAATTAAAAGTAAATATGAAAATTAGTAAAGAGGTACATAATCTACATAAGCCATATTATATTTTGGGAGATTTCCTATATTGTTTGTAAGCAGATGGTGCAATAAAGCTTTGGGTCAATGGACGATGCACCATTTACTATTTGTGGGTTTTCTTTAGTAACTTATTCTTTCTCTCAGGTTCCTTAGCTGTAAAATCTTACTTTGGTAGAGTGTTGTAATAATAAAATAAAGTGAATAAAATAAAGTGACAAAATCTATAATATATATTAAAATCAGAAATATCTTTGTCCTTAGTATTATCTAGGAATGGTCTTCCTTCTTCTAATTTATTGGCAAACTTCAAGACACAGATCAAAATCGCTTGGAATTTATTGTTTGCTACAGTGTATTGTTCACAAAACGTGGCAGCCATTATTCTCTTTTCTGTACCCATTATTCTCTTTTCTGTATTTTGCTCTTTGCAAAATATCTCTTCATTTTTTTCCTTTAAGATAGTCAATATCTTTGACTTGAATCTGATCTGGACCTGCAATTAGCTTTGACAAGGATGTTGTGGATATGACATAAACCAGTTCCACATCTACGAGGCAAGAGTCCTTTCACATCGGTGCGTTCTCCTTCTGTCCCTTGTGGGTGCCATATAAATATGTCTGAGCAAACATGCTGATGAATGAGTGACCACACTGACCAGACAGAGGTCAGCTCAGTTTCTCAGCCAAGGCGCTGGATATGTATGTGCTTGTCCTGTCAAGATCAGCATGTATAACCACAGACAAATAAGCAAGGCCACTTGCTAGTGTTTCACAAACTTGAGTTAAATAAACTCTTGTTGTAAGCCACCACATCTGGGATGATTAGTTTCATGGCAATAACTAATTCACACTTTCTAATTTCCTGTTAAGGATTTATTCCCTCTGATGTGTTAACAGTACATGCACCACCTCACTTGCCACTTGTCACATTAGTCTTTGATTTGACACTGTCTTTCTTACACAGTGGACCAATATCCCAAGGGACAGGGACCGTTTCCTGCTCATTAAGGTGGCATTATAACTAGGTTAAATGCCTGACACATTTAGATATGCAGCAAATGCTACTAACTGATGAAGTCAGTCAAAATGCACAGGCTATTTGTAACATGTTGGCAAAATTTAAGATTACTCTTGTTTCATTAGCTCATCCAGATAATGTAGTTATGACTTGCTTTATGTTTTGTCATAGCTGCAGAGACTTGAAACATCCTGAGAGATTCAGTGACATTTGCTATTCAAACATTTTTGTTCCAATTAATAGTGGTGTTTCTCAAGGGTAGTGCAACATAAATGACTGGTCTCAGAGACAATCTTTTCCTGGGAAAACTGAAGTGGAAAATCAAAATATGCCATGGTTTTAATGAAAAACAGTTCGCAGACCTCTCAGTAGAAGTGGGAACCTGGGAATTATATTGTGAAATAGAGCATGTCAAACACAATATGGCCATTGCCCTCAGCTACTATCTCTGGAAAAATGCAACAACACAATCAATGAATTGACCTATTTATCTCTTTACCAAACCTGTAAGGACTCCATTATTAGACAATGTTATTCTTTAAAAAATTAAAGTGTATGCAATCTTTCTTTAAGTTTTTTTGCTGTTAGCCATCAAGCAATTATGATTTAAGTACATTATATATTATATTTGTTATCATCTATAGGAACTCAGCACTTAGGCAGACATACATACTCTGTAATATGTCAGGCAGACATACTCTGTAATATATTTGTAAGGCACTTTTAAAGTGTATAAAACTGTTTTGTTTTGTTTTGGGATTTAAAAAATGAGGGACGTAAAAACTGGCAATTTTTTTAAATATTAGAAGCAACAAAATCACAAAACTTAGTGTATTAAGTTTCTCAAGGTAGTTAAGAGTTATAATTGGAACCAAATTATTACTTCAAAATCATCATCCTTTTTTGAGCAAAACAAATTTGACTTTCATATAGATTCGCATGTGAATTTAAATGAACCCCATTCTTCTTCCTTTCACCATTGAGTACCAGATTACTTACTCGATTCAGGGTTTTACTTTAGGGCATCAAAGAGAGTCATAAAAATGTCTAAACCTGATTTCCAATGAAAGCAACTTGGTGCACAGGAAGGAAATTTTTACCAATGACAGTAAACAACTTTAAGACAAGGTTATGAAGAATGTATGCCTCTTGGTTTCTTAAAAGAGTAAGTTAAAGAGCTTTGCAGCCTAGGGGAACACTAGGATTCTCATAACTGTCAGAGATTTTACTTAATGTTAGATCTACATGCTAGAGGAAAATTATTCTTCAACATTATAGCATAACATCACTCATTCATCCATGTCATCAATTTTCATGGAATGCCTGCTATCTTCCAGGAGCCATGCTAGGTCCTGGCTGCACAGTAGTAAACAAAACCAATGTGGTGCTTGGTCTCATGGAGGTTACGCTCCAGGGGGAGACACATGTTTTTTACAAATGAGCATACAAACATGACATTTTAAATTGTAATAAATGTTACGGTGGAAAAGAACAAGCAGGAGCGCTGTAAGAAAACAAAGAGGGATATGGATTTAGATAGAATCAGAGGAAGGCCATGCCAAAGAAGTAATAGCTGAAAGTTTGACTGATCAGTGAGTGGCTGGAGCCCTGAAGGGCTGCTAGAGGGGCATGAGGGAACCCAGGAGATAAAGGTTCTTCTGGAACCTTGAAGAGCAAGGGAAGGGGCTCCATTTTAAAGTCAGGGCACTGAGAATCTCCAGCAGGACTCACAGCTTTCTACGTGGAAAATAAAGTGTGGATCGTATTTTGAATATTTCTGGGATTCCCAGAAGTGATATATAATGAGAATTCAACTCAGGACACACACTGCAACGTGGATGAACCTTGAAGATGCAACGCTAAATGACTAAAGTCAGTCACAATGAATGTTTTTGTATGCTTGCACTTACATGGGTTATCTAAGCAGAGAGATTCAGAGATGGAAAGTAGATTGATGGTTATCAGGGCCAATGGAAAGGACGAAACGAGTAGTGTGTAATGGGTACAGAGTTTCAATTGGGAAAGATGGAAAAAATCTGGAAATAGGTGGCAGTGATAACTGCACAACAGTGTGGCTATTTAATGCTACTAAGCTTCATACTTAAAATAGTTAAAATGGTACACTTCATGTTGTATGTATTTTCCCCAATAAAAAATCAGACAACATATTTAACTCAGAAAGAATGAATCTTATTATGCCTGGCTGACTTCGTGAACCTGAATGGATGTTTAGGAATATATTCTACATAAATTTAATGCCTAACATGTGTGTGAGCTAAAATGTAAATAAAATATCATGCATCTTTGCTCTAGTTGCATTTCAAATTTTACTCAAAAATGCTGAGAATGTTTCACATGCTTTGTGTGTTGGGATTAAGGCATTTTCTTGACCTGTTTAGATCTGGTGTTCCACTTTTCCTCATTTTAAATAACTTTCACCTGACTTTCATTTCCATATCAATAAGTTCATTCTAGCAATAAAATTTTATTGTCAATCTTTCCAAGTTTTTATTTTCATCCTTTTATGAATACTATCAGGAGACAAGAGCGAGCTGTACTCTTACATACCAATGTGTCACTCATATTTATATGTGCAAGTTAATCCAAAAGTTTTGGGGGATTTATTTTCTCATGATTATCTGAAAGTGTCTATTCAGTACCATACAGATGTTTTAAAAATTCAGAATCTTAAAAACCATATTAAGCCACTGCATTCATTGAAGTAAGTGGATCCTGAGCTTTTTGTGTTTGAAGATCATTGTTTCTATCCAACACCCTTGATCTGGGCAATATTTTACACATAATATACATAGAGAAGTACTAGACTGACATAGTGAAGTTATATCACCTGTCTATCATCTTTTGATTAGACTACTCATGTTTGATTAAGCTATCATGTTATTCAAAATGGAAGAGAAATAACTAAAAGTCCCAACCTTTCTTACAGCCAGGATATGGGGAGGCAGCCTATGTTTCCCCAAATAGTTTCACCTATGTGAGACTTTTATTGAAGTCGGCAACACTAGAACACAGGTATGCATTAAGCCATGGTTTTGGTTGAACAAATGGTGGTAAAGATCTTTGGTGTTGGGGGATGGCATGTGTTAACGGTCAACCCTTGACTGAGAGGTAACCTCTGTGTGGGGCAATCTTGCTTACAGAGAAGTCAGATTTCTTGCCAAGTTTTAGGTGGTAGCAATATCAAAATCAACAGTGTTTCATAGGAATTTTCTTCTGCCATTCCTTCCTTCACACTTGTCTTCTAGAAGCAGAGATTCAATCCTATCTTTCGAGGCCTCATAATGATTCTATGGGTCATCTTATATACTTTTAATTCATTGTGTTTCTGCAGTGAAACTTTTAATTCTAATTTTTGAAATAAAGAACCTGGCTGATAAACTCCATAGAAACATTCTTGCAATCAATCTCAGGCAGCCAATGGATTTATGAATGGCATTTCTAAATGGCACTTATCATTCATTCATTCAAACACTCGTTCATCATCTACTATATCCCAAGAATGGAGATGATTGCAGGAGAGGCAGAGACTAATAACCTAAATCAAGAACCATGCCTTAAGAATATGTAAATCTAGTCAAAGGGGCCTGATAAACACATAGGCAACCACAGCAATAGTGTGGTGAACAATATAAAGAAATATTCAGAGAAATACGTTAGAATAAAAGAGGGACACCTTTGCTGGACTTGAACAATCAATGATGACTTCAGAGAAAAAGTTGTGCTTTCAAAGTTTGATTCATAGAACACTTACAATTGACTCACCTTCTGGTGCTTGAACATGCTCAATTGTTCATTTTACTCTACATCTACTGTGAAAACTATTTTTTTTTTCTTTTGCTCAGAAACCTGCACATAGAGCCAGATGTAAGTCGGGTAAGGGAAGGCGATGGATCTGGCAGTAAGAGGTAATAGTTGAATTCTTAGGGTCAAAGGCCAATGGACAGAAAAGTACAGATAACTTCAAGCACCTGGTATATTTTGACATTGGCGTACGGTGCCGAGGTTTTGAGTCCTAGAGATCTGAATTTGCATCCTTCACTAACTCCACCGGAGCTGTCACAGTTCAGCCAGCTGCAGCATCTCCACTTTAATACAGAGTGATAACAAGCCCATTAGAAGGTGGTGATGATTAAACTTAATTGTATAGAGACATTGGTTTTCAGGAAGGTTAGCTTCATTGCCTTTACATATCTTTTTGCTAAAAAGAGTTGCCTCAATTTTTTTTTTTTTTTTTTGTCTATTTCTTGCCACAGCTTTTGGTCTTTCACTGTGAAATATTAGATGGTGAAGGAGCGCCCTGTGAACTCACTTCATTCAATGCACAGAAGTGCAACTCTGCAGATTGAAGCTTAATAACCGTCTTTTAACAAGTCATGATAGGGGTTTATGCATTTCTAAGTCACATTTAATATTCTTGAGTTCACGTTACATTCTCCCAAAGAACCTAGCCCTTTGAAAAAAGCGTATGGGAATGTATTTCTTAATTATAAGATATTGGCTCTCATCTAGCTTGCAACGAACTAATAAATGAGAGAAAGACATATTTGGCTAAATGTGAAAGAAAAACATTTTTAAATGTATTGGGAATATGTTAACAGATGTCTCTCAAGGTCTAACATTTGTTTGTTTCTGGTGAAGTTTCATGTTGGCATAATATTGTCATTTGGATCTAAACTTTGTTCCTCAGAAAAATAAAAACTGTATCCACCTCTCTGATTATGACCTTTTTTTTTTCTTTTGTTATTTATTTGTATGAAAAAAGAGAGGACTGGAACAATTGTGTTCGACATCACTATATTTTGAGACTTTCCATTTGGTATTTCATGCTGTTCTTGTTTCCTTGATTTCCCATGAAATCAGATATTATTTTCTAATTATTGCAACACAATAACAGCTGAGCTACAGCAGGCTGTTCTTGTTACTGAGTTTGGTAAACAAAGTAGTCATGATTTCAGCAGATGTATCTCATTTGAGAGCCTTTATTTTTTTTTTCTTAGCAAGGAATGATCACCCTCCAGATATAAGCACAGCATGTGAGGAACTGCGTGCTAGCCACCGGGTCAGCGGCCACTACTCTCTGAGACCATCCGCTCATCAACTGCATTGGGCATCTGCAACTTTAATTTTTTACCCTTCATTCTTTTTCAGATCACGGCATAAACCTTCCAACACAATTTAGTTGTTGATTAATACCGATTCCTTCTTGGTTTTATACTGTTGCTCTTGAGGTGACCCTACATTATAAATGTCATTATTCACTAATGTTGGTTATGACTCTTCTTGCATTAAGATGTGAATATATAGGCCTTCTTACTGCCTGTGATGTTTTTGGACCCATTGTTTTTATTATCCATCGGCCACTTGCCATGTTATGCAAAAGCCATCCATGATGTGACCTAAATCAGCCCTTTTTAGAGATATCACTTACTATATCCTCTACAGATCACACAGTCTAGCTGCTGTGGACTCTTTCCAAGATATCTTTATTTCCTAGCTTTATGCCTTTGCTAATTCAGTGTCTTCTGCCTGTGATAGACAGATACCTTTTGCCCATACAGCCACAGATTCAATTTCTAAGACCATTATAAATGGAATCCTAGGTCAATGGACATCTAGGACAATCTAATATTTTGCCATAACAAATAAGCTACAATAGACACTCTAGTCTTTGTCTTTATGCATGTATGGGCAAGAGTGTCTTTAGAAGTGTGTATATGTATATGAGGTCTGTCCAGAAAAAGTCCAGCCACTATTAAAATAATGAGAACAATTTTCATGACAGTGATGTAATCTAGCAGCCAATGGGAATGGACTGGAATGTGCTTGTGTGAATAATGATGAACTCACTATACTAGTCAGTGTGGATGGTAGCCACTGCTGAGTGAGCATGTGTGCTGTGTGGCTGTCACATTTAAAATGATTGAGCAAGTAGAGTAATGAGTCTGCATTAAATTTTGCATTAAGCTTAAACATTCCTCCATGGAAACTGTTTGGATGATTCAGAAGGCTGTGGCTATTGGCAACTGGTTATTGGCAGCTTTTTCACTACAAAGATCCCACTCATGTGTCATGCCTTGTGCAGATTTTTTTAATGAAATATCAAATCACCCAGGTGAATCAGTTGCCCTACAGCCCAGATTTGGTGCCCTGCAAATTCTGACTTTTCCCAAAACTAAATCACCTTTGAAAAGGAGATTTCAGACCATTGATGGAGCAACTGATGGCAGTTGGGAGAACTGTGTGGATCTCAAGGTGCCTATTTTGACGAGGACTGAGGTGTCATTGTCCTATGTACAATGTTTCTTGTATCTTCTTCAATAAATGTCTCTAGTTTTCATAGTACCTGGCTGGATAGTTCCTGGACAGATCTGAGACCTTCACCTTTCTTTACCAAAGGCAAATGCTGCTCTAAAAGACAGCCTTGAATACTCTAGAAATGATCTTTCCATGGTGGAAACTAGAAAGTCATTAAACCTAGCAATTTCCATTTCTGACTTCCTCTTGAAATTACTTGGAACATTTGTTAAAAATAAACTATTTGGTATACTTTAAGAAATCAAGACTGAAGTGAATTTCTTTAACACGTGTTTAAAATGGTCAAATCCTACAATGAGGCTCTGATCTCACTATGTGGTGACTAAATTTATCTTCAAAGAAAAAGTTAAAGATCTCATGTTTTCTCGGCTTTCAGGAACTGGTTCAAATGTAACCTAGAGGCAGTTAATCAGCATTTCTAATTATTGGTTTGACCAAAAAAGTCCACATGTTTGTTTGTTTGTTTGTTTTCCTGTAAAATAAAAGACACATTTTTCATTTTCACCAATAACTTTATTGATTTGGATATTTTGCACATGTCTGCTATCTTCCGTGTGGCATAATGTTGATTGTTCTCAACTAAGGTCTCAATTTGGTTGCTATCAGCTTCAGCTGGTCTCTATGACCATGGAACATCGTCCAATGGGAAATTTCTAACATGACATTTGCAAAGACACTTTTGATAGGCTTGAACAGTCACAGCACATTCTCCACACATTGCACAAATCTATGTGTGTGTGTGTGTGCATTTTTCAGTTGCATTTTTACCTTTCTTGAAATAATTAAAATATACTTCAAGTGTTGCTTATTTTCTTCTATCTTCAATATTAAAATGTCTACACAAAAATTCACCAATTTTGAAAAGTTTTTTTAATGCAGGCTGATATGACAGCTGTCACCATACAATCTAACAAAATTGTTTCGGATGAAGTTAAAGGCAGCTAAACACTATTATAGCCATCTTTTGGTGGGTGGTTTTTGGCCAATCCAATAGTATCTCCAGTGATTCTGGTTATCTATCAGGTTTGATTACCATGAACTCAACTCATTATTGCAGAGGAAGCAACTGACATCCAAAGTGGATTAGTCCCTGTCTCTGAGGCTTCATAGCTAGGTAGCTGCAGTGTTAGCACTAGAATTGAGAGATGATACAGAATGTTAAAATCTAAAAGTATAGAGAGAGGTAATCTAGTTTGCTTTATTTCAAATTAAAAAAAAAAAAAATGAGTTACTTAATGAGGGCAAGGAGTTTGCAATTGTTGAGTCCAGACCCATTACCATGCAACAGGCTATTTATGACTAATTATGGTATCGGTGTCTTCCTGTCTTCCTCCTTCCCTCCTTCCACCCCTCTTCCCTTTCTTGTACATTTTCTTCTGTACTTGCTGCATTATACCTTAAAAAAGTAGGTGAATCTCTACAAGACTGTGCATCAAACTGTTATTTGCCACGAAGAGACATAAATTGCACCAGCACATTTCAGTTTCTCTACTGAGACCAGAAGTCACCCCATGCTTGCCAATATGTATCCTCTCCTCTCATCACTCTGCATTTCTGAGAATATATATTTTCGGTTGCATTTACCTAAAATTAGCTACCTCTGTCTCATCCTAACATATGCTTATTGTCATATAATAAGATCATAGCAAAATCTTTAGAATGTTTAATTCTAGTCCATTGTTCAGTTTTCATACCCTAGAAGGCCCATGAAAACACCACAGTAAATATTAAAGTTTTTTTGAAAATGAAATTATAGAAAAAGAAAGGAGATATTTGAAAAGTTGATAAGCTTTAGAGTTGCATCTCAAATTCTCTTTACTATTTCTCACTTTTGTCTGTAGAACACACATCTACATGAAACCAAATTTCCAGGTCGCTGTTTTTTTCTGAAGGATCTGTCTGAGCTTAAACACACTCTCTATGCTCTTTGCCTTTGTTTCTGCATTTCACTGGCAACAACTTTCTCTTTCTAGCATGTCACTAGACTCAGCCTTGGGAACGGGACTTAAGGGAAAAAGAAGTCACTGAGGGGAAGATAAGAGAAAATGCTCAACATATACCTCTAAGTACTATTACGATTTCATACCAGAAAGTAGCTCCTTTAATTTTGTGTACATTATTTGACAATAATGAATAAGGATAATTTTTTCTTAATGTATAAATATTTCAGTTGGTGTTTCTAATAGAAAGTGATCCAAACATGCACATGTAAAGCTCCTAGTGCAATAACAGTAGCAAGCCTGAAAATATTCATAGTGAAAATTTATTATCAGTCCTGGCTCATGGCACAGTGGATAAGGTACTGGCCTGTGAACCCAAAGGTCGCTGGTTCAATTCTCAACTAGGTCACATAACCAGGTTATAAGCCAGGTCTGTAGTTGGAGGCAGGTGAAAGGCAACCATACATTGATATTTCTCTCCCTCTCTGCCTCTCTCCCTTCCCTCCTCTCTAAAACTAACAAATAAAATCTTTAAATTTTTTTAAATTAATTAAAAATTAAAAACCTTAAAAATTTATTATCACACTTGGCAATTATTAAAGATTTTTATAACAACTTTTGCTATTTCAAGTGGAAAATAAATAAGATGGGCAATTATGGGAAAAAGGATTACCTCAACTTTCCTCTGAAAAGAGAGTGAAAACAGAGATTGGTCATGTTTCACTGCAATTAACCAAACAGCACAAAAAACATTATTTATAGTTGCTTCAAGGCTATACGCTAGGTTATCCCATTTTCTTAAGATTTTCATTATATAATTGTTCTTAATTATTTTGTCATTATTGTGGAAATGATTAATCCATGTATCCTTAATGGGAAAAAATGTATCAGCATAAATACCCAACAACACAAATACCTAACAACATTTCAAATCTTACCAACTGTTTCAAATCAGAGCCAGACACCAGATGCCTTTCTGAATTAATGTTACAATTTTACATTAAAAACTTTCAGATTTACCAATATAATTACGAAGTAGTGAATTTTCTTTCCCTTTTATGCTATAAGATGTTTATAAAACAGAAAGTCATGCAGATAAAAAGAATATTTTTTCCTTATATAGTCCTTACTATCTTTATATTTTGCCCTAAATTGGACTAGCTAATCTCAACTAAAGTAAAAACCCTTTCTGAATGACAACTTTTATAGACACAGCTGTATTGTGTCATCATAGCAAATTGATTTTCATTTAGTTCCTATTACAATTATAAATACACTTGGAGAAAGGTACATTTTATAAAGATAAATCATTCTGTATATTACCTGGATTTAATCAGCATTTGTTTTATTTTGGAACACCCATGATACATTTATTTCAGCAAATATGTAGCATTAAACAAGTGCTTTCAGTATATAGAGCATAGAGCTTTTAGAACCCTCTAACATTAATGTACTGTCACACACTGTTCAACAGTGGGGATATGTTCTGAGCAGTGTGGCATGAGGTGACCTGTCACTTTGTGAATATCATAGAATGCACTTACACGAACCTAGAAGGTGTAGCCTCCTACACACCTGGGCTATATGGTATGGCTTATTGCTCTTAAGCTACAAACCTGTACAGACTGTTACTGTGCTGAGTACTGTAGGCAACTGTATCACATGGTAGTTCTGTATCTAAACATAAAAGGTACAATAAAAATATGGAATAAAAAATTAAAATGGCACACCTGTAGAGGACACTTACCATGAATGGAGTTTGCAGGACTAGAAATTGATCTGGGTAAGTCGGTGAGGGCGTAGTGAGTGAATGTCAGAGCGTAGGACATTACTGTAGACTACTGTAGACTTTGTAATCACTGTACACTTAGGCTACACTGAATTTAAAAAACAATGCAAGATGAAATTATGCACCAGAAAAGATGAGATCAAAAGCCTGGTAAATATTAATGTATGAGCCTGCTGCTGGCTTGATACAGCATGCTGTTTTATAGCAAGTTTTTTAAAGTAGGAAGAGTACACTCCCAAATAATAGTAAAAAGTATAAGATAGTAAATACATAGACCAACAACGTAGTTGTTGATTATCATGACAAACATTGTATACTGTAAATAATTGCATGTGTATATTTTTCTAGGACGGGCTGAGCTGTAGGCTTGTTTGCACCAGCATCACCACGAATACATGACTAACATGTTGCATAATGATGTTAGGACAGCTACAATGTCACTAGGCAATAGGAGTTTATCGGCTTCATTATAGTCTGGTTGACCAAATCATCATTATGTGTTGTGCTACTGTAATGAAGAGTCACCCAAGTGCTCATGGAAATCAAGACTCCCAGTTCCCACCATTAGAATTTTCCCTACAGTCAGCTGGAGAAGAGGCTGAGCACCTGAACTTTTAACAAATGCCCCAGCTGATGGCTTTGGGAATTCTATTTACAGAAATACAGTTTTTTGAAACCCAGTGCATTGAAACAAAACTTCATTTATCGAAAGCTAAAGAAGTGTTTCTTCTGCTACTTGCCCCTGATGCCAACTTGTTCTATGGTAAATAACTGTGACCTATAGTTTTTGATTAATTCTAATTGAGAGTTTTTATTACTCTGCACTTATAACTGCTAAGACTGAATTTTATAAACCTGTGAAAAATTGCTAATTGAAGAGTAACATTTATGTAACTAAAATATTTAAAGACATTTGAAATAGTGATTTTTAAAATGGGACATTAAAATAGAAGGATCTTTTAAAAATGTTCAGTGTGTTCAGACATTAAAATTGCATATAGAATACAATGTTGATGCTCGTAATGCATTCATAGTTACTGGCTAAGAAGGATCATAATGAAACCTACACGTCCAAAATATATAAACTTGGAACTAAGTAATCCTTACAATGATCATACTGGAAATATTTATGTAGGTGGTAAAAATCTCATTTATTTCCAAAAGTGGGGATTGGTTATAATAAACTGGAGTAGTTTATTCTTTGATTTTGATTTATGTTCCAATTCTTAGTGCTCATATTCCCGTAATAAGTGGCCATACAGCCCATTATAATCTTCTCTATGTGCAAAGGCATAGGCAGATAATGATAGATTGGAGGACAGAAAATTGAGAAATTTAGTATTAAACCAGAGCAAGGAAATAAGGGACAGGCTTTCAGTGTGCAGAAGGGTGGGGAAGAGGCAAACAAGGGGAAGAGTTTAGTCAAGGAACTAATATGAATGAGCCATGGCCATCGACAACATGTGGCACTGACTGTGGGAGAGGGGAGAGGGAAGGTGGGGTAGGGGAGAGAAATGAGGGGGAAATGGGATAAACAACAATAAATTAATTTTTTAAATGTACTTACGTGCTTATTCTGCCTCTGCCATTTTGGGACAGTTGTATACTTATTATGTTAGCTCATGAATTAGCTCAACCACGCAACTACTATTCCCTTTCTGTCTTCAGCCTCTAGTATATTTATAGAATAATATTTTGAAAAATAAGTGGTAAATACATTTTAAAATAATGAAAATATTTTATCATTACTGAGCTCATTAATGTATAAGTTTATCATTCCTTATCTTCTATGCATTTCAAATAATTATTATGTATTTCATACAAATACAACGATTGCCCCAGATATCAGATCCAGTGTGTCACTTCCATTATTTCTACTCACATCTCTCCCTTCCTCCCCTGGCTCCAGCCTCATAGCTCACCTAGAAATTTTTGCTCCTTTAAACCTTTGTGTGACCACGTAAAGAGCACATGTACAATGAATAACCCAGGAACTTCGTTGTTCTGTCCACAGTGGTAGAATCCGTCCCTTCTCAAACTGTTCAACCTACAGAGCTGCAGTGAGAAGCAGAGGACAGTTCAGGCCCACTGAGCACCAAGCCATCTTGCTGGTGCCAATGATATATGGTTGCTGCTTTAAACATCAGAATTCGGAGTTACTTAGGCAGCAGTAGCCTACATGTACAGAAACCAGAAACAGAGTTAATGCAGGAGAGATGCCACTGTGGACATAAAGGAAGCTTAATCAGAAAAAAGAAAAAGAAAAAGAAAAGAAAAGATACAGGAGAAGAAAGAAATGGAATTTTAGTTTAAGTAATGATGGAGTTAAAATGTTAGAAACAAGCAATAGAGTTCCACTAACGTTCATCCAAATTCTTAAGACCAGATGTGTATGGAAAGTGGAATCTCTAAGACCATATAAAGTGATTAGAATGCACATATGTTATATTTTGTAGCATTCATTAGCAGGTTTTAGGACAATACCTCACAATATATTATTCTGTAGTAGAACCAATACATATTTATATTACATACAATAAGTAAAGGCTACAGAATTCATGTCAGTTCAGGTCAGGTTTTGTTTCCAAATGAGCTATTAAACTATTTCAGTTTTTAGAGTCTTATGGGTTTTAAAACTACAGGCAGAGGCCCTGAATTGTCTACATTGCATAAAATTACAAGAGTATAAAGAATTAGAAAAATCATTGGATTGAAGGTTAAGGCTAAAAGCTAGTTAGATTAGTTAAGGTAAAAAAGAATTAAAAAAAAACAAAACTAAGAAATAGAAATGTTCAGTGAAAACTCCAAGCTTCTGAAGAAATATTTAAGAAAGGATATTGCCCTGGCTGGTGTGGCTCAGCAGACTGAGAGCTGGCCTGTTAACCAAAGGGTTGCTGGTTCGATTCCCAGGCAGGGCACATGCCTGGGCCGCAGGCCAGGTCCTCAGGTTGGGGCATGTGGAAAGCAACCATATATTGATGTTTCTCTCCCTCTCTTTCTCCCTCCCTTTCCATCTCTCTTGAGATGGAATAAATAAATAAAATATTAAAAATGAAAGAAAGAAAAAAGAAAGGATACTCACCCATTCCTCTGCAAGTAGGAATTACACCTGGCCCTAATTCATGCTTTTATTACTGTCAGAAATTAGATGGTGCCCTGGCTGGTAGCACAGTGGATAAGGTGCCGGCCTACAAACCCAAAGGTCGCAGGTTCGATTCCCCAGCTAGGGCACATAACAAGGTTGCAAACCAGGTCTCCAGCCAGGTCTGTAGCTGGAGGCAGGTGAAATGCAACCATACATTGATGTCTCTCTCCCTCTCTGCCTCTCTCTCTTCTCTTCTTTCTATAAATAATAAATAAAATCTTTAAAAAAAAAAAAAGGTCAGGTAGACTTAAAAAAAACAAAAGAAATTAGATGGCAAAGATAATTAGCTACCTCTTTCTGCACAAATAAAATAGGTCTGCAAAGTCTAAGCAGAGAGCAATGTAGAGCAGGGATTGCAGTATGAAAGGCCAGCCTGGTAATTCTTCTCCAATCTCAACAGTGTGACTATGGTCCTCAAGTGACTTCTCAGCATGCTTTCATGCAGCATCTAGTTCATGGAAAACACAAGTGCCATTCTCTCCAGAAAGGTCACTAAAGCTGATAGAAAGCATAGACTTTTGTGGCAGCCATGAGCTCACAATAGACTCTTACACCCTCCCAATTCAAATACTGATCTTTTAACAGCATGTAACAGACTTGATTCACATCTTCACTAGGGATTTGTATGCCAATTTGTATGCCTCATAAGTAGTTGATAGGCTCATATTTTATAACCTCTACAGTCGTATTTTAAAAATCCTGTAGATTTAATTTTCATTTTGTTATATATTTCATTATCACTACTATTATTAGTATTATTAATTTTATTAGAAGATTTAAACTTCTATAGAATTATGTGGGGGTGGTATTGAATGGGATAGCATATAACATTAGAAATATTCAGGAGTTATAAGTAGTGACTTTTTCAGTAAGTAAATGAACAGGAAAAATTTTGAGTCTCATGTTATAATTATTTATTTGTTGGTTTAATAATGGCATGTACATTAACTAGAAGAATTAATGAAGATTTTTTTTTTTTTTAAGATTTTATTTGTTACTTTTTAGAGAGAGTGGAGGGGAGAGAGGCAGAGAGGGAGACAGACTTCAATGTATGGTTGCCTTTCACCTGCCTCCAGCTACAGACCTGACTGGAGACCAGGCTTGCAACCTGGTTATGTGCCCTGGCTGGGAATCGAACCAGCAACCTTTGGGTTCTCAGGCCAGTACCTTATCCACTGTGCCACCAGCCAGGGCTAATGAAGAATGTTTTTACACCTATTTAAAAGCTATGTGTATTTGAATGCACATTGAATGCTCATGTATTTCTGTTCTTAATTTTTAGTTTAATTCTTCAATTGTTTTGTTGATATGGTTAAATTGTTGAATTTTTGTGGATTAGCAAAATTTCCATGGAAACCAACAGACATTTTTCTGTCCTTAATGTTTATTATTGTTTGTTTTCATCAAACTTGGGTGAACACTTAAAACTGTTTTATATTGGTTTAAATACAAAGTTTTTCAAGAATTTGTTTCTATGTACAATTCTATTTTTAACACACTTTATTTAAGTTATGATTGACAAACCAAAAAGTATACATATTTAATATTTACAACTTGATGAAGTTAAGGATAATTATATACCCATAAAACAATCAACACAATCAGTGTTATAAACTTCTCCATCACCTACAAAAGTTCCTTCCTTTCCTCTTCATTTAATTTTACTGTGATAAAAACACTGCATAAAACGTACCCTCTTATCTAATTTGTAAATATAAAATACAATATTGTTAACTATATGCATTATGCTGTAAAGTAGATTTCTAGAACTTCTTCATTTATGTTTAATGTGTTTAAAATCATGTCAAGCCCTGGCTGGTAGCACAGTGGATAAGGCACCAGCCTGCAAACCCAAAGGTCGCAGGTTCGATTCCCCAGCCAGGGCACATAGCAAGGTTGCAAACCAGGTCTCCAGTCAGGTCTGTGGCTGGAGGCAGGTAAAAAGCAACCATACATTGATGTCTCTCTCCCTCTCTGCCTCTCTCTCCTCCTCTCTTTCTAAAAATAATAAATAAATTCTTTAAAAAAGTAAATAAAATAAAATCATGTCAAGTCAGAGTTTTGAGTATATTAAAATTGTAAATAACTGTGATATCAGGTGCTAAAAACACATCTTTTATTAAAATATGAACATTGTATGTTGACTCTTATAAGGACAGTTATTCTTCCATATTACCATTTTCCCCAAAGTTAATTAATTAAAAGGATACTTAGTGTTTCTTTCTGGAAATAGAAATAGAGAATGTCTTGGGATTCTTTTAGAATATGAAAAACCTTAATCAGTTAACCTAACATGGTTTTATGAATGTCATTAGAGAGATGAACATATTCTAGGAATCTATTAAAATAAATCTAGCTCAAAAGATCATAAAACAAAACAAAAGTTATGTTTAACAGGTTGTAAAAGGGTAAGAAAAGATGTTATATTTGTAGGAAACTAATTATATGGAAAGTGAATTATTCAAAATACCAAGTACTGAAATATGACAATTCCAATTTTTGAAATTCTAAGATAGACTTTCCAAATAGTTAGAAAATATTAAAGGGTAGCAATTATAAATTTTTAAAAGTATGTGGTGTTTGTCTTTCACTGATTGGCTTATTTCACTAAGTATAATACTCTCCAGTTGCATCCATGTTATCCCAAAAGGTAAGAGCTTCTTTTTTTCTGCTGTGTAATATTCCATTGTGTAAATATACCAAAGTTTTTTGATCCATTCATCCACTGATGGGCACTTAGGCTGTTTCCAGCACTTGACTATGGTAAATATCACTGCTATGAACAAAAGGGTACATAGGTCCTTCTGAATTGGTGTTTCATGGTTCTTCGGGTATAATTCTAGCAGTGGAATTGCTGGATCAAAAAGAAGTTCCATTTTTAGTTTTCTGAGGAAATTCCATACTGTTTTCCACAATGGATGCACCAGTCTGCATTCCTACCAACAGTGCACCAGGGTTCCCTTTTCTCCACATCCTCGCCAACACTTGTTATTTGTTGATTTGTTGATGACGGCCATTCTGTTAGGTGCCAGGTAATATCTCATTGTGGTTTTAATTTGCATTTCTCTAATTCAGACTAACATAACTCTGTAGCTGAACAAAAGAACAAAATAGAAATTATGGATAAATTATATTATTCAGGACATCTAAGGATTACATAATCATTTTTAAATCTTGAAAAGTTTATCTTAGCCTGGATGGTGGTACAGTGGATTAGGTGCCAGCCTGCAAACCCAAAGGTCACTGGTTCGATTCCCAGCCAGGGCACATAATGAGGTTGCAATCTAGGTCCCAGCCAGGTCCGTAGCTGGAGGCAGGTGAATGGCAACTATACATTGATGTTTCTCTCCCTCTCTTGCTCTCTCCCTTTCCCTCTCTCTAAAAATAACAATAAATAAAATCTTTTAAAAAAGTTTATCTTATAAAAACAAAATAATTTTCAATGTGAATTTCAAATTCTAATTAATATTTTATTTAAAGATATAACAACAAACTTTTCTAAGAGATACCAAAACTCTATTTTGCACACAGGATGGTGTGGCTTAATTGGTTAGAGCATTGTCCCATAAACTGAAAGGTAATGGACACACACCTAGTTTGTAGGTTTGATCCTGGTTCAGGTGTGTAGGGAAGGCAACCAACCAATTGATGTTTCTCTCTCACATCAATGTCTTCCTTCCTCTCCCTTTCCCTCCCTTCCCCTCTCTCTCAAATCAATAATCATGCCCTCTGGTAAACAAAAAGTAAATAAATAAAACAAAAATAAAACTGTATTTTGCCTTTTATTATATCTGCTTATAACCAGTTGAGACTCAAAAATACTAGTACATGTTAGTAATGACAAAGGACATCAGATTCTTAGTTGACCTAACTAAAGCATCTTCCTGATCAATAAATAATGGGAACAGCAGAGAGCTAATCTTGATACCCTACTTCAGAGACAGAAGTAGCTTTAGTGCTGCTCTCACTTGAACAACTCAATGCAGGTTCCCTCTGGATCATTTGAAGTAGTAGTCTAGAATTCCTTCCTTTGGGGAATGCTTACCTTGTGAACCACTTTTAAGTAGATCGAGGCCTGTGAAGGAAGGGTCAAGAAAGCTCAATCTGTCTCTTATTTGTGACTTATAAAAAGATAAAGTATGGTTCTCTATACATAGAAAATTGAAATAAAATGCAAAAGCAATAATTGGAACCATATTTTCTATGGAACGGTAGTCAATTGTAACTTCACACACACACACACACACACACACACACATACACACACACAAAATCATTCACCTTGCTAGGAAAAAGAATGATTTGCATTTTTATCCATTTTCTATCATTGGACCTCGACCTCTACAGAATCATAAACCCATTCAGAAGAAGGGCAATCTAAAGTGAAAACACACATAAAATCAGATAATCCTTGAAGGTCCCAAGACAATGTCTAGAACTTCAGTGAAAAGGAAAGGAAACTCAATAATCTTAATCTTGTTCACTTATATGTCTTGGAAATTTTTTCCTGAGAGCTTTCTGGTTGTATCCTAGGCTGAGATTTTCTTAATTAGATAATTCCAGTTTGACTACCTTCATTCTTTTAAATTCCCAAACTTAGTTATTAACTATTTGTGACATTATTCTAGAATTTTCTCTACAAGAATTTTAATGCACAAAATATTGGATCACAACTTTTTATTTTACCTCAAATATACTGTATATATTGAATTTAAATGAAAACTTAATTTCAATAGAGACACAAATTCTTTAAAATTATTGAACATTTTTTAGGAATAATTTTAGATGGAACCAAACATTTCCAAATATAGGACTGGAATAAAAATGCAAATTTTAACAATCTAAAGTTTCAACACTTAAGTAGGATCAGAATTAACTGGGTTACTCAAAAGTCTAGCAGGCATATCATAATACACAAAACTGTGTCTTGAATTAACAGAAAATAAAGGCATGCATTTCAAACACTAAGCACTTACTGACTGTGTATATTACTTTGCACAAGTTGTATCTTGATGATTATTTGGGATAATAAAGGACTGAATGCTCTGGGAGGTATAAAGATGTAGAAGGGAATATTCTTCAGTTATAACTAACAGGTTTTTTTTTTGGGGGGGGGGGTGGAGTTGGAGGTTATTTTACCCCTACGTATCAGAAACTAGATGCCTAAAGATCCTTAGAAATAACATATAAAGATGTGCACTGTAAGGCCATGGCTGGTGGGTGGCACAGTGGATGAGGCACCAGCCTGCGAACCAAAGGTCACTGATTCGATCCCCAACCAGGGCACATAACCAGGTTGCGAACCAGGTCTCCAGCCAGATCCATAGCTGGAGGCAGGTAAAAGGCAACCAGACATTGATGTCTCTCTTCCACTCTGCCTCTTTCCCTTCCCCTCTCTCTAAAAATAATAAATAAAATCTTAAAAACAAACACAAAAAAGTTCACTGTTGTTTCATCATGAAATGAAAAAGGAGATTGTGTGAGCAGCAAGCATTTCAGTTGTATAAGCAGAGAGTGGGGACAGAGGAAAAAGAAAAAACTACAGTAAACATCACATTCAATGCAAAGGAACACGATCAATAGAATAAATAGAAGTTACAAAATCAGAATGAAGTCTGTAGTTCACTCTAACTTGAAGCCTGAGCCCTTTCAGAATCTCAATCATTTCTGAGAACCCTGACCTCTATAACTTTGTATCTTATTTATAATCTATTTAGCTATAACAATTTAAACTAAAATCTTTTACTTTTAGAGTGAGATACAGAAGTGAATAGTTTGAGTTCCTCTTTAGCTTTCCTTGGGTTGGACAGGGAATAGTGAAAAGTTAGGTAGAGGAATAATGTATATTAGAAAATTCAAAACTTATGACAAATTTAAGTACACAAATGTCCTCCATTGATTAAAAGATACCATTGCATGACAACCCACATATGTTGAATATTTTATTTTGACAAATTCATTATTTTGACCAATTCACTATTTTGATCAATTTTTTATTTTGATCAGTTTGTTTTCAACCACATTTAGTTTTTGCCTATTTTTCTGGTGAGCTGCTTTTTGTATAAAAAGACTAGGTAGTTTAGCGGCTAGCTAGTAGTGTTAGGATAGTAGCAATTGAGCTATTTGAGCTACAAACATATGTGTGTGTGTTATATGTCATATTATGTATATATATATAATATATGTCATACACACATATATATTATGTCATATTATGTATTGTATATAGCTATATACATTTACATATGTATTATGTGATACACACATAGGGCATAACAAAACAGTCAAACACTATATATAGAGATCTATATTTACATATATGTATATATAATATGTAGCATATTATATATACATATACATACATATACATATATATATAATATCTATCTATCCATTTGTATCTTTATCTATCTATATTTCTACCAATACCTATTTTATCTATCTCATTTATATACAGAGAGAGGAAGGAAGAAAGAGCAGGAGGAGACAGCAAAAAGAAGAAGCAGGAAAAAAGAGTGGGGAGAACAGGAGAGTGATCTGGGCCAGTGTGGGCTTGAAGCAAAACCTGGAATTCAATAACAGAAAAGCCACAGAGTTCTCTCGACATGACACACAATATGTATGTACATCCTTATACCTAAGATCAGAGTCTCAGATATATTTGAAAAGGGAGAAAAAGAGGAAGATTTTCAAAACCTGTGCCCTTTGGGACATGGTTTAGGCTATAAGAATCATAAAAATATTCATAACATTATAATAATGTGTTGCTGATAAATTGATGCGTTCAACCTCTAACTGAATAAATCAAATCCTTTTTTCTCTTTTTTTTCTCTTCTGTCCTGACATCTGTGAAGTTAAGTTTCAACTCTTTTTTAAAATCTTTAAAACTAGTTTCCTTGCTCCTAGCTTATCACAGCAAATAATCTTAGAGACTACTTCAGTCAGAATAAAAATGGGTTATAAAATAGCTAAGCTGGAACCATGCCAACACCAGTAACTGCTAAGTTATTTAGTCTTTTCTGCACCAACCAAATTTGTAGACAAAAGTTTAGTTGAAAAAAAAATGACCAAAAATAATACATTTGTCAAAATAGAATACTCAAAATATGTGGGTTTTCATGGAGAGATATCTTTTAATCAACAGAAGACATTTGTATACTTTAATTTGCCATATGTCTTTTAAACCATTTCTCTAATGCATTCAAATTTATAGTATAAAAATTTTAAATGTGCTCAATGAGTCACTTATATGTACTCAATTTTATGGCATTATTTTCTTGACATTTTAAATAATACTTTTAGGTCTAAATGATTTTTCTAAAACAAGTTTGCTGAAATGAATGTTCTAATCATCAAAATTTGTTTAAATAAATTTTGAGCATCAGGGCATAACAAAATTGTCAAACACTAATAACTTCCTAAGTTACTACATAATTATATATTGGTTGTTTTATGTAATCAGATGAAACCCTGGTTCCTATTTGACCATGGTTGTTCTCTTAAAATCCCATTAAAATATTTGAATAGTTTTTCAATTAGCATAATTTGATTTCTTTTCATACAACTATTATTTGCAGTTATATTGGATTTCCATTGTTAAGATAATGTATCCAAGATTTGGAAATAAGCAAAAGGTTTAGATGTGTCAGGTTTATATATAGAATAATATTTCTAAGTTGAAATTAGCCTCTTCAGAATGAACTAAGTTTTTTTGATATTTAATGAATTTTAATTTCTAAAAATAATATGTGAACAATGTTTTCTATATCAAAACCACTCTTCAATATTAAAAATCAAATAAAACTCACATTTATGTTTCCCCACACTTTCTTTTCCCTAACAATACTGGGAGAAATACTGAAACCCCTTTCAGTAGAAAAAACTATTACCTATTCAGTGGATTCAAAATGATTGATGGCTTTTTCCTCTGATTTTTAATAAGACACAAAAATAGCTCCTACCTTCAATGAGAGAGCACTAACATATATTTTTAAATGTATGCTAGAAAAACGTTATTGCAATATAATGTGCATAAGATAAAATTTTGCATTTTAAGTGCACAGTTCAGTCTCCATAAATGTACTTACTTCACCACCATCTAACTCCAGATATCAACATTCTGAACCAAAACTCTGTACCCATTAAACAATACCTCCCAAGGGTTGCTGGTTCGATTCCCAGTCAGGACATATAACCAGGTTGCAAGCCAGGTCTCCAGCTGGAGGCAGATGAAAGACTACCATACATTGATGTTTCTCTCCATTTCTTCCTCCTTCCCTTCCCCTCTCTTTAAAAACAATTAGTAAAATCTTTAAGACAAACAAACAAACAATAACTATTCTCTCCTTATCTCAGGCTCTAGTGATCTCTAGTTCATGCTTGGTTTCCATGTAATATTTGACTATTCTGTTTTTGCAGAGAAATGGATTCAAGCAACATTGTCACTTTGTTGTCTGGCTTATTTCACTTAGCGTAGTATTTTCCAAGTTTATCAATGTTGTAGAATGTATCAGAAGTTCATTCCTTTTTAAGGCTAAATATTTTACTATAAATATATACCACATTGGTTTCTCCATTTACCTGATGGTGGACATTAGGGTTGTTTCCACTTTTTATCCACTGTGAATAATTCTGCCATGAATATTGGTGTGCAGGTAATTGTGGGGGCTTGGGTGAGTGAAAATGCCACAAAATTTCCTACCGTTTTAATGGTGTCTTTTTCTTAATTATGCATTTTTTAAATTTCTCTAGACCTTCAACTGTTTGCCAGAGATCCCATAAGGTTAGCACAGCAAGTTTCTGGTTGTTTTCGACACTCCTATGTGAGATGAAGGGTTTGCAACTTCACAGTCATTCATTTTGTGCTGCACATAAACACACACACCCATGCACACACACATGCACACACACAATTATTAACCAGAACTGTCTCAGTTTCATTTTCCTTGCCTAAAAATGAAAATCTTGTAATATGGAAAATAATTTATACGCCTTTATTAAAATTTTGTGATATAATATTGAACAAATGTAAATTTCACAGCTAGAGACACTTCAGTATTCTCAAATGATATCACACATTTTGTCAGCAGCTTTCTAAGGTGGGTGGGAAAGCTCTATTATCATTGTATCATGTAAAAGAGGATGTAAGCTTGGTGACAAAATGTGATCTGCAAAACTCTCAAGTGGGGAACTGAAACTTGAACACATGTTGTGTGATTTCTTCTTGTCGGAACATTTTGCAACAGCCTTCTCCACATTCTGTTTGAATTTATAAACTCAAACGTGTAGTCAAAACTTTTCTGAAAATTCTCATAACCACCAGCATAGGATAAATCCAAGGGATACAACCATGAATTATACAGTCCTCTTCGTCTTCCTGGGCCCTTGAGAAGTTATGGAAACATGTATGTCAGTGGTGAATAGCTTAAAGTTAAGTTCTAGTTGCTCACATGTGCTCCAAATTAAGCACTCTCCCAAGTCTCTGCTCATGCCCAGGTGCAGGTCACCTTTAGCTTTCAGATTTGGACCAGGACCTGGAGCACCACAGCTGAAATGGTGGGTTGGACTTATCTTAGAAAAAGGTACATGTGGATGGAGCTAAAGTTGATTAGATCAAACCTAGTAAATAAAACCTTCAACTAAACAATGCTATGCCATAACATTTTTTTTTCACTCTACAGCATAGTTATGAATAAACATGCCTTAACATAAAACGATCTATTATTTTCAGTGTTCTAAGGCTGAGATCAATTGTGTACCTTAATAAAGGCCAAACTCAGTGGCCTTTATATTCTGATTTTATGTAATGCTTCTTGGTTGCTAAACCACTTTTTATTTTGATTCTTTTTCTCCCCTCAGCAACTTATTCTCAGATTAATTGCTTGACTCTTATTCCTCACAAACACCAGAAGTTGCTGATATCCATTAGATTAAATTTTGTTAGTTTTCTCATCTCTCTTTTTATGATCTGGCCAATGATTTAACCTCATTGTGATCTTTGCACTGAAGTTCATACACTCTTTTCTGAGATCTGAAACTGTATTTATCCACTTATTTATTCATATTATATACTAACGTTGAAAGTATTTGCCATTCTTTTTAACTGCATTTCTTTAGTATTTCCAATTTGATGTAGCCAAAAGACTTAAATTCAATGTGCTTCATTATGACCTTATTCAGTGTGCTTTCAATCCAGCCCAATTTCAGTGTGCCTTATCTCTGTTACTGATATCTTCATGGCTTGCTCAACCTAAAACCCAAAATTCCTCTTTTTTTCCTCACCCTAACTGAATCAATGTTGATATAGTTCAAATATGACTCTCAGGGAATTTTATTCACAACTGGCCTTACTTATTTATAAAAAACGAAGTAATGACTTGCTCTATAGGGCAAATATGCTTACGATAAACACCTATTACAATTAATTTACATTGCCAAGGCATAAGCAAGTTAAATCATGAAGATACTATTACTAAGAATGTGTAAAATTTACACTTAAATAATTAGAAGCTGATGAGCATTCAAAGTTTTACTAGCTATTTTAATGTTGTCTTAAAAAAAAAAAGATTTCATTCATTATTTTTAGAGAGAAGGGCAGGGAGGGAGGAAGAAAGGGAGAGAAACATCACTGTATGGTTGCCTTTTACCTGCTTCCAGCTATGTGGGAGATGGCTGGAGACCTGGCTTGCAACCTGGTTATGTGCCCTGTCTGGGAATCAAACCACGACCTTTGGGTTCACAGGCTGGTGCCAATCCACTGAGCCACCAGCCAGGGCCTACTAGCTATTTTATATATCTTAGATCTTAGAGTCTTTATTCAGATATTCTTATAGAGTATGTTAAGCTAAGTAAGTACAAACAAATAAATTAAATAAAAATCTATCTATCTAGAGGGAATGTATTTAAACTGAAAAACGTCTTAAATGATTCTTCCTGAGGTTCTATTATATTGTTTTAAAATTGCACTGGAGAATGAATAAATGTAGAAAATAAGATTTTATGAGTGAAAGCATTTATAAAACCATATAACTGCCAAAGAACATATTTTAAAGCATTTTAAATAGTTTGATTAATAAATAATTTAAAAACTCATTGTAGCTAACTACTCCATATTAAATGACCTTTACCTCTTGTGTAGCAGATAAAGAGAGGCTCAGCTTTAAACAATATAAGTTGAATTGAAAATTCACATGCTTGTCCCTAAACTTTGTATTTTATGAAATGGTTACCTCGTTCCCCCATTTGATTTTAAATAAAAGAGTAATAAAGGGGGAATCTTGCAATAACCTATACGTGCCTGTTAGTAAAACAACCTGGACCCTAAAGCAGTTTGTGTAATTTCTACACATCAAATACTTTTGTGTCTGTACCCTTGCTCAGCTATTCTCTGTGTTTCGGACATGCTTTCCTCTTTTATTTCTAAATTCTTCTTATCGCCCAACGGCTAACTCACAGTTCACCAACATTTAAGGCTTACCCTACTTCTTTTATTCATAATTACTAATTAATCACTTTCGTATGTTCTCTGCCATAACATTTTATACTGCTATTACATGTGTCAATATTAATATGTGTTACAACTCAGTATACACACTGGTATAAATTAAACCCCATACATTCACTGGTATGCCCTTCCTCACCCAAGAAAATGTTAGCTTGTTCAGAGGTCAGAAGCCATAACTTTAGTAGTTGTGTATCTCCTTGAAAATAGCAAAATGACTTGATGTTAACAAATACATTAAATTATTGACTTAATTAAATGAAATATTTCACTATATTCATTTAATGCTCAGAAAAGCAGTCTCAAAAGTCCAAAACTTGAATAATCTGAATTCAGTCAGTTAGAGCTATACTCTGATATTCATCCGTACTGCTACTATTTGATTTCATTTCAGAATAACAATTAAGAAACAATTACTATACTTAACTACATTATTTTTTATAATTTATTTCACAAAACTACATGTATATAGAGTTTCTTGTTTGTTTTAACCCCTGTATTAGTTACAATAACAGAGAAAATAAATGTATAAAAACTACCTATGCAGAAACAGAGGAATAACTTTCTTTTGCCCTTCCTGGATGTTAAACACATTGAGAATCTTCCTGTGACAATGGTCTTTCACGCTGGCAGTCAACTGAAGTAGAAATGGCCTTATTTTAATTAAAGTTTCTCTTGACACATTTGCTTTCAAAACATAGGTCTATCATTGTGGAACAAGTAGGGGCCCATCCTACTTATTTTAATAATTGTGAATTTACGCCTCATAGGGCTATCGACAGTTCACCTTACTTTTCACAAAGAAATCACCTCCCATGGCTACGGCTGTTTTTTCCAGTTCTGGAGTTTGGAATCATGGATATTTTTTGCAGTTAAGGAACTAAGAATTTTAAAGAGGCAATTTGCCAGAGCTGGCTGATAAATTACCTCATTCTCCTTCAAGTTTATTGTCAACACTGTGCTGTGCTGGCACTCCAAGATGCGTGGTGTGGTTCATGTCTTTCCGGTCCCGTCGCAGGGCACAACTCTCAACAGGCAACTGTGCTTGAATGGCTGATTTTATTTGTTTACCATAGATGATATCTTTTATAATTTGTAAAAAAGTAGGGAAAGATACTTTAAAAAGTTTCAAATAATTATAATGTAAATGCCAATACAGAGATTTTCTCTCTATACAGCAGTGTGGGTATCAGGTTTGTAACCTGTGCATGGTCTTATGCTCTATTTTCATTGCCTTGAAATTTTTAGTACATTTTGTAACATTTTTACTTTGTAATCTTTGTCATTTCATGGTTTAGAATGAGTCAAGAGGTTATGGCTTCTGAAGGTGACAGGTATAAACCGATTATGTTAAATTTTTATATTTCCCACTCCCTGATTAGCAGTTTATATACTATGATCTTTTTTAAAATATACTTTATTTATTTTGCTATTACAGTTGTCCCAATTTTACTCCCTTTGCCCCCCTCCATCCAGTACCCCATTTCCTCCAGCAATGCCCCCCTTAGTTCATGTCCATGAGTCATGCATATAAGTTCTTTGGCTTCTCTATTTCCTTGTATATACTATGATCTTGAAAGTTGTGTTGCAAACTTTTATCTTAACAGAACCCCATATCACTTTTTTTTGTCCTCCTAATGAAATGTTGTGCACAAATCCAGCCTCTGCAATCATTAACAGTGGAGCTGATCTTCTTCAAGTATGGGTTGAAAAAGAAGAAAGAGATGGGGAGAGTAGGTTGAGACCGGTGAGGCGACATTGGAAAGCTTACATATGAATGAGGCAAACAGTCTGAAAATCACAATGAGGGTCTAAACCATTGGAGCCATTGCAGGTAAATAAAAGCTTGTTAATATTCAGAACCAAGCATTTATTTAAAACACTAAGGGAACCCCTGCATGGAATGGGCTTAAGGCTGGACTGTTCTTGGCTGCTTTTTATAAAAAGATGAATACAATATAACAGGCTTTCCAGAAGAGTGTTAGAAATTTAAATCTAAGATAACCTTTATCTTTATTTCTGAATGTAAAGTCTAGCAGGTTAACATTATAAAATTATGTGATTGATAGACTAAAATATTGCTTATGGTAGTTTTGAATTTATTGAGGAAATATGACTCATTTCTTCATACTGGCTTTTAGGCTTTTGTGATGACCTCCTGTATGTTTGTGTAAAGTTGTTTGGTTAGAACTGTGGGGATAATACAGGTCTGTTTTGCTTTATTAGAATTAGAAGTGGCTCAGACACAATGCCATTAATGGAAACTCAACAGACTATTCCATCATGAATGATCTTAGAATATTGATAAACATTGCTCAGCATCCAAATTGAGCTTTAGACTCACTATCTCATTATATAAGTGTAAGGCATGAATTTTATGTGCTGAATCCATGTCAAGCACTATTAAACTGACAAGGGTATAGAGAAAGAACAATAAAGACCTCTGGGAAACTCTCATTATTGCTTTCAGTCAGGAGGTTAGAAGTGTATAGTTTCAGCAGGGAATGATGGAGAATTTTTTTTTAACTGTCACTGATCAGTATTCTAAATGCACCATTTCTAGAAAAACACAACACCTAGTGATCTTTTCTCAATATGCTTATCAGCTTGGTTATCAAAGTCTTATTTCAACAATCCTGTGCTCATTAAATGTGAACTTTAATATAAATGTTTGCATATGCATTTTTATGTGGAAAAAAATCTTCAAAACAATCTAAAGTGGATTCAAGGACACACTTTGGAGTTGATGATTTATTAACTAGAGATATGTCATTTTTATATCCCTCAAGTGTGTTTCTGACTTTTAAAGTGATGACAGGTCCCGATGCCTCAGTCACAGCAGAGCCTGCTGGCTGGACTTAAAGTGAGAGAAACAATATAGATAGTATGAGCTTCCCTATAGGCAACTCCAGGAACTCAGAAGACTTTGGTGTCACTAGGAACAAAATGAATACATGCACACACACACACACACACACACACACACATGTGTATGTATGTATGTATGTCATACACACACCACACACACACAGAGGCATTTATTGAAGAGATACAAGAAACATTACACATAGGACAGTGATGCTTCAGTCCCTTTCACAGCAGTCATCTTGGGACTTCACACAGTTCTCTCAGTCACCATCAGCTGTCCCACCTTACTTTCCTGAATCTGATGGATGCTCTGAAATCTCTTCCCTTGCAAAATAGATTTTAGTTTTGGGAAAAGGCAAAAGTAGAACGGCACCAAATCGGGGCTATGGGGAGGCTGAGTCACCTGGGTGATTTGATGTTTTGCCAAAATTAGGGCTCAATAATTAGTAGAGTAAAGTCATCATTTTTTTAAGCATGTGCATTCCAGTTCACTCTCCTTGGCTGCCAGGTTGCATGAATGTCGTGTCTAACTGTTCTCATTGTATTAATAATATATGACATATTATTAGGTATATGAGTGGGGCTGTTGTGGACCGTCTAGCTTCAGCAGCAGCATCAGATGACAGAACTATATGAATATATCTTGAAGATATTAGCTGAGGCAGCAGCAGGAAGAATCTGAACAAAATAATTGTTATATATCACTATATTCTGTTGGTGGCTTATTGTTATGCACCAGAAACTAACTGACATAAGGCTATTCTCAATTGAACTTGCTGATGTGTTGGATTAGTTCAAATTCTATTAAATAGGTATTCTAAAATTTTAGTCTCTGGCATTAAAATGTGTAACTATTTCAGTACAATATTTTCAAAAGTACCAACTTGTTTTTGCAATTAGAATACCTTTTATTGATAAAATGTTTACAGTTAGAAATTTGACATGCTCACTCTTTTCATTGATGTTTCTTTTAAGTATTCAAATCATAATAGGTGTTATAAAGGTTTATATCTTGGAGGAGGGCAAAGGAGGAACAATTAGGACAACTCTAATAGACAAAATAAGAATAAAAACATAAAGGCCCACATTTAGGTTGAAAAAATACATTGCACAACAGTCTTAGGAAGAAAAAAATGTATACCATAGCAGGAAAAAATATAAAACTATCCAAGAAAAAAATGGACAAAGTTTTTATCCTTAAGAAACGTTAGAACCGGGTACAGAAAAATTGCTTTAAAAGAACAGGCATTTGATTAAAATAGTAAGTCATGTTATACAACATGATATGTAAATGTAGAGTCTTTTCAAAAAAGATAGTTACTAATTTTTGAAGAAATGTTCATGACTACCCAGAAAATTTTTCTCTTCTGAGTTTTTGTTGTTTTTATTGTCTAATATATGATTACCTGGTTATGGTGGATGAAAAATGTTGACAGATATATTCCATAAATTACAAATTTGCCATGTACTTTTTTGAGACATGAAAATTTAGAAATTAAATTTTCATTGAACATTATAAATCACATTTTGTTTGTTGGTTTATTTTCATGGAATGACAGAGGTTCCTTCCCCCACCCCCCTCCCAAATAGTGTACTATTAAACATAAATGTAGATTTTTACTCTCAAACATCCAAATTGCTGCATCAAAAGTAAATGAATAACTCCATCCATGCCTTATGGAAGGATTGCCCAGCCATATTTCCCATACGTATTTTACATACAACTCAGCCACAATTTTTCATGTGTTTTGGTAACCTCACTGGTAGGTATCTGGCACATTTCAAAGTCCAGGCCATGAACAACAATACTATCAGCCCCTGGCCCATGCAGCTATCAGAGAAACAACAATACATTTGTGCCTCTCCACTATGACTGAACAAAGAACATTAGCTGTTCCTAGCCACTCATGTCCAAGGGCACATGTTTCTTTTGTTTTTTTTTAAACTTTTTTTTTTTTAATTTTATTTCATTATTTTTAGAAAGAGAGGAAGGGAGAGAAACAGCAATGTATGGTTACATTTCACCTGCCTCCAGCCACAGACCTGACTGGAGACCTGGTTTGCAACCTGGTTATGTGCCCTGGCTGGGGAATCAAACCTGTGACCTTATCCACTGGGCTACCAGCCAGGGCTCAAGTGCACATGTTTTTTGACCCAAATGGCCTTAATGTTCCCCTCAGCCCCACCAAACTTCAAACAAGTTCTTTCATTCCTTGACTTTATGCCTGCAACCTACCTTTCTTAGAGCTTTTAACTTCGGAATACTTTCAGCAGCAAACCTATCCCTGCCCCTTGGAAATGTAATTCTTCTCCCAAATTCTTGCCAGTTTTACAAACCGGAAATATTTTTTCAAGGGCCTGGGAGCGATTCCCTTGCAATGCAATCATCAGGAAAGATTGTGCTTTTACCTTCCAGTCTCTGGGGGGAATGGAGGAGCCTAACTTCCAATAAAAAACAATTAGTAAATACAGAAGCCTTAACGACATGGACCCGCCTTTCCCAAATGCCCTCAGTGCTCTTCCATTGCTCACCTAAGTGTTTAGAAATGCTCACTGCCGTTTGTTTCAGGTAACCTCAATCTCTCTCCTCTAATGCAACAGTCTTTTTTAAACATCTTTTCAAGTTGAATGTATAAGGGTGACATTGGTTAATAACATTATATAGGGACGCAATAGTCTTGCCTAAAATCTTCCTTGCTGTTGAACTGTGTGGCGCAACTTTTTCTTAGACAATGTATGAGCAACGTGTTGCTTGCCACCTTAAAAAGCAGGCCTTAGGTGTGACGCCATTGGGAAGTGCTGGGTAAAGCGCCATAGGTTATTGCTGGTCGTGGTGACATTTAACCACAGGCTTGGCTTCCATCACTGTACATGCATCTCATGTATCCCTAAAGGAGGCTTGGGTAAGAACTGGAATACAAATGAAGTTCTACCAAAACCTCCTTGCCTTACTTTAATGCTGCTTATTCTAACAAAACTGCTCATTAAAAATTTTAAGTCATGAGTGCTGAAGGGAAATGTGAAAACCAAAAGTGACCTTGGCAATCAACCGAGTTGGGAGCAAAGGCTCAATCAGCAGACATCCTGTGCTTAGAACAGGGCTAGTCGCATTAAGGCGCACCCACGTTAGCTGTTACCAGTGGTCATGCATCATTAAGATTACATATTACTAATGTTTTATTTTTTTTTTTTAATTTCTACCATCTTAATGGTTACCAAACACCCACACATAACTAAGAGGTAAACTGGACAGAGATCCTTTTTGTTTTCTAAGGTTTTATTCATTACTTTTTAGAGAGAAGGGCAGGGAGGAAGGAAGAAAGGGAGAAAAACATCAATGTATGGTTGCCTTTCCCCTGAGGGCAGAGATTCTTAGTCCCTTTTTGCATCAGGAGGCAAAGGGTAAGCATTCAAATAAACTCTGTCAAATCACAGGGTTAGAACTGTACATAAACCTATTTGCTGGAAAAATCTGCTTTCCACACACACTTGATTTAAGGGCACCTTTTCACTCCAAAATTACAGGCAACTCTCACTCTACACAGTACAATAGTAGCAGAAAACTCATGCTGTCACCATGTCACATGCCCATAAAACTATACTGTACATTCCAGAGAGAATAAGGGTGCAAAAGACAAATAACACCTTAATATGTTTATGACAATAAGTAGGCTTGATCTCTTACATGCCAATGAAAGGGTCTTAGAATACCCAGGGTCCCCCAAACCATACTTTCAGAACATCAGCAACATATCACATGCCATAAGACCACTTTATACGTGGGTGCCCCCCTTCCTTCTAATTGGCTACCTCACAGTCTCTCTCCTCTTTAGCTACATTTTCCATATTCTCCCAATTGTCAGTCAATTTGATCATTAATTTCATACTAGACAGCTTCTGAGTCTCTGTCCTCTACAGATCTAGTGGTGTTTTTCATGTTTGCATCTCCTCTTTTGGATTTAAAAGGGAGAGAAGAGAACAGAGAATCTGAGAGCTTTCTTCCTGCACCATACTCGCAATTCAACGCATGCGTAGCAGAGCTGGGAATGAGGAACCACTCAGGTGTCTGCTGAAGGCAGAGTCGCAGAACCCTGAGCCGCAAGGCACGGAGGTGGGCAAACCAAGCTGGAAAAGAAGGAGGAGACTTTGCTGTGATCCAGTGAGAGGAAGTCAGAGCAGGTGGTAGAGCTGAGCTTGGTTAGGGCAGCACATGAGCCAGCCGAGAGCCTTCCAGAAGCTTCATGAATAATCAGCAATGTGGAGAAACATTGGTTGGCTATTTAATGCATTTTATAGACTGTAATTTCTTTTGTTTTAGAACATCATGAATGTCAATGGAATGCCCTTTCATTTCACATTTAAGCTGTAAAATGTCACCACCGTTTCCAGTTTATTAGATGCTGTGTTTCCTTAAAACTTTGGGTTTCACAAATACCATGTTCCCTTGTTGCATAAGGTCAGAATTATTTTCTGCCTGTTTATATGCAGTTTGACAAACTAAATCAATTTTTGGTCTTTAGGAGGATAGAGCCACAGTTAATAGGTTAGACTATATGTACACAACTTCTTCATAATGAATTCTTATACTGAGTGATGTGACGTGCATTAAAACCTGTCCATATTATAGG
The DNA here is from genome assembly GCA_004026585.1 of Noctilio leporinus. Taxonomy (NCBI): domain Eukaryota; kingdom Metazoa; phylum Chordata; class Mammalia; order Chiroptera; family Noctilionidae; genus Noctilio; species Noctilio leporinus. Next base: position 373,637 of record PVIW01000595.1, read on the forward strand.
CTCTCACACCCAAGTTGACATAAGATATGCTGATTAATGACTAACCATTTCTGTAATTCTGCATTATTCACAAGTTTTATTGGAATCTTATTATGTGCAGATCACTGGCCTGGTTGCTGGATATAAAAAAAATAACTACAAAGTGTAGCCTTCTTTAAATGTAGCCTTCAAGAGGACTTGAATAGGTGTTTTTTTTCCCCCACAGACATACAGGTGTCCAAAAGGTGCACAAAAAGGTGTTTAACATTACTAATCATCAGGGAAATGCAAATAAAAACCACAATGAGACATCACCTCACACCAGTTAGAAGAGCTATTATCTAAAAGACTAAATAAATAAATAACAAGTACTGGTGAATAGCAGGAGAAAAAAGCCCTCACATACTGTTGGTGAGAATGTGAAAATGGTGCAGTCACTGTAGAAAACAGTATGAATATTCCTCAAAAAAATTAAAAATAATAGAACTAGTATATGATTCAACAATCCTACTGAAACAAACATGATAATTTGAAGATATATATGCGTGATTATGTTGGTTGCAGCATTATTTTAAATCATCAAGGTATGAAAGCAACCTAAGTGTTTACTGATAGCTTAATAGACATAGACCATGTGTTATGTATCTATATGTCTATATCTATGTAACTTTATTCAACAGTAAACAGGAAGGAAATCTTGCCATTGGTTACAACATAAATGGACCTAGAGATTATTATACTAAATAAAATAAGTCAGTCATAGAAAGGCTAATGCCATATGACTTCACATCTGTGTGGAATCTAAAAAACAAACAAATGGATGAACAAAACAAAGAGAAGCAGATTCATAGATACCAATATATATATGGTGGTTGCCAGACCTGGAAGGAGTTAGAGAGAGTAGGCAAAAATAGATGAAGGGGATTAAGAGATACAAATTTTCATTTATAAAATAAATAAGTAATGAGAATCTTCATATAGCATAGAGAATATAGCCAATAGTATTGTAATAGCTTTGCATGGTGAGAGATGGTAACTATACTCACTGTGGGGATCATTTCATAATGCATATAAATACCAAATCACTATGATACATAACAAACTAATAGGATATATTTTGTCAATTACACATCAATAAAATTTGTAAACAAATACATTAAAATTCAGGCTAAAACGGCAAATAAAGAGTTAAGAAAGAAAGAGGAAAAGGATATTTCAGTCAGAGAAAATGCTGAGGAAAAAATGTGTAGTGGGAAATTTAAATTCCAATTTGCTATAATATAGGCTTTATGTAAGGAAATAGACATAGAGGCTTATAAAAGGCAAAGGACCAGACTTATCAGAAGTAGCAGTGGGTGGACGCTTTTAGCGGCACTCGAAACTGAGCAATGGAATAGAGAATAATGATAAAAGCCTAAAAAAGAAGAAGCCAAGTAACAAATGAAGGAGACAAAAAAGATACCTTTATATAAAAAAATGTGAGATTTTTTTTCCCTTCCCACTGACCTATAAAATTGTATAAGTGATACCATGAACCACTTACAAGCAATAGTTCAAATTTTTTCCTACCATTAGTTACTGTCTTTTGTTTATACATTTACAAGTGCATTTAAAAATAAGTAAATGTTACCAAGGCTTATAATAAAATCTGCCTTTTTTTAATGACTATCTGTTGCAACTGCCTACCCCAGATTTTCAGCATTAGAGACATATGCTTTTAAAAATTTCAGCTCTTTCTTTGTATATTAGCTTTATATTTCCAAACAATGTTTATACCATTTCATGTTAAATTTTGGTTTCAGACAGCATCTATTGTCTTCTTGTCAAGTTCATTGAGGACAGCTCCTTCCCACCTACTTCCAAATCTCTGTAAATAGAATTTTGATTTTCAGTCACATTCCCAGTCTGTATTTACTTGTGCTGAGTAAATATTTGGACTAGGCCAAGACTGTTCACCGCTGAGTCATCTAGTGCTTTTTTTTTAACCAATAGGTTTCGCTTAATCCGCTCCATCAAAACTCTCAAGTAATTTTCAGAAATATTATCTATTTCAGCCTTCTTTCTTGATTCTTCTGGAACTCTCCATTTGCTCTTTTTAGTCTCAAAGTCATCTCCTTGTCTTCAGTCCTATTTTTAAGTTACAGATGCTTCCACGTGCTGACCCCCTGTGGAATTTGAAGGGGTTGGTTCGCTCCTGGCTTGTTCCTTCTGTCTCTACGAAGTCAGCTACTGCATTTCTGTCTGCTGCCTTTTCTAAAAACGTGTTGAAATCCCATTAAGCTTTGCACATAGTGACTCTAACTTTGTAAAAACTCCTTTTCTACATTTTAGTTTTAAATAGAAGAGATAACCATAACCACGTGTGCTCAAAGTACCTTGATTATCTGGAATTTCCCCAATTACTCTTTTGTCCCTGCCACTTTCTCTCCGTATTTTATGTTTCCTCTTCTTTTTGGAATATGAAAAGATATTTTATTTTCAAAGAATCTTTGAAATTTTTTAAAAAGAGCTTCTGGTTTTCTTTTAAAGCTACTTCTTGACATTTAGAGTTATCTTCAAATGGACCAATTTTTGCCCCTTAAATTTGCAATTTACATCTCCCAGAGTCCTTGCATTTCCTAACTTTTTATTAAGAATTATAAACAACTCAGAAATTATTTTCAAGTCCCCAAGCTTATGCTAACACATTTTAGTAATGTCCTTGACTTGCTCTATAATCACATTTAAAGGTACATCAATCACTTTGAACACTGATGATTGAATGAAGCCTATAGTTGAAGAATCTCCCTAAAATCAGTGGCCTGCAAATATACACACATATCTTTTTTTTTAAAGATTTTATTAATTATTTTTAAAGACCTGGGCCAGGAGGGAGGAAGAAAAGGAGAGAAACATCAATGTATGGTTGCCTTTCACCTGCCTCCAGCTCCAGAGTTGGCTGGAGACCTGGCTTGCAACCTGGTTATGTGCCCTGACTAGGAATCAAACCAGCAACCTTTGGGTTGGCAGACTGGCCATTCCACTGAGCCACCAGCCAAGCCTCATGCATATCTTAATACATTTATCAGCATTTGCCTTTAGGAAATATTCATGCCAGAGGACTGGTATAACTGACTAGCTGTTGGCTTTTTGCAACAAAACATTTCAGCACCATTAGATTCCAGTACATTTTTTGCACTTTTCCTGAACACCACACTCCACCATGTAAGTTCACTGTCAGGCAGCTAGCTGATGCTAGCCCCAATTCCACACAAAGGATATTCATTCACAACTAGGCCTACTAAGGGCTAAGAAAGCAAGTTTTAGATAAATTTTTTTACACATTTTTTACTCCCCACCAGTCAAAATAAAAATTAAAAAAATAACAAGAAACTGACACCTAATTAAACTAGGGAAATGTGTAGCTTATTTTTAGTACTAGCATTTTATATGTCTTTATTCAATGATATAGCTCTGAGTAATTTACTATTAATGTGTATGTATTTTTTAAAAGTCTTTCAAGTGTTTTGACAATTACATAAATTCTAGCTGGGCATGTCCATTGGAGCTTTATTAGCAAAGACCAACAGCTTAGAGGGAAAGAGATGGTAAATCCTCACTATTTTAAAATATTGTACATTATTTCTAGATTTACTAATTTACTGAAATTACTATACAATCCCCAAGTCAGTACTCCCAGCATGTTCAAGGTCATTCACAGACATACACCAGCAGTAAAACATATGAGTCACCTAAGCATACCTTCCCAGCTAACGTGGAACAAGGACCCTAATTCTGCTCCCTAATTCAGTTCTCATATTGTAAACAGTGTCCTTTGTGTAGTCTTATTTGGTGTAGCATTTTCTGCATTTTTTGGTGCTGCTGTTGATTGAGCTGTTTAAAATGGTCTCCAACATAGTGGAAAAGTGAGGTCTACATTTTCTAAATGGAAGAAGAATGTGATGTACCTTACTGATAAAATTCACACATTACATGAGCTTCCTTCAGGCATGAGATATACTGCTGTGGCCATGAATTCAACATTAATGCATCAGCAACATGCATTAAATAAAATGTCTTTAAATAGAACCACACGTAAAACAAGATGATGTGCAAAGCTGATGAAAGTGTGATCACAGTCTCTCAGCAACCTAATTCTGTATTTCCCCTAAGAGCAATGTCCAGTTTCAGTACATAGTGTTCACTGAGACCTTATAAAACATAACTGCCATGAATAATAAGAATGGCCTGTATCTACATATTAACTCCATGGATGCCTTTTTCTAATTTGAAGATCTTGGGGTAAATGCTAGTGTGTAGATTTACCATTTCAGGTCAAAGGTAGATAAATAAGTTTCCCCTGGCTTCTTTTTATTATATTGGGTTGATCACAAAGTTTGTTTGTTTTTTCCATAAGATGGCTCTAGTAGCACTTATTTATCTTACGCTTCATTTGAAACGATTTTGTTAGATTGCATTGTGACAGCTGTCATATCAATGTGCGTTTAAAAACCAACATCAAAACTGAATTTTGGGGCAAGCATTTTACTATTGAAGATGAAAGAAAGTAAGCAACATTTTTGGCATATTCTGTTTTATTATTTCAGGAAAGGTAAAAACACAACTGAGATGCAAAAATGTTATTTGCGCAGCTATGAAGATGGTGTGACTGATCGAATGTATGTAAAGTGGTTTGCGAAGTTTTGTGCTGGAGATTTCTTGCTGGAATTTCTTCCGTGGGTGGCTAGACCAGTTGAAGTGACAGTGATCAAATCGAGACATTGATTGAGATCACAGTTATACCCTGTGGGAGACAGCCGACAGACTCAAAATGTCCAAATCAATAAAGTTATTGGTGAAATTGGAAAGTGTCTTTTATCTTACTAAAGAAACACCAAGTTTTTTGGCCCGATAATATTAAGATTCAAGATGACTAATTTAATTGTTCCATTTTCATTTATATTTGTTTGCGTTTGTTAAAAAAATGTTAAAGAAAAACAACTGCAGTGATATCCACAAACTATTTAACAATTTATGAAGCTACATAGTCTCCATTAGGAGAACTGCCAAATGGGAAGGAGGGCATGGAGCCTTTATAAGACAAAGAAGAAACAAGGAAATATGTGATTAGCTTAAGCCACGTAGCCAACCTCTTTTGGAGTGAGAAGAAGCAAGGCCATACATACTACAGAGCCCAGAGTTAGGTTTGTATTTAGGGATTGGTTGGCTGGTCCAAACAAAGGATTTATAGGAATTAAGCTTTGGTTTGCTGATGTGGCATCCCAGGCAAAAGCAATCTATCTGGGCCTAGAAATTATCGCCTAACTGCCATGAACCATACAGAAGAGTAAATGATGCAAGTTTCTTTGATAAATTACAGCTGTGTTTTGATCTCGTTTATGACAGTTGTACATCATCTTAAAACCATCTTTATTGATTCACTTTAAAACTTCTCCTGCTTCCTTGATACTTGTAATTAGAGCAATACCTGAACCCCTCAGCCCCAAATACTGTGTTGGTTATCTGTTTTAACGAGGAATTCTGTGTTACCTACCTAGTTAAAAAAAAAAAAAAAAAAATAGAGTCTTTAATAACAGCCCTTTTCTTTTCTTGGAAAGAAGATTCTATAAATCTTAGTTTTGAATGCTATAGAAGAGCATATTAAATGCAAAATCCATTATTAATGATTGCTAACCCTTCACAAAGTTAAGTACTTCCACAATCATAAGTTACTTCCAGCATCCAAGTGTCAATCTCTGATTTTTCTCCTTATTCAGTGTCACAGCCTCAGCAAAACACCACAGGCAATTGTATAGATAGAAAGTTAGTGATTGATGCATTCATGTGTGATTTTTACATTTAAGTATTTATGAACCTGGATAAAATTAAATCAGGCTTTTTAAACTTTACATGCATAGATTTGTTTAAAGAACTTGACAACTACATAGTTGGCCTCTGATATCCATTATCAATAATTGAGCTAAGACTGACCCTATCTTGCCTTCCTATTTCTAGTTTGGTTGAAAAGATGATTCTTTTCCCCTTAAAAAATATTCCCAATTGCTGAGGCAGAAAAATTCTTTATTTCTACCTCAGTGGAGCTTTTTTTTTTTTTTTGGATGTTGAACACCTGTTTTGCATACATTATATAAAGAACATACGAATCATTTAGAATGAATATTTGAATACAGATGTCAGGCATTACTGAAGCTTAATTTACAATGTGCTTATACATCAGTATCATTGTTTTACTATTTTATTGCTGTGAAAGCTTGCAGATGTGTGTGTGTGAGAGAGAGAGGTATTAATGGGCAAGAATAACAACCAGTGGTTAACATAAATAAATAACCTCAGATATTTACTTGTATTAATATTTGGCAACAATTCTATAGAAATGATGCAAGAAGATGTTAATCCTTGTGTTTATTTTTTTAATTTTTATTTTTTATGTCAGATAGGTAATGAGCCAAAGGCTTAACAAGGTTGGAGGGAGGCACATATCACACAAGAGCATGAACACCCAATCATCACACTTATGAACTACAAAAGGATCTTGCTACATTCTATTAACCTTAGGATATCTGTGTTTACTCACTGATGCTTTTCAAATTGTTTTTTTTTTTTCTTTTTTCTTTTATTTTAGGAGGCTGAGAGTACTCTACACATTTTAAGGACACAAAGATGTTCATCAATTTTTTAATAAAATAGAAAAGTGGGACTGGAAAACAGTAAAATGTGGAGAAAGTAAAATTTGGCCCACTGCCCAATGCTTGTTAATTATTTATTTTATTTCAATTTTAATCATTAAGTCTGGAGCAATTTATCCACTCTAACCAACCCTTTTAAATTGATATTTGCATATGTTATTTCTCATATTTTTCTCCTCATGTTTTCAACGTCAAACATTTAGGGTTGCATATATATTCATTATTGACATCCTAAACAATCTGTTTCAGTCTGGATTAGAGTCACATGGCTCTAAAGAAAGAACTACCAAAATTGTTAGTAAACGTTAGAGATAAGGTCCTATATTTGATCTCACTATCCAATCACTCTTTTCTCCTTGTTTTTATGATAATATATTTCTTCAGGTAATTATTGACATCTAACAGATATAGTTATATAAACTTATTATTTTTATAGGCAACTTTAATACATTAAAGTAATTTTATAGAAAACATGTATCTTATGAGATGTCTTAGACCTTTTATTATATTGAATACAATATCTTGGAATGAGTTATTTATTGTTAGAATGAGTCAGAGTTTATCATAAATTCTATTATTCTTATTTTTTTGGTTCATATTTGTTGAATACCTCACTCAAATATATAAATCAATAAGATTAAGAGAGCTACTCTAGAAAGGACACTGAATTATTTGAACTTTTTTTAATGCATACAAAAGTCTTGCTCTAATTCTTCAACAAAAATTCTTTTTAAGTGAGTTATCAGCTTATAATTCAAGTAAGCATGCTTTCAATTTATTTTAAAACAAACAGCTAAAATCTGCTTGTCTTATACATATATTTTATTCTCTCATTAAAATTCTTTATTTTCTCAAAACCAATAACAATAGCATTTTAATTGGTCCCTATAGGACTGCATTGCAGATTTGTAATATTCTGGCACAATCACCACTATAAGTTTAGGTCTGCATGAAAGATACTTTATTTTTAAAAGTTGGAGAAGTTTATTATGCGATGATAGAAAATTAGGATGTGAAACTCCCTTATGAAGAGCAACAGTTAAGACTCAGTTCTCAAACATCTCCCATCTCGAATAATTTGGTTCTCAAACAACACTCTGGGATAAAGTTTGAGAACCTAGGTTCCACAGTATACAGCACAATTTCAGTTATCAGCCAACAGAATCAAAGTAACTTCCTTGTTTGGCTTGCAGTAGAAATTTGCTAATTTTGTTGGTGATGGTTTCGTAGATTTTCATTGACACTTAGCTATGAGAGAGTAATGTTCACTTGTTTGAAATTACATGAGTTCAAATAATATAACCTGGGTTTTAAATGTTTTTAACTTTTTGTGAAAGATTTCATATAAAATATATAATTATTTAATTTAAAAATGAATGCCCCTAAACATTTGATACTTACATACTCTTAAATGCCTCCAGATACCTTAATGTCACCCCAAAGCCAGGTGGCAGACCCTTCATCTGGTGAGGCGAAACCTTCTCCATGAAACCTCTTGGCTGCTTCTTCCAGATTTTTGTTCCTAGACACCTTCCTAGAGTTCCTAGAGACTCACAGGGAAACTTAAAAAAATAGAGGAAATTTTAAAAGCAGGTGATATACAAACATGTTCAATCTTATATAAAATGTACTATGGTTTTCTTTCTTTTTTATTTATTTTGTTATCAAGGCTCCATATTCTCTTGGGGTATAATCTCTTCTGTGTACAGAGCAGTTTCTTGTTTTAATTTCCTACCTAATTTAAACCTTGATAAATTGATTTCATTAGCACATTAAATCTACATGGCACTTACATTGCCCATTTCTCTTAACACAAACTAAAGTAAAAAGAAAAAAAAACAAAAAAATTTAAAAAAACATATCCTCTGTTGTTGTTTCAGATTTCATTTGGGTAGATTGGGTTCTGACTGATTGCCTGCTCTTCATTACCTCATCACAAGTTGCATTAATTAAGGCTAAAGTAGCTACGCTTTTAAAAATCTTCTCCACATCTTATTTAAAGCTTATTTCAAACTTTTATTCATTTAGAAAGTGTGCATTATACTTACTTGGAAACAGTTTCCAAAAATTCTTTCAGCCCCTACTATATTCACTAGCTCTTGATTTTCAACCTGCCCATCCCAACACCTTGTGTCTAGTGCAATTTTTAAACATCAGCTGTGTTCTTTACTTATCAAGTGATCATCACATAGAGCTGTAGAAAGTAAAGATTTAAAAATCTCTACAAGGAAGAGACAGTTTTCCTATACTGCACTTGTAGGGAGATTAGACCTCTATTCCAATGGATATCAATCATTTTTGTCACTTGAAAAGAAGATGAAATGATTATCATTTGACAAAAGTATAAACTGAGGCTTAAAAGGTACAGAAAAACCCAGGAGCCAAACCTTTGACTTACATGACTCTGTGTTCACTTCACTCCCGTATTGACAAGGAAACACAGTCTATTTTCTTTGGACTTCCTAGTATTCAAAAGGAAGATAAATGAAAAAGAGGAGTGGTAGCCCTGGCTGGTGGCTCAGTGAACAGGTGCCAACCTGCAACCCACAGGTCACTGGTTCAATGTCCAGCCAGGGCATGTAACCAGGTTGCAAGCCAGGTCTCCTGCCAGGTCCATAGCTGGAGGCAGGTGAAAGGGAACCTAACGATGTCTCTCTCCCGCTCTGCCTCTCTCCTTTCCCCTCTCTCTGAAAACAAAATAAAACCTTTTAAAATAAGTAAATAAATAATAAAAAAAAGAGGAGAGGTAAAATACTAAAAGTAATCAAAATGAATAAATTTATATTTATTCATGCTGTGATTTTTAATTTTTTTGTTTTGTTATGTATGTGTGTATGTATGTATGTATTTGATGGGGGGAACAATTCCCTGAGTTCCTAACTTAGTTTCTAATAGCTGGGCGTAAGAAGCCGAGAGAGCCATTCTTTCTTTATTTTTTGAAGGTTTTATTTATTTAGTTTTTGAGGGAGAGGGGAAGGAGGGAGAAAGAGAAGGAGAGAAACTTCACTGTGTGGTTGCCCAACTGGGGATCTGGCCGAAACCCAGGCATGTACCCTGACTGAGAATCCAACTGGTGACTCTTTGGTTTGCAGGCTGGTGCTCGATCCACTGAGCTGCACCAGCCATGGCTAGAGAGCCATTCTTTCATCACAAATTCAATATTGTGGTGATTCAGTAAGATGTTACGCTTTGCAAGTTTAGATCAGCCCCAATGAAAGAGGAAAACAAAAAGGCATTATCTTTGAAGACAACTAAATTAGAGAGTAAATGATGATTCTATTCCTTGATAACCCATACTCGAATGATTTGTGTATTTGTAGCAGTAAAAATCCTTGTAGATATCCTTCTTGCAGGTCACTCAAATATATCCATTTGCTAGAGTTAGAATTCAAGCAGCTGCTCTCATATTCAGAAAGCTATCATCTTACCTGGTTGGAAAATATGTGGTGGGCATGTAGAATCATGATAGTGGCAAGTTCAGGATTTTATGTGCATATAAGAGAAGTTATAGGCATAGGAAAGAGGAATTCACATGAATTTAAGTCAGGCATTCTCTCTGATAATGAAAATGACTTGGCCTTGGCTGGTGTGGCTCAGTGGACTGGTGCCAGCCTGTGAACACAAGCATCGCTGGTTCAATTCCCAACCAGGGCACATGACCAGGTTGCAAGCCAGGTCTCCAGTCAGGTATGTAGCTGAAGGCAGGTGAAAGGCAACCATATATTGATGTTTCTCTCCCTATCTTCCTCCCTCCCTGCCCTTCTCTCTAAAAATAATAAATTAAAAAAATTTTTTAAATGACTAACACAGATAGGCACTGTGGAAAATCATGAATAATAAAAACACAATTGGAAAAGCATTATTCCAGAACCCCTTCCTCAACCAAAGCATCTATCTCTGCTTAAGTTCTGAAACTAGGATAGTTACTCACACAATCAATATTTTCTGAATATTGTGCAGGGCCAAAATATGAGCAAAGAATCTGTCTCCTTAAACTTATAAACTATTTTATTATTGAACACATTTTTCCTACACCCACCTATTTTATTGTCCCTTAGAACATTTTAAACATTCTCTTCTAACAATATTTAATATAAGTAGGGAAATTTCCAATGTTTCTTTCCCCAAACATCTTTTGTTCATTTTCTATTCCAGAGGAGTCCTGATAACAAAACACTAAGCAATTTCATTGTGAACTTTGGTGTAAAAGATCAAGTCATGTTTAAATTTACTTCAAGACCAGACTTAGAGTAGGGACTGCTAGTATTTTTTGTTTGTTTGTTTTAGATTTTATTCATTATTTTCAGAGAGAAGAGCAGGGAGAAAGGAAGAAAGGGAGAGAAGCACCAATGTATGGTTGCCTTTCATTTGCCTCCAGCTGCAGACCTGGCTGAAGATCTGGCTGGAGATCTGGTTATGTGGCCTGACTAGGAATTGAACCAGCCACCCTTGAGTTCACAGGCCAGCGTTAATCCACTGTGCTACACCAGCCAGGGTGAAGGGACTGCTAATATTCAAGACCAGACTACACTTTTATGTAATGCAAAACCAGACACTCAGTAGGACTCTGCAAACAATTTTTGAATGACTCATTAGAGCATTCAATAATTCTTTATTTGTAACTAATAATTGCTGTTCACTAAATAAGAGCAGGAAAGAAACATAAATTGAGATCTATTTTAGCTCCATAATTGACAGCTTAGATCAAAGATGCTTAAGAAGTAATATGTTAGTGTTGATGGTCTGTGATCACTCTCATGTCTGACTTTAGAATCCATTCTCTACCACTGACCTAAGATTTACTCTAATTCACATCCAAAAAGATATGAAATAATAGAAATATTATTATACAAATATTCTACTTATATATAGATAAATAAAAACATATGTCCACATAGGTTTGCTTCTACCTGATTCCTATGCCCAATAGTTTTACCATGCAACCATTATGTAAATTCATTCACCTCCCCATTCAATTCTAAAAAATAACCATGACTATGTCTGGAAATGATTGAAAAGGGGAAAAAATGTTATTTAATTCAGAATGCTGCATTAACACAGCATACCAGAGCAAGCAATCCCTTTCTGTGTACCCTGCATCTTTCCTCAACTCTGAGTATCTCCGGCAGTTCAAGGATGTCCTATGGGTACCTGAGATGGATGGCTCTGTAGGAAAGTTAGTTATTCATTTTGGACCAAATTCTCATTATGTATTTTTAGGAGAAATATGACTCAACATCATAGATCTCATAAGGTTGAAGTTCAATCAAAGCAAGAAATTGATCATATACATGTTCAATCACCAAAGCTACATCTTGACAGAATAATGATGTAGATTTCGCATTTCAAAATGGTATCGCATACCAAGCATGATTCTAAATTTAATCCAGAAACCTAGAGTTCAATAATGTAATAGCTGTGTTAGTAATTGGAACTAAAAACATTTGACGACCTTGGCTGGTGAAACAGTGGATAAGGTACCAGCCTGCGAACCCAAAGGTTGCTGGTTCGATTCCCAGCCAGGGCACATAACCAGGTTTCAAGCCAGGTCTCCAGCCAGGTCGGTAGCTGGAGAAAGGTGAAAGGCAACCCTACATTGATGCTTCTATCCCTCTCTGCCTCTCTCCCTTCCCCTCTCTCTAAAAATAATCAATAAAATCTTTTCAAAAAATAAAAACATTTAATGTGCTGTCTTTTAATATTACTCATGCAAGAAAAGTTATTTACAATTACTTCAGCTGACTCCTGAGGGCAGGGTGGTTTTCCAGGAGATGGTTCAGAGAAAACAGAATAAACTGAGAGATAAGTTTGGTCTGAAAACAGTCTTGTAGAACCACACTGACTAAGAAAAATATTAAAAGCTGTTTTTAATAAATACTTAATGTTGTTTTAAAAAAATGAAGACTTAATCCTGTCTGGTGTGGCTCCGTGGGTTGAGCACCAGCTTGCAAACAAAGTGTTCTGCTTAGATTCCCAGCCAGGGCACGTGCCTGGGTTTCAGGCCAGGTGTCCACTTGGGGGCGCTCTACAGGCAACCACACATTGATGTTTCTCTCTCTCTCTTTCTCTCCCCCATCCCCTCTCTCTAAAAAGAAAATAAATAAATAAAATCGTAAAGAATAAAAGGAAAATTTGGAAATATCAATATTCCTATTAAGGCTTAAAATCCTTGTGCTGTATACTCCGTAGTCATTTTGAACTTGTACCTCATTTGGAAGATTAAACCTCTCTTACATAGCTGTAAAACAAATAATCCTTCAGGGTTGTTCTTCCACCCTTGAAATCAGAAGTTAATTTTTCAAATAGTGGCGTGAAGAAATGAAACATAACCTGAAGCAGGAGAGAACAATACTATAAAAATAAACAAAGTCCATCTGCATTACTAATTTTGCTGTGAGTGATTCAAAGTAGGACAGTTGCAAAGAAAAACATGGGTCGCTATGAAACTGCAGGTCATTCCAGAAAGGGGGAATGGTTTTTTTTTTTTTTTTTTTTTCTAATTTTTTTTTTTTTTTTTAATTTTATTGTTGTTGTATTACATCCATCCCCTTTTTGCTCCCGGGAATGGTTTTTTTGAAGACACATAACTGGACTTTTTTCTAGACCGATTTTAACTGATGTGCTTAAATCTTTACATAATTTAGATTCATGATGATATGATTTTTTCCTTAAAAAACAATCTAAATATAGGTGGATTGTTAATTGTCGAAAAAATTGAAGTGCCTACTCGGTGATGATTTATTCAAGTGTAGAGTGTTCTGTAGTTTTTACAAATTTATGTACAATTGACATAGCAGTCACAGCTGGATTTAAAAAATGCGATGAAACAAAGATGCGGTCACACTCTGATACACATTATAAAAATAAAAGGAGATTATAAGAAATTTGTGAAAAAATGTTCATGCAGTTACAAATAGTTCTAAAAGATAAGCCTTCTGCAGGTGCAGTTTTGCTTTCAGTTTCTGATAAAGTTAATATTCGATTCTTGCTAATAATTTGCCTCTTCAATGGTTGCAGGCATATAAAATATTTCATATAGAGATTCTTCATGTAATTCTTAAATAATTTTAACACGCTGTTTAAAAATTTAAGATGAAGTTGAAGCCAGCACTCTATTTCCATTCCCTATGTATGTCTGCCAGGGGAAAGCTCTAGTCTAACTAAAGTCCTATAAATAAATTTACTGGATAGTAGCAGAGATGTTCTATAATAAGTGAGGACCATAATCTCAAGGCACTGGCACCTAAGTAGAAATGTTTTCACAGTGAATGTGGAATGGAAATGGATGGATAAGAATGAAAGCAGTATCATAGGAAGACTAGTGTTGGAAATTAGTAGACTGTGTGAAACAAGTGCCGAATGCTGTACTTTCATATTTGGTTTTCTTTATTGATTTATTTTAGGGTAGATCTGACTATATTATCATTTTGATTGGTTACATGCAAATTACCAAATCTTACTTGATCAGTTTTGGATATGACAAGAGGAATGTTGGGCCTGCTCTTCTAATAACCTCTCTAGGTTTTTACCTGTAGTAAAATTAGGCAAGGAAAACATATGGATGCTGATGGAGGTCATGGCTCACCTGGGGATAATTGATGGCCAAAGCTGGATTTATGAATCATAAACTATATACTCCCATAGTCCATAGGCTAGGAGGAGAGAAGAAAAGTAAGGGAAAAAAGCCTGAGTGTTTCTTGTGCTATTAATTATGTTGTTCTTTCCATTTGGGTGTATGTTTAAATATTCCCAGAATATGAAGTGATTTCCAAGTGAATAAGTAAAGAATCTTATTTGAAAAATTACACAATAAATGATTTAAAAATATGACTCAAGTTCTATTTATCTGATTTTAGTTATGTAGCACTGTTTCATTAAACATATAAACAAAAAATATGTTAGGAACTTAATGTGTGGAAATAGTAAATTTTATTTTATGTTATATGACTGTGGGATAATGAACACAGTTTATGTAACTAAAAATATGGGATGTATTTGGAAGAAAAAGAGATGCAGATGTGGAACTGGATGTCTATAGCCAAGAATTTAGACTTGAAGACTAAAATGTTAGCGGTCTCTTCTGCCCTGAGCACAAGGGGAAATGAATAGACTGGAGCCTCCATTCAGGCCTTGATGTGCATTTCTCTTACTCTACACAAGTTTCCAAAGCCACATTCTTTTTCACATTTCATTAAATTAGTCTGGGACATGTAATGAAGTCTTTCAACATGGCATGGAACAAGGCATTGGGTGCCAACTGAACTTTAAAGTACACAGAAAGACAAATAGCAGAGCTTTGCAGTTGGACTTCCACTTTTTATAATAATTCCATCATATAAAGCACCTAATATTATGCTGAAGATGAAGAGAAGCAGGACTGGACTTGGTGCACAGGATTTAGAGTCTTCAGCATTTTGCATTCTATATTAAACATGCTAACTACAACAATACATAGGAAAAGACCTCTCCTTATTGAATCTATAATTCAGTTTGGAAGAGATGACATATAACAAAAATGGATATCCTACACAAAGAGCTTAGAAATAATTGAGTTTAGAGGACATGTATTCATGTATTAAAATAATTGAGGGAGGCTCTACAGAAAAAAATAATAATAATAACTAAATGGGCCTTAATAAATAAGGTTTATAAGGCCAGATTTTCCTGCTGGTGAGCAAAGGAAATATAAAACATTTTCAAAGTTTAGGATAAGCTTATTCAATCATGACATCAAATACTTGTCTAGTGAAACACTGAAAGAGAAGGAGCCTGGTGGCCATAAGTCACATCCTGTGTTCACAACTTCCTTGTCGTTGCACATGGATCTGCCCTTTTATCCTTTCCGTGCAGTCTCCCATTGTGCCTCAAATTCAGTTTTAGCCTTTCAGTGTAACATGAATCCAGGTTTTTAGAAACCCTACTTTGTTGTTTCCAAGTGTGTAAACAATATCAATTTATTGTTTCTAAAATGTTAAGATGGCATCGCATTTCTGGCTTGATCTTTTGTGAAATTCTAAGAATGTGAAATTTCGCCAAGCTCTTTCTCAGACATTTTGAATTCAGATAGTTAAGTCAGAGGACTCATGGAATAGCTCTAGGATAAGAAAGGGAGGGGGGGGGGTTCTAAATATCAGTTAATTAATAGCAAAACCAACTAGAAATACAAGGAGAAACTCTATGTTTAAATTATTTTCTCCCATCCAAGTACTAACAAGGCCTAACCCTGCTTAGCTTCAGAGATCGAGGGCATTCAGGGTGGTATGGCCGTAGACTAAATTATTTTCTTATATCAAAAATTAAAGGTTGTCTAGAAAGTGGTTACTGTCTCCATGTGGTAAGATGATCACAAGTGAGAAATGCTATCAACTTTAAAATGTAGGCAGGGGGAATGTGATATAAGATAGATAAGCATACATAGAAACTGCAACTTGGTCTGCCCTTCAATAGGTCTCTGATTAGTACTCTGGAATTGAGTTATACAATATACCCTTTAATATAGTTCTTTCCATTTGGTTGGATATTAGAACTTGGAAAAAGTGTCAATAGGCCAAATTTTGCAGAAAGCAGTGGAGAATATGACTGAATGTATTTACATAAGATTTGGCTGAGCAGATAGGATAAAATTTCATCTTTGTATTCAGTGATTTTTAAGATTGAGAACTATAATTTGAGGCTCCTGGACCTGTCTTGTTTTAATTCAATACTTGCTCAGAGTCTTCTCTCTAAAAATAATGGTGTGAACTCTCTCGGATGTCACAGTGAAGCAAGGAGGAGCTGTATGTGTGTCTGTTATAGAAGCTGGCCAGGTGGTTGTGATAGGACACCAACTGTCACTGAGTATCATTGCTGAGTATCAGCTTGTGAAATTCTTGGTATAAATGATAACACCAAATGTTGCTTGTGTGAATCCCAGTCAGGGCACATAACCAGGTTGCTAGCCAGGTCTCCAGCTATCTCTGTAGCTAGAGGCAGGTAAAAGGCAAACATACATTGATGCCTCTCTCCCTCTCTGCCTCCTTCTTCTCCATCTCTCTCTAAAAGTAATAAATAAAATAATTTTTAAAATGAATTTATTTTCTCTCCTTAAGATTTAGTAAAATGACAACAATGGAATAGTTAAAATAGACCTATAGAATAGAATCACTGTATGGCACAGTGAATAACACAGGAGTGGTGTTAAACAAATCAATGGATTTAAAAGAGGATAGAAGAATATTGACTGAAAGTGAAAATGAAAAAGAAAATAAAGCCAATCCTTGAATACACTCAGATACGGGAGGTTTGCTCAGAGGAGGGAGCCAGTCTTGCCAACAAAATCTTGTGTAAGCTCTGGATGCAGTGGAAGCAAATAGCATGTATAGTGGTAGTCAGAGGTGAGACTAAAATAATAGGAATTAATGAGAAAATGTAAATAGAGTACTTATTTCCTTCTACTTTATTTCCCATTTAACTTTCCAATAGAAAACAATAAATTTCCCTTAGCAAAATGTCTGGCTTTCTATCCACACATCTAACTTGTCACCAAAAAATGACATTAAAAAACAGACCTTCTATAATCTTATTTAAATTGTAAATTAGCAAACAAAGAATGTGGATATTTTAGAATACAAAAGAAAAAAAAACTAGAAAGAGTAAAATTGGAAAATTTACCTAGTGTTATTGGAAGACAATGAGAAAAAAAAAACTGTATCAAGGAAAAACAAAAAGTTTAATTAAGACTAAAGGAGATATTGTACTTGTGGAAACCTCCTAGATTCTGAAACAAAAAGATAAATAAATGAGACATAGACAATAAAAAAGGATCAAATAAGTGGATTCAATATCCAACTTAAGAGATTTCCCAAAACAAAGAATTAGAAAGTAGAGTAAAATTGGAATTCCAGTCAAGATGGCAGCCTAGATAAACATGGCTTGGCTCCTTGTGCAACCACATCAAAATTACAACTAAAATATAGGACAACCATCACTCAGAATGGAAGTCTAACAACTATGCAATTAAAGATACCAAATTCATCCAGACTAGTAAGAGGGACAGAGATTTGAAACAGGTTGGTGGCATATCCATATATGATGGATTACAAATAGGAAGAGTTAAAACAGAAGCAAGGGGTCCCAGCCCTTTAGGAGACCCCCTCAGCCTGGATTCCACTGCCAGGAAGATAAGTCCCTATAACTTCTGGCTGCAAAAACCAGCAGGGTTTGAGTTGGTGAAAGAAATTCCTGGAGTCCCAAGCAGTTACCCTTAAAGAACCCACACATAAATGTGCTCAAACTCAGTTTGAATGCCAGCACTGGGGTAGCAACTTGAGAGGCATCAGGGGCGTATAAGGAGGAACTGAAGTGTTTGGTATCAAGGTGGAAGTTGGAGGGCAGCTTTCTCCTAGAGAGAAAGACAGGCGGAGGCCATTGTCCCTTTTCTGAGCCCACCCCCCACCAGAGCCACAGAGCCACAGATCCAGCAGGCAGGTGCCATATCTGAGACTCTATCAACCTGGCTAACACTGTTTGCCCCACCCTGAGGAACCCATGAGACCCCATCCCACCCAAACTACAGGTCCACCCAAACAGTTAACCGTGAGTTTTCCATATGAATTGCTGACTGTGGCTCATGCTTCACACTTCCTAAATCCTATAAAACAAGCAAACCTGACCTGAATAAGCCCTCAGCCACCATACCTCTTGCTAAGTGGCCCCAGGCCTGGTAAAAATAGCAACCAACTTAGATTCATAATTTGACTTTGCCTGGACATCTCCAAATGCAGTACAAGTAGTAGTCATCTCAGATAGCTTAATAGTTCATGCAGGATGGTCCTGGGAAGAACACAGGTGGAGGCAGCTACAGACCATATGTAAATACCACCAACCTGCCTGTGTACAGCTGGTCTTCCACAGAGAAGGGAGGTTAGTGGTCAATGGTCACAGCTATTCTTGCAGCTGACTGGCCTGGGTAAATCCTCACATTGACCTACCAATAGCAATCAAGACTCAACTACAAAAGGAAGGTGTACTCAGCCCACACAAAGGGTGCATCTCAAGTACTCAGCCTGAGTGATCAGGGAGACTGGTCACTGGACCCTACAGGACAGTTATTACATTAGGCATGCTACCAACACAGGGAGTTGTAGCAGCTCTACCTAATACATGGAAGCAAATACAGAAAGGCTACCAAATGAGGAGACAAAGAAATATGACACAGATGAAAGAAACTCCAGAAAAGGAACTAAACAAAATGAAGATAAGCAATCTATCAGATGCAGAGTTCAAAACATTGATCACAAGCATGCACAAGGAACTTAGTGAGGACCTCAATCGCATAATAAAGATCCAGTCAGAAATGAAAGAGACACTAATTGAAATAAAGAAAAATTTACAGGGAAACAGTAGTAGAGTGAATGAAACCAAGAATCAAATCAATAATTTGGAATTCAAGGAAGCAAAACACAACCAATGAGAACAAGAAGGAAAAATTCCCAAATGTGAGGATAGTGTAAGCAGCCTCTGGGACAACTTCAAGACATTTGAATCATTGGGGTGTTAGGAGAAGAGAAAAAGCAAGAAATTGGAAATTTAAAAAAAAAAAAAAAACAATGAAAGAAAACTTCCCTAATTCAGCTACTGAAAGAGACATGCAAGTCTAGGGAATACAGAGTCCCAAACAAGATGGATCCACAAAGGACCACACCAAGATCATAATAAAAGTGCTAAAGGTTAGAGACAAAGAGAGAATTACAATAGCAGCCAAAATAAAGCAGTAATCACCAACAAAAGAGTACCTGTAAGACTTCCAGGTGATTTCTCAAAATAAATGTTTTACTCTAGAAGGTACTGGCAAGAAGTATTCAAGGAGCTGAAAAGAAAAGACCTAGATAACAGAGCCTAGATGACTCTATCCAGCAAAGCTATCTTATAGAATGGGAGGGCAGATAAAGTGCTTTCTGGACAAGGTAAAGCTAAAGGAGTTCATCATCATCAAGCCATTATTGCATGAAATAGTAAAATAACTTATTTAAGAAATAGATCAATGCCCTGGCTGGTGGCACAGTGGATAAGGCACCAGCCTGAGAACCCAGGGGTCACTGGTTCGATTCCCAGCCAGGGCACATAACCAGGTTGCAAGCCAGGTCTCCAGCTAGGTCTGTGGCTGGAAGCAGGTGAAAAGCAACCATACATTGATGTTTCTCTCCCTCTCTGCCTCTCTCCCTTCCCCGCTCTCTAAAAATAATAAATAAAATATTTTTTAAAAATAGATCAAAACTGTGTACAATAAATGTTAATAAATATATATCTATCAACAAGTAAATCTAAAAAAAATTAAACTAAACAAACAAGAAGAACAGAGGCAGAATCATTGGATATGGAGGGCATTTCGATGGTTGCCAGATGGAAAGGGAGCATGGGGGGATGGGTGAAAAGGTGAAGGGATTAAGAGGTTCAAATAGGTAGTTACAGAATAGCCATGGGGACGTAAAATACAATATAAGAAATGGAGTAGGTTAAGAACTTACATGCACGACCCATGGATATGAACAACAGTGTGGGGATTGCCTGAGAGAATGGAGGGCTGCTAGGTAGAAGATGGCCAAGGGAGAAAAATTGGAACAACCGTAATGGAATAATCAATAAAATATAATTGAACAAGGAAAGAAGAGAAGAAAATATATCAAGCATTAAGAGGTTTGTTTTCATTGCTGAATAAAGATATTTATATGATCCTGATTGAAATGGCTTATTGATTGCTCAAAACAACTGTTAGAATGACAACAAAGACCTAGGCAACACATAACCTTGTGAAACTTCCAACTCCTTGTGGCCAGTGGAAGACACATTATCCAAAACTAAACCAAAAAACCTTTAGTAGTGACGACGGTCAAATTGCCAGGTATTTTATTAATAACACCAAATGGTAAAAGAGAGGGCACGGAGCCTCTCAACAGCTCTGAAAAAATAACTGTTTACTTAAATTTCCATATTCTTCCAAACCATCAATTCAGTGTGAGGATAGACGAAAATAACAGATGAGGTCTGAATGAACATTTTAGAAAGCCAATAGAAATAATGAGTGCAGGGAAAAGAACAGCTAAAGAAACAGAGTAGACTAGTTCCTGGTTGTCTTGATTTGAACCAAGATTCAACAGAGGGAGTGGTACTTGGTAAGATGAGGCATTGATGGAAATGATAAAAAGCTGAGAATCCTGAAAATCTTGAGACTAGACTAAAGCTGTTGAATAGTAAAAGCAGAGATAAAACCAACTTGGTATCATTTGCATTCTCCATGAGAGGCACAGGAATTGTGACATTGAACCCAAAGTGTAACAGATAAAATCCTTGCTCGCCTTCCACTCAGAAAATATTCATAGTCACAGAACAAGTGAGTGTTTTACAGAGCCGCTCAGGGACAGATACAGTGTAGTGAATGTAAGTATGATTTTAGTGCAGGGCGTAAACCTCACTGAATTTAACAGGGTAGAAATGAGAGCGCAGCAGGCTGAATATGAGAGCCGGACTCAGGGGCAGCTGGAGGGGAAACAGATGGAAAGGCTAATGCCTCTTTGTTGGAAAATAAAAATTCAACAGGTGCTCCCTGTGCTAGAGGGGACAAGACGGGTGTTCTAGACTCCAGGAATATCAACTTGGAGATTGGATGTAGTGAAGTGAGCACAGTGGGGGTTGTATACAGATAAGCACGTGAAGCCCAGGGAGTGAGGGAATCGGCAAACACCTGAGATTTTTTTCCTTCAGGTTTGATATTTTAGAAAGATCCTGGTTAAAATGCACAGCAAAGATGTGCATAAAACATAATTCTGCTTTACAGAAAAATAACCAAGGTTCAAGGAGAGCAAGTGACCTGCTAAGTGTACGCTGCTCTGAAAAGGTATGACTCGGGTTTGAAGGCTAGTCGCCTGACTCCAAAGCGCGGAGGAGTCACACAGCCCCCTCCTTGCTCATACGTCCCTCCTTTTGTAAAAAGTGCTGGGGCAAAAATCAAGATATTTTGATTCCAAAATTGGTTTACTAGTCATTTCACAGTTAACAAGCACTGTTGTGTTTTATGAGAATAAAAGAAGAAAAGAAAAATCAAGCATTAAAAGAGTTGTCCATCCTTATTATCAAGGCTCAGAAGCGGAGCTCGGCCCTGGCTGGTAGCACAATGGATAAGGCACCGGCCTGCGAACCCGAAGGTCGCAGGTTCGATTCCCCAGCCAGGGCACATAACAAGGTTGCAAGCCAGGTCTCCAGCCAGTTCGGTAGCTGGAGAGAGGTGAAAGGCAACCCTACATTGATGTTTCTCTCCCTCTCTTCCTCTCTCCCTTCCCCTCTTTCTAAAAACAATGAAATAAAATCTTTGAAGAAGAAGAAGAAGAAGTGGTGGAGCCTGTAGCCCTGGCTGGTGGCTCAGTGGAATGGTGCCGGGGAAGAAGAAGAAGAAGAAGAAGAAGAAGTGGTGGAGCCTGTAGCCCTGGCTGGTGGCTCAGTGGAATGGTGCCGGCCTGTGAACCCAAAGTTCGATGTTCTGATTCCTAGTCATGGCACATAACCAAGGTGCAAGCCCAATCTCCAGCCAGGACCATAGTTGGAGGCAGGTGAAAGGCAACCATACATTTGACATTTCTCTGCCTCTCTCCTTTCCCCTCTCTCTAAAAATAATACATGAAAATCTTTAAAAAATAAAAATAAATAACTACAAAAAAATATTTAAAAAGAAAAGAAAAGTGGAGCCTGCTGTTGTAACTCACAAACAGCAGGAGCTCACAAAACCATGACATCCATCCACTCTAGGAAAACCTTGACCTGTACAATGATTTCCCAGGACAAGATAAATATCAGATTGGTGCAGAGAAAGAAATGAGACACTGTTTCCTTTAGGAAAATGTATATGGCATTAATGCAGATATCTGAGATAAAAATTATACACTTGTTTTCCTACAAAAAATATACACTGTATATTTCACATGAAAAATTATTGCTCTTCAATCCTATTATTTTGTTATCTTGTATTGGTAATTAAAAAACAAACAAACAAAAAAAAAAACACTGCCTATTGTTTCCATAGTAGAACATCAACAAACATTTAAAATAAATAATTGTTCATTCTGTGACTCCTCGTATTGCATAGGCTGTTTCTTCTATCTAAGAACTCTCCATTAACATTTAAATGTCAGAATTTCTATTTTATATCAAAAACAAAAATTATTACATCCACATTTTTTAAAGTAAGTATCATTCCCAGGAATTCATTTGTTGATTTAACTATGGCTGTTGTGCTTCAAATCTTTTTAAATTTTATATATCAGTTCCAGAAAGCAGGTTGCTGCCAAAAGGACTCCATCAGTATCCTACCTGCAGGTAACAGATGCAATTTTGCGGAACTTCCTTATAGCATCTCTATATTCCAATAAGACTTGATGGGCATAAAGTGCCAAATGCAGTCAGTTTTATTACACTAAGTCATTACTGAATAACATTCATAACGGTCAATTTAAATTTGTGGTCTACTTTGCCTTTGAATATATAATAAAAATCAGAAGAAAAAAAGTGATTATTTCAGTTACCTAATATTTAATCTACAATCCATCAATTTTATGTATACTTGTAACTATGTACAGAAGTAGATTTTGTCCTAAAACAAAGTTACATGGAAATTTTGGATGCTACAGAAGTTAGACTGAATTTGGAATGGACACTTTATTATAAGAACATGTTAGCTAGCAATGATCTCCAATTTGAATAAGAAGTCTTCCAACTGAAAGTATTATGAACAACCAACCTGACCCTACAACTCAATGTGGTTGCAGAAAGGAACTGTAGCCATGACAGTGGGAGACAATTAAACAAACTCATTGCAGGGAAAATGTGTTTTTCTTTTTGAACAATTTAGGCAGAAAAGACATTTCCAAGGTGAATATTCTGATCCTGTGTTTTTCAAACTATCTTTTAATTTTCAGTACCAATGCAAATACTGCACTGGTAATGTATAAAAAAATATAGATATATTTAAATCATGTTGAAGGTAATATTGATTATAAATAATTATTCTAAATAATTCACTACAATTAATCATTAAAAACAAAATAATTAATTAATCATTAAAAACAAAACAAAGGCAAACTCCACTTTATCCAGAATCAGACTAAGCAACTATAACTGAAGGCAGAAATGATAAAAACAAAGTGTAACAGTTTGACTACATATAATTGTAAAGCCTTTGTTTAATAAAATATACTATAACAAGTAAACAAGAAATAGCACATTTTGACAATAATTATGATATATGAAATGCAAAAAAGTTAACAAAAATCATATAAAGACATCTTATAAATCAATAATTAAAAGACAAACATTCTTGTGGAAAAATTGAGCTATGCTCAGGCCAGACAATGAACAAACAAAATATCAAAATTTTTAATCTAACTGGAGATCCAAGAACAGCAGTTAAAATAACAATAAAATAAGGCCTTGGTTGGTGGCATAGTGGATAAGGTGCCAGACTGTGAATCTAAAGGTAGCTGGTTCAATTCCCATCCAGGGCACATAACCAGGTTGCAAGCCAGGTCTCCAGGCAGGTCCATAGCTGAAGGCAGGTGAAAGGCAACCATATATTAATGTATCACCCCTCCCTGCCTCTTTCCATTCCCCTCTCTCTAAAAACAATAAATAAAATATTTTTAAAATAACAATAAAATAAAACAACAAAAGAAATGTCTAGTGGGTTTAGTAACTAGACTGAAATTCAATACTGATTGAATTTCAAATTGGTATACATTTTTTCAATTGGCAATAATGGTGCCTCAGATAAACCTCATTGGCTATGATACTGCCACTCTGCAAAGCTAAATTGGTATAAATGTTTTGATAGGCATTTTTACCTGAAAAAAAAAAAGTATATTGTGTTAAACTAGCACATAGGAAATATCTTAGTCTTGAGTACTGATATTATAATAATCACATGTTGCATACAATGGCAAAAATTAGAAAGCAGTTAATGTTGTATAGAAAGTGACTAATCTATTAAGTGGAATAATAACATTGCAGACATAGTGGACATCTGTCGTTGCTGGATCTACATCAATATGACCTTTTTCCTGGGCACTTTGTGACTATACTAAGGACACTTAGTGACTATCACCCCCTTGGCATGCCACACACATAATGGACAAAGTCCTGGAGAGAAGTGCCGAGACTTCCTACATTCTCCTGAAACTTCAGTCTAGTGACATAGGCCATTTTAACAGTGAAAGCTGATTAAATCCAAGAGGGACATTTAGAATTGACCGTCCTTCGGATTCTGTTGGTTATATCCTGGAGTTCATCCAGTTTCTATTCTAACTTTGACATGGTTTTTTAGCTTGTTGCTAAGATCTATGAGCCAGTCCATACACTTAAGATTGTTTCTAGCTTAATGTCCCCTATTTCAGTTTTTGTTGCTTGCCACCTGAGAACTGGAAATAATTTATATATATTTGACTGAGTAAAGATGGTTACCAAATAGTGGGCATTATAAAAATAATCAATACAATATATCTCTATCACGTGATTACAACTTTTAATTATTTTCTTTACAGTGTATTTGCTTTTCACGTGGACAAGCATGCATTTTATTAATATCAGTTAATAAAATATAATATAAATAATAATATATTTAGCATGTTTCACTTAAACCATAACACATATTGGAAATTAAAGTTCCAATAACTTCATTTGCATCTACAATTATCTCAATAAGATTTCAATTAAAATGTCCTTTAAGTATGTAAAAGATATCCAATTTCATTGAGAGAGAAATGCAAATTCAAGTAGTAAGACACCATATTATACATAACAAAGTGACAAAATAATAAAGTTTGAAACCTGCAGGTGGTGAGGATGTATTATTTCGTAGCTTCTGTGTGTCAGTAGTCCAGGTACGGCACAGATGAGTCCTCTGTTCATGACTACAAGGTTATAATCAAGGTATCAATAAGTTTAAATTCCATTCTGGAACTTGGGATCCTCTTCCAAGCTCCTGTCAGTTTTGGTAGAATTCATTTTCTTGTTACTGTAGAAGTATGGTTCTGCATTTCTTGCTGGCTACTATCAGGGAGCTGCTCTTCGCTCTGAGAGCCCACCTGTGCTTTCAGGCTCTCTCCTGGACCATTAGGAACCCAACAGTTTACCTCTAAAGACTAGCAGACTCCCTTGCTCTTCTGTTGTGACAAGGTCTTACATAACATAACCTAATAGTCATAGGAGAGACTGACTCATCACCTTTGCTATATTCTATTGGCAAAATCAAGACAGAGTTTCCCCTACACTCAAGATGAGATGATTCAAGGGTAACTCTATATATGTCCAGCATAATGAGTTACTCTGTAAGTCTTTATTTCATATCTTACTAGTCCTGCTTTTAAAACAGTTAAATTGGGGGATAGGGTTAACAAAGTTCAATTATTCATATTAGATTCAGGTTTTTAATTTGATCAAGCTAATCACAATAATCAAATTAAATATTTTCAGGTCACTTGAACCTGTCATTGTGGAAATATGCATGGAGAATCTGACTTAATATAAAATTCTAAATTTAGAGGGTGGTCAAATGTGAGAATTATCTTGATCAATGATGTAAATCTGACAAGATCCTCCCTACAATAGGAAAACAAACAAACAAACAAACTCTTGGCTTGTTCAGAAAATACTTGATTTGAGTGTGTAATAAATAAACACCATTGAAAAAAGAAATTTCAAGGTATTTTTGGAAGTAGTTTTAGAAAACATAAGATTCAATCAATCTAACTTGAGGCTAGAGGAAAATTTTGGTTAAAGTAATGCAGGATATTCATATCCTTTCTATATTTGTATTCTGCTCAGCTAAAAATCAATTTAGCCAAAGTGATCATATTTATTTATACATGAAGAAGGATATGACATAAACACAAATATAACTCCTAACCTCATGTTTCACTTTTTCAAAAGGTATGCATAAACTATACAAATAGAACATAAACTTGACAAGTTAATATTTAATTAGAAGTCTACCGATTTTGAAGGAAATATTCTGTTTTAAAGATGTTTTGTGAAAGATATAAAACTTGGCCCTGGCTGGTGGCACAGTGGTTAAGTTGCCGGCCTGCAAACCCAAAGGTTGCTGGTTCGATTCCCAGCCAGGGCACATAACCAGGTTGCAAACCAGGTCTCCAGCCAGATCCGTAGCTGGATGCAGGTGAAAGGCAAACATACATTGATGTCTCTCTCTCTCCCTCTCTGCCTCTCTCCCTTCCCCTCTCTCTAAAAATAATAAATACTTCTAAAAACAAACAAACAAATAACAACAACAAAAAAACCTTAAAGACCATGGAGATCTAGCTGAGAATATGATAAAGCAAGGGTAGGTTAGCCTAGACTCAAAGAAAAATGAAGGTTTGATGTACTAATTTCAGTGCCTACAATTCCTCTAATCAATGTGTTATTTGGTGGCTGAAAAAGCACTTTTCAACTTCTTAATCTTCTTTACTTAATCCATGTCATTGTCAGTCTAAAAATTCAGATAGTACATCTTTGTAGAATATATTTTACATTTTTTGTTTTATTTAAGTTATACAGCTCAAAGTCCATATATGACATATTAATTATTCTAATTTGTGACTTTTCTGAATTTCATTTCAGTATATTAACATGTACAGTTTTCAATCAACATATTTGTCATTTTCATACTAAGAATGCATTTAGAAGTGTGAAGCGACTTTGCCATACAATCTATGTGTGTCTCTACTTATGTCTGTGTTTGTGTGTACTTTTCTTCTTGAGAAATCTACAGTGAAGCTAAATAAAAAATTTCCCTCTTTAAATATAGGTTAGCATAAAGAAAATGTGAAGAATTGTATTATTGACTATAACATGTATGATGTAGATAGCTGGAAATAGTTGCTTTTATAATATTATGTTGTTCTTTATGGAAAACTACTTTGGGGGACAAATTGTTTGAATACAAATACTGAACAAGTGCTGATATTTAAAGGAAACTACAATTAGCTTTTAGTACCCAAGAAATGAAAAGGATAAATACAACTATATTATGCTGTACAAATGTTCCATACATAAGTATTATAAAACTGAATATTGTTTTTTTTTTTTTTCAGATTATATAAAATAATTTACCAGTATAAGAACTGGGATTCAGTGCAATGTGAAAAATATTGCTTCTTAGCTTAATTGAGATTTTATATCTGGATATGACCTGCATGCTACTTATAGTGAAGTTTCAATAATAGTCCCAACCCAAAATAGTTGGGAAAAAGTATGCAAATGATAATCTTGACCTTTCTGCAAGGATGCAAAAATAGAGAGAATTTCAACATATAAATAAATGGCCATGGAGATGGGGCAAAACTTGTATGATTGTCTCTGAAAGAAACTACGTGCACAGGAATTTGCTTGAAACTTACAAGGTACAAGTTCAAAAGCATCTTTTATATATTCTCCATTGCTTCAGCTTCACTTAAGAAGACACTTGGGTTGATTAAATGTTTCTGTTTGCCCAGCACTAGGCTTTTCCAGGACAGGAGACAGGGTGCTCAAACAATGAAAGCCCTGGCTAACACTGGATTAACTGATTCCTCAGCCTTGGTTCTCACTATTTATTGAAGAACCAATCTTTGCAAAGAAAGAAATACATGCTGAAGCTCCTAACAGCAGAGTCTATTTAAATTGTTCTGGGATGGAACTCAGGTATTAATTTATTTTGGTGAACAGGTCTCCCTCACACTTTGTTTATTAAATAATAGCTTAGTTACCAAGACACACATGTCACCATGTCCTTTGATTATGATGACAGAATCTTTGTCCAAGCCCAATTAATTTTGTCCCTGAAAAAATCTACTTTATCTCAGACCACACCATCCTATAAATATCTCCCTGTGACCACGCGCTCTGGGACAATGCAGAGACTCTGTTGAGACTCCTTTCTTATAGTAAGACCAGTAAACTTTGTACTTGATTAACAGTATTCTGTTGCTCTTTTGATAGTGTCAGCTGGCAACACTTGTTTTATAGTTTGACAACTTTCACCTATTTATACCCTGAGGACATTTCATTAAATCAGCTAATTAAGAAATGGAGTGTCAGAAAAGGCAAGTGAATTGTACCATCGCACACAAGTAGAAGATTATAGAGCTGGGTTCTAATCCATGGTTGGAATCAAAGTTCTCAAACATGTTCAGTCATCTCAATCTTTTCCCCCTTCTGTAGATGAGCTTCTTTAAAAACCCACCCGCCCCTCTATGTAGTAGAATAATACATCTTTATCTCTCCTTCACACCCTTCTCTGAGCATCAGTCCTGCATTTTCAACCGCCTCCCAGACTTTTCCACTTGAATGCATTTCCATCACCCAACCCCATTGAACTGACACCATTTAAACTAAACTCATCTACGTCAAAAATGTAATTCTCTAGACTTCATTATTTGACTGTGGTTTTAAAAATCTTAAGCATAAATTTCCTGTCTCCCCCATTAACATTGTAAATGTCCTAAGGAAAATTATCTCGGATGACACTTCGCAATATCCTCCTCCTCTCTGTTCTGCCCAGTGCAGTGTGTGAGGCATTCCGGAACAGGGAGAGTGAGGGAGAGTATCTCAGTTCAACACTGAAAATGATTGAGCTCTAAGTCATTTTAATTGTTGCGTTAAATTAAATCCAGCGTGACATTTAAAATTACAACTTAATTTGATTCTCTGGTCATGAGCTAGCATCACCGGGGGTGTTCAGAAAAAAAAATGGGGTACGTATAAAAGGTAATTATTTTACCCTGACCCCTAGGCAAACTGCTCTTAGGTTCTGGAACCATAAAATGAGACCTTGCAGTGATAGGAAGGAGGAGGGGAAAAAGGAGACAGGCAGGTAAGAGCTTGTCATTATTCTTCTTGCTTTCAATGAAATGTCCCGAAGAGGGACATTTCAATTTTTAGAGATTTTGAAAGGAAACATGTTTTAAAGAGGGAAAAGAATGTAGACTGACGGGAAAGGCTGGAGGAACCAAGACTAGCGGTGCAACCACAGAAAAAAGTATCTGAAGGGAAATCCTAATAAATTGAAGAGCTTTCATTCCCAGAATCTCCTCAGTTGACCCCAAGGGAGCAATGCCAGTAGGACAGTCCCGTGTTACTCTAAGCTTGCAAATTCTTCTTGGAGAATTGGCAGCAACAAATGCAACCATCATTTGCAAGGCAGTGCAACGTTGTCCAACATCACCATTCTTACCTAAGTGCCAGCATTGGTGCTGAAGTAGCACTGAAGGCAGGGAACAGGAGAAAGAAGAGAGAAGGTGCACCATTAACAAATGATCTGGCATGGTGGTGAGAACAAGTGTTTTTAGGAAGGTGAAAATTGAGCATGGTTAAGCTTGATTGGCTAAGATATGCTCGGTATGTAGTAGATAACTCAATAAACTCGTATTATTTTTATTTATTACACGTTATTATTTAGGCTTAATGTAATTTATTTCTACTTTTTCCTGAAGTGTAGATTATTCTCCTTTTGCTTTCAGAGCTTCAGAGTTCATAATTGAGCTTCTCAACTCACATTAATTTTGTCTTTGAGAATTTTGACTAACATTTTATGAAATTCAAGTCAGCACCAAAATTCTTTTATAAAAAGAAAATAAAAAAATTTTATTTTCTTGCCACCCTTCCTTTTATATTTACACATAACCGATCTTCATTTTTGACAGCATTTGGGGACATGGAGTGACATTTGAAGGCATTCATGATAGTGTTTATAAAGGATTTACAGCACATAACCTGTCAGATATTCATCCTTAGAATTAAGGAGTAGTAGGATATCTTTAGACCTCAAGTCTCATGCTTAGTTGCATTCAAAATATCTTGTAAAATTAGTTTCAATGTCAGAATTCTAAGGCCTGTGTCAGCTTTCTGAAAAGAGTGGTGATGATGTACAGCCACCTAACTTTGACTGAAGACTATAAAATAGATGGAGTGGTCAGGTTTAGTCCTAAGTAACCTTTTATCCACTGACAGTAATTACTCATTAGAACCTCTAATTCATTTAAATTTGCTTGAACTTTCAAGTGCCTACCCACATATTTTCCATTTTGACAGATAAAATTAAATGAGGAATATGTAGAACAACCTGCTTAATGCTATGATGTGATTGACAGTTTAAAAAAATCATAAAGCACCTTTTACTTTTACAACCTTGGAAAGCTAAATCTTTAATAAGATCAATTTATATTTTTTTACTTTATCACCCTTTTTCATAGTGTCATTCTCTAAAGTAAAAATTTAGCATCCATGAATGAAACTCCAAGTTTCTGGAAAAGGTAGAAATTTCCTGCATATATGTACTTTGCTGTGAGAAGCCCAAAATTTTTATCATCTGTTTAAGTTTTCTGTCACCTCAATAAAGGTAAAGCTAATACTTTAAAATAAATAAATAAATAAATAAATAAATAAATAAAAGCATCTAATAAATATATTCTTTTAAGTCACTTGCATTTCTTTAATTTGTCCGTTACATTTATTTACATAAAACGCTTGAAAATGATTTGCTTGAAGTGGGCTGCTGGAAAAAGTCATGATATGTTTTAAGTTTTGCCTTTTTAGTCGTGTCATTTCTGCTTAAAAGAGTAACATATGAGTCGCTGTTTCACTTGCCTCACTGCGGAGCACTTGGGAATACTCATTTTGCTCTTTAACACCTTCTCTTGAAAGGTGGTAGGAAAGCCTTCCTCCCGCCAGAGTCACTATTCAGAAAGTCAGCACCTTCAGAGCTTCTTCTTACCAGTTGCTATGGAAAGACTGCACCCTGGGAAGGCTCCTGGGCTCCCGCTGAACTACGTGTGGAAATCTCTCATGACCTTCACTCCAGTGGTATTTCTGTTACATTCTTTCTAGGGTTATCAATGAAAATTTCTATAGCTTGGAAAATGTGAGTGTCTAGGTACAGACTGACAGGATCATCAAAGAACAAATGAAGTCGGACACGACAAAGCCTGCAGTTGTTCCACCACTTCCGTTTTGTGACCATTGTCGGCTGCCTTTTTTTCTTAATTCATATTCTAAGTGGTTCTCAAAGGCTATCAGTCCTATCAATAACTGAAGCAAATTATTATAAATGTCCCTTAATGTAATCCACCTGAAGTTTCCAATTCAATAGGCTATGCTTGTAGCCCGGGGATCTGCAAGTTAAACAAACTCCCACTCATTACTCTGCTTCCAGTTTTTCAAGGACCCTAGTTTGAGAAAACTATTGGGCCCCTCACCTGAAAGATTGTCTTCATTTGCTATCCTTTGTGTGAATTGCTAACAGTAGATCTCTTCAATAAATCTTGTACAATTATGGAGAAAAATGAAAGCACAATTTAAAATCTGAAGGTCCTTGCTTTTGCCTATAAACTTTAATTAGTGACTATAATGCTATTAGTTTGTTTTGCATCTTCCCTTTTATTTGTATTTTTCTTTTATAGATATTCTGATTATTATTTTTTATTTTATTGTATTTTTAAAAATATTTTATTTATTATTCTCAGAGAGAAGGAAGGAAGAGAGGCAGAGAGGGAAAGAGACATCAATATATGGTTGCCTTTCATCTGCCTCCAGTTACAGACCTGGCTGGAAACCTGGCTTGCA
This sequence comes from Noctilio leporinus, assembly GCA_004026585.1. Classification (NCBI taxonomy): domain Eukaryota; kingdom Metazoa; phylum Chordata; class Mammalia; order Chiroptera; family Noctilionidae; genus Noctilio; species Noctilio leporinus. The sequence goes on from PVIW01000595.1 coordinate 405,919, forward strand.
ACCTAGTTATGTGATCTGACTAGAGAATCGAACCAGTGACCTTTGGGTTCGCAGGCTGATGCCTTATCCACTGTGCCACCAGCCAGGGCTTAACTGATTATTATTTAGAATCAGATAAAGGACATTAGAGCTAGAAGAGCCATTTGTAATAAAGTAAATAAATGCTTAATTTTGTAGATGAAGAACTTGTCTGGAAAACACATGCTTTTTACTTTTAAACTGTTGACATATTCAAGATTACTTTATTAATTAACATTATATACAAATATTAGTGTTGTTTCTGATACTTTGAAAACCTTCTTATTACATTTTTCACTGATAATATTAAATTATATTTTCATTATGAAGTAATATATGCTTCATATATGCTTCATATATTACTTTATATTCATAAAGTGCAAATAACTCAAATATTCTTAGTAAATAGAAAAATTAAAAGTTAAGTAATTTCCCCCATTTTGCAAATGTTAATGTTCAGAGTTAAAGGGTATTTCTTTTGGTCTTATTCTAGAATATTTCATAGACACTTACTAAACATCTTAAAAGCTTAATTTTCCCTTATTTAAAGGTGTGGGAAATAAGAATACTGGGAACTAATAGTTCCTAGGGACACATAGAATGACTATTAGGTCTAAATTAAAGCTGCCTACATTTTTACTATTTGTCCCCAGAAAATATTTCCCTGGAAAACAAGTCTGTGAATCAGTACCTAATACCATCACTTGCTTTTGGAACTTCCCCAAAATCAATTTACTGAAAGATTAACCTGCTCAACTAACTTCTTTCTCAAAACAACAGTTTGCTCATCTGAGCCAAAATCCCTTATTTCAAGGTGATAACATGTTCAAACTGGTAAACATGCAACTTTTGAACAATCTTTTATTACAATTATTTTTAAGACTCTCACTCTGCTCATTAACTCTAAACATGTATTTTATGAAATTTGCTTATTTCAATTATATTCCCACTTGGAAAAACCCGTTTTAAACTCCCCATTCTCAGACACCAAAAATATTTATTGATATTTTCCCCATGGCCACACCACTGAGACTTTTTCAAATTGATGTCTTGCAGTAGTATACAATAAACTGAACTTGGGTGATCTTTTAGAGATTTGTAGCCAACAGCTTTAGAAGTCCTAGCAGGATAGAATTGAGATCCCTTTCCCATGCACTGCTGTTCAATACTCTTACTTCAGAAATGGCTTACTTTTCTGAGGTGCCTTGACACTCCACTTCAAAGTCTCTCTAAATGTAATGGTGACTTAAGACTTTCATCAAGTTGAGTTCTAAGTTCCTCTCATCCATTTCTCAAATTCCAACTTTATTTGTTTTCCATGGAATGAGAAGCCTATCTTTGATTATTTAATACTATCTATACACTACGATCTTTGGAAGAAATGTGTCCTATTACTCATAACCCTACATTTATTCTTATTTTTCTTTTTCTCAGACAGTACTACACATGTCAGATTGAATTTTCTGTTAATGTAACAGATAAAAATCTCAGCTTTGGTTGATTAACAGGCTATTCTGAGGGTGTTTTCAGAAGTCAAAAATCAATCTCTATAGTTTATGCCAATAAGCTTACTATAAGTATTAAAAACAAGCAAACAAACATGTGTAAGTCAAGTAATAAGCTGCTTCAAAATTTCCCCTGGTTGTGATAATATATTTCACTAGGCAGTTGTGTTTTCCTCATCTTTTCCATGATTTTCTTGATTTGGTCTCACTTTTACAATGCCAACTGTTTTTTAGCCAAATATTATTCACAATGATCCACAATAAAATGGTAATTTCTTTGTATTATGTGGAAACTATAATTATAGAGATTTTGTGGATATCTTTTGAGGTTTCAAAATCTCACTTCATCAACTATCTTTTTTTTTTCTACCACAGCATAGATTTTTAATATCAAGTTTTATAACTATTGCTTGTTAATTTCTAATTGTTCAATGCACACAAGTAATTGAATTTAGATCTTCTCCCAATGATTGTTGTATTAATAAATGTAAGAAATGTTGCTTTACCCATCTGTCAATACCTTCCATAGGTTTCAGCCATAAGGATTTATTTTTAAGGTATTTTTTGGCTATGCATAAAAAAGATCATCTGTAGGTTGATTAAAGTTTAATGGTGTTAGGAAGAGAAACAGAGTCTTCCGTGATCTCTGGTCCTGATAATCTTGTCTTTGACCTATAGCCTTTCCTTGAGTTACTTGTTTCAACCAACAGAACACAGCCATGTTGAAGAAATATCTTCACCAATTAATTTATAAAGGCGGTGACTTCTTTGTTGCTTAGTACTCTCCCAATTGCCTCCTCTATTTGCATGCTTTGATGAAATAAATATCCAAGTGACAGAAAGGATGTTGAGCACCCCAGGTCAATAGCCACCAAAGAATGGACACCTTCAGTCAAACATCTGCAAGAAATCAAAGGCCTCAGCAACCCCTGAGTGAGTTTGTACATTGTTTTTTCCTGAACTGAGAATTCAGGTAAGGACACATGACCTGGACCTGCTCCTTGAGTCTAGCTAGTCTCCTGGTGTTGCTGTTGGAAGTGGGGCTCTACCAGGATCCCGAGAAAAGCATTCCATGGACCCACACCTGGAAAATCATGGGGTGGCAAGGTTTATTTGGATGGCAGGCTGCCCCTGCATCCCATTCTCCATCCAGTTCACCATGAAAAAAAAAAAAATTGTTCATGTCTTCAGCAAGCTGTAAACAAAGGGATTGTGCAGAATTTCTGTTTCATGTTAAAGCTTAGTTCTCTGGAGCCCGCAGGTGACTACTGAGCAGTTTCAGTCCCCATCCATGTAGCTCAGTACTGTTCCTCGATGTGGTGCTATACTCAGGCTTCCTCCTGGAGCCTGTCTGGAGTCGGTGTGGCTGCAGGCTGCACAAGTTTACGGAGGGATAATGCAGGCACACAACACAGTGTGAGTGCAGTTTACTGAGAGAGCTCTTCTCCTTTGTTCTCTCTGGGATTATATTATCTTGGGCTTTTCTGAAATAACCAATCCCCTTCCCAATATTCCACAGGATACTCATAGGTCCACCCCCTAGCCAACTGATTTCACCAGGTTGGACTGCCAGAGCTCTAGGTCAAGTACCTTCCCCTGCACTGTTCTGACTTCTTTTGTGCATATACTTACCTTCTACTGCTCTCTCAACAAACTAGGACCAGAGTGAGGTAGGGAGAGCTATTTCTCTTCGGCTGGGTAACCCTGCAACTCCCTAGTGTGAAGCTGTAGCTGTCTGGTGAAGCAAACAGGTGTATGTTCCCTGGTTGATTATGCTCAATAATGTTCAATTCCCTTTGCTTCCTTCCTTTTTAGTAACTAGCTAATGATCAATGATAACACTAGGAGATTGTAGAACAGAGGGCACAGCTATGCCATACCTGGATTATTGACCCAAAGAAACTGTAGTATTTTAAGTATGTGTTATGTTAACTGCAACATTTTGGGGAAATGTGTTATTCAGCCATCAATAACTAACACACATATTCTAATAATATACTAATCAGCATTTATGTCTTTTGTGGTTCCTTCCTAATGCCCCTCAACGTATGATCCTCTAGGTACAAAAACATAAGCTTCCTATGTCACAGAGCTTTTATGATTTAATCATTTAGAGGCCATGCTAAGTAATTTTGTAGCAGATATAACTATTATGGATTAGACTGAAACAGAAGCTTTTCTTTGGGACAGTCCATGGAGCTGCCGAGAGGCCTGGAAAGCCAGGCTTGAAACAGGCTTCTACAAATACAGAGCAGCATCAACTCCAGAGCAGGTTTCCATGGCCACAGAATCTGAACCAGGAAAGGACACCACCTTGCAATCACTGCTGTTTCTGAAATGTGGCCATGCACTTCCTAACTGGAGTCTGTTGTGAGTTCATCTGTTTGGCAACCAATGCTATACTCATATACCTGAATCCAACACAAGCTGATGTTTTCATTTTTTTGAGATCAATCTTGAGTTGGCGGGATTTAGAGGGCTGAAATTTCCAATATAGCTTGATTTAAAGAAATAAAAGCACAGCTTTGCAGAAATGAGAGGGCATGTTTTGAAGCATACTCGAATATTCTATTGTTTAATGAGGATCTGCTGTGGAAGAATAAAGGGGGTTGACCACCAGCCAGAAGATTATCACATCAGTTGTAACACATCAATTTTACAAGTATAATTGAATTGCTCTATCTTGCTACACATTTTCATGTTTTGAAAATAGACAGCTAAATAAACTTTTAACAAATAGCAAGGAGAAATATTTTTTCTTTAATTTTTCAGCTATTTAGATATTTAATGAGTACAAAAGGTTTCATCTTGTCCCAGGTATTACACAGGAAAGAAGGGTGGCATTTGTTTCTACTTTAGACTAATTTACTCTAGACCTGACATAATATGATATATGGCTAAAATATTTCTGTATGTTTTAGAGGCTAGAAGGAAAATTAAACAGCACTACCAACTCTATCATTTCACAATTGAGAGTGAATTACAAAAGATATTAACAACTTTTGTAACCTCTACTGGAAGGGGTTGTCATTTATTTGCCCGTCATGGAGCAAGAAGAAACAACTAAGAGGATAAATATATTGTAAATAAGGAAAGAACACTTGAAAGCAAAATAAGAAAATAATACCAATCTACATAAAATGGAAGGATACATAAAGCATGAATCCGAGGAAATTTCTCTCAGTCTGAGATTAAAAAAAAACATTCAAGGAATTAAATATAACAACAGAGAGCTCATGGCAGGATCAGTGGAGTGATGGCAAATACAGATTTTGAAAGATCAATTGCAAAATCAGAAAGATGGCTGCATTGAGGCTAAGCAATGATTCTAATTAAAACAATAAAATTCATAAAATGAGAAATAAAAATTGTGAAGTTGCCAGCAATCTCTAATCTGTTGTTAAAACTTTTTTTTTTTTTTTTTTGCTTTTTATTTTAAAAAGTGTAGCTGTTTTACAAAAGGTCTTGGAAGTTCAAACCTTATCTGAGGAGTAACCATATATGAAAGTCTGTCCCAATAGTATCAACCCAATATCATTATAATTAAAACAGTTTGCATGGCCGACCCTTTGGCAACAGATATTGTGTGAATGACCCATCTGAAGAATCTGGTTGGTCTAGAGCTCTAAGATAGAGAAAAGAGGTCTCTAAAGAAGTTGAATTACCTCAGCAATATATTCACCTGGAAAGCCAAAGTTTTTAAATTTTGTAGATTATGATAATTGTTCTCATGACATTTTTTGTCATTGATTTTACAAGGAAATTTTGAAGGTTTTTTAATAGTTACTTTTAATGTGTCTATTTTCATTGCTCTGTGGTATTCTTGCTTTTATATTTCACATTTCCCCAAGTGCTATCACAGGATGGTAATGGTAGAAATAAATTAACAATGCTTATAATCCAGTAAAATAATCTACCTGGAACATTCAGGGTAAAGGAAAATCATCATGGCAATGGAAGAATAACTGGGCATTAATTGGGACAGACAAGCAGAAACTAAGAAGCTTCTTTGAGACATTAGCTGAAAGCATTAGACACATGAGATTAAAAAATAACAGATGAGAAGGCAGAATGGAGGTGCGGGTTTATGTTAAGTACTCCAGTGTTACAGGTACAGCTGTTATGGAGTGAATGACTAGAAACTGTATTTGCCACTGATCTTGGAACTTTTGAAAGTGTCCACAAGGTAGATTGTGCCATCAATGAACTTCATGTCTTGTTTGCTTTAGTAGACAATGCTAGGAACTGAAGCAAAGAAAAGAGGAGTCAATACTCATATATTTCTTGGGTGAGAAATAGTAAAGTTCCCATAAATAGGAATTTGATCACCTATTACACTTCTGGACATAACGGCTAAGAAAGAAACAGATTGCCCATTTGAAGATGTGAAATGGAGCATTAAGTTGACTGATACACAACTTTTAGACTTAAATAAACAATCCTTCCATTCAGAAAACAAATCTCCATATCTAAAAAGTAAATTAACATTTTTGAATTACTTGCTACACATCCTGAGTTTGGTAAAAATAATCTACCATCCCCATTTATAAGTAGGACTTCCAGATAATGAAACACAATATCCTTATAGGGAAATTCAGATTAAAGTTTCAATCTTATAAACTAAATCTTTTATTCCAAAATGGAAGTGTAGCATTTTCCAGTAAAGTGTGGTTTCTTCAATGTTTAGAATTTAATATCTGCAAGAGCTGAAAGTAAAAGAGCTTAATTGCTAAAAAAGGCCATGTAGGAGAGGAAATGGAAGAAATAAGATAATTGACTTAATGCATTTTCCTCCAATTTCAATGGATCTCTTTTGTTATCATTATCTTAAAGCCTTAAGGGTTTTTTTCCTTGCATATCATAAAATCTTTAATCATTTGCTGGTATACATAAAAATGAAATAGATTCAGCTAGTCACATATATTTTAAAAATTATAATATGGAAGGAACTGGTAATTTTTTTTTTTTTTTCTGCAGTAAAGTTGAATATAGAGACTCGGTCCAACATTCAATCACCTAACCCATGTATACACTTTCAGTTCATCATGGCTTTGTTTTTGTACCTGGCTCCTAACTGCTTTTAATTTCATTCCTTTGATTGGATTCCCAAAAATCAAGTAGTTGGAAAAGCAGCCTACCTCAAGAGCAATATAAACTCGTGGTGTTTTCCAAAACATGATTCATCGTCATTTGTGCCATCGCTTGTTCCCTGTTTGAACATTCTACTGTTTTATGAAGAAAGCTTACAAAATGAAATGTGTATCTCTGTATTAGATGATATCATACTCATTAGTGATCATTATTACCTATATTCAAAGAAACCCTGCATTTTTTACACCTACAGTCTTTCTTTAGGTCACTTTCCTCTCCTGCATATATTATCCTTTGCTTACATGTACTCTTAGGCCTACAACACTCCAGGCTGTTGGTAGGACTTTTCCTTTATTTTTAACTGGCAAGTCCTTGTTCACATTCTTAACTACTAAGATATGAATGAAATAATATAACAAACTAATTTTTAGATGTTTACTTAACATGTAGTCTAGATGGCAGAGTATTTGAATTTTAAACTCATACATATTGCATATATGCAAAAGCTCGATCTATTTCTGACCATCTCATAATGGTTTATTACAGAAGTCTAGATTTTTTTGAAATATCATTTTTGGTTAAAGCAAACATACTGAATATTCACAGATATGTATTCAAGGCAACGTGACAGTCTCAATTTCTAGTAAGTTTGTTTCCAAGCATTGCAGGCATGTAGACTTTCTCTGGAAAGGGTAAGTATAAACTCATGACATAAAAATTCTCTGATTGAAGCAAATCACACACTACCTCAGCCATCAACATCTTTTCTCTCTTCTAAGTTTAAGAGCACAAATGGAAAGAATTTAAAACTAATTCTTTTGGTAATTAGCCATGACTGGAGCAATTTAAAGTCACAAATTAACGGTAATTTTGAATTGGTTTACATTGCTTAAAGCAGAATGTTCTCACTTGGATCTATCACCCACTAAATGAGACATATTAATAAATACTGTTTTTTAAAAAGTAAGACTTAAATGAATACAAGATACTTACAGAAGATAGTTTTATCTTGCTTAGGGTAATTTTTACTTCCTGCTGTGGAAGTTACATTCTCAAACTTAAAGGAAATGAAATGTTTTTAGAAGCAGTGCTCTAATTTTCATGATGAAGCAGACCCAATGGCCATTTTTTTCCACTAATAAGTGGCAATGAAATTATGGTGACCTCTATAAAAACTAAGATTTATTAAACAGTCCTTGTTTTGTAAATTTCACATTAAAGCCATACAAATATTTTATATAATTATTGAACAAAATAAAACTAAAAAACCCAAAACAATACAATCAAGAGTAAAACCTTACAAATGTATACAAATATATATAGTCAGTCATATCCACACAGGTGGAAATTATGCTAAATGATTTTATAGCAATTATTTGACTCTGAAGTTATAGTAGGAAAAATTAGTATAAAAGTATTAATTTTTAAAATATAGCTTGATGCTGATATTTCTATTCTGAGTTAGCTCTATGTATTTTAAGGCTAATTTGAAAATGGAATAAAGCAAGACATATAATTTTAGATGGAAAGAATGCCTTACTTATATCTTTTTTTTTTTTTTTTTTTACTTTTCAAGCAAAAAAAAATTTTAGCAACTACAAATAATTGATTTATATATAAGACCTTTAAATTGACTAAAACTTAGCACATAGTTAATCATGTATTACTACAGGCATGCATTTATATTACATAATAATTTTAACTCCTTTCTCTCAAAAAAGGATAAAATTCACCTTGCTTTTCATTGTTCTTTCTACCTTTCTATTTCTCTGCACATGAGATCCCATGATATGGCCTTGACTGAGTCTGAATTTTAACTCCATTATTTGTCCCCTCCATGCAATTTCTCAGACCTTCCTGGTCCAGGTTCTGGGTAACAGCAAAACAGTGTGATATTGTCTATTGTGGCTTAGTGGGAACATGCCAATCTAAGAAATAGACTGTTTTTGCCAAATGAAACATCTAACTCCATACAAAATGGAGATCTCTACAACAGTGCTACCTGTACCTTTAACAGTTTATCTCGTTGCAAAGTGTCAGGAGGATTACTTGGGAGACCTGCACTTCAACAGGAAGCAAAAGCCACCGATAAACAGTATCAATTAATTTTGCAAGTTTTATGAACTGTGCTTGCCCAACAATGTGGAGAGAATCTTGTATGAAGAATGGAAAAGAACAGAATTCCCAAATAGCTGTGTTGTCATAGGTGATGGTGAAGTCATTTTACATAGGAGGACAGCACTAAGAATCACAGTGACAGCCATGGTGTTTGGATTTTGGGATGGAAAATAATTATAGGTGGCAAACGAGACTGGTACTCAATTGCTAGAAGCTGAGATCTTGTATTTGAGTAATGTCCCACAACCATGAGCGAGAGTTTGTTATTCAAATAGAAGCCCAAGCACACTAAAATTTACTACAATTAGACTTTTAATAAATAAACACTGGCCCCGGCTGGTGCAGCTCAGGTGGCTGGAATGTTGTCCTGTGGCCAAAAGTGTGTGGGTTCAATTCTGGGTCAGGGCCCATACCAAGGTTGCAAGTTTTATTCCCCATCTGGGTGGCTACAGGAAACAACCAAACAATGCGTCTCTCTTAAATCAATGGGTTTTCTCTCTCCCTTCCTGTCTTTCTAAAAACAATGAAAAAATGTCCTCAGGTGAGAATAAAAAATTAAAACAAACAAATAAACACTGGCTGGTGTGGTGTTAACTTTGAAAATGAAGACAGTCGATATTAGCATCTGATTTAACAGTGACCAAATCTCATTACTGATGCCAAACCATTGGTCCAAACTTTTTCAAAGATAGTTTACTAACACTAGTAATGGAATATCAGGTATTTGGGGGTTTATTACAACACAATATGGAATAAACCGCTATTGTTTTCTATCAGTGGATGTAAGTCTTTATAGATCAGGACGGATAGTGGTTTTGAAACCACGTAAAAATGATGTATAAGGTTTTTTGTCATATAGGAGGATATTACACAAAAACAAATGACTGAATAGGGCAATTGTAAATGAAAGAAAATATAAGTGTAAATTTGTCTAATCTCCAATTATATAAATAAAATATTTGAATATCTGTGGAGAGTGTTATAAAATGAAAAGGGATAAATTCTAATGACTAAGATACCTCAGAAGACAAATTGCTGCTTTTATAGTTTATTATTTGTTGTACAAGACTGCACTAATGGAATAGATAAACAAGAGAATTATGCATTGACTATATGAGTGAATAGGAAAAGTGAGAGGTCACATCATTGGTCCAATGAGAACCATTTTTTTTTTCCTACCAACTCTTTGAATGGTTGTATTAAATTTTTTCTCTATCAAGTGTTTATATCTGTGCAATGCTGAAGAACACAGGGAATGCATTTATGACCAATTCACTGCTTAATTTGTTTTAGAAAGTTAATTCAAAATGACTAACATTGTGTGATTCTTGTATTTTCCTAGGAAAAATCCCTTTGCTAAGAAAAATTAAATTAGAACAAACACTTCAACTTCATTTATATCAGTTTCTCACATTCTTCCCCTTTGGCACAACCAGTATAAACAGGTCTCATTCCACTTTTGCTTCCATTGGCACAGAAAAGGACTAAGCAGTTCCTCTCTGGCAGTCATAAGTACAGAAAACTGAAGAAGTTAGTTATTCAAATTTAAGCATTCTTATTTTCTTGGCAGTTGTGACTGGGACTCATAGTTCAGGAATGTGGTGAAATGCAGGTGTGATATTTATGTGACATATCATTGTACACTTTCTTCCTTGATACAGTTAACAATTTCATGGACTCAAGTCTACTCTGATAAAAAGGAAAAAAGAAAAGAAAAGAAAAGCAGATCTTGAAGTTTATTTTGTTCTACAGAGTTTCTCTAATCTCAGATAAAGTATAGCGGTATAATCCTAAGTAACACAATATAGGTCATGGTCTTTTTTTTTTTTTTTAATTAATAAAATAACATTACATAAACTTTATTTAGGGGGAAATGTTACATAGCAAGGCCTGTCCTTTTCAAGACACACTATATTTTTCCGGATTTTAAATTATAAAATTCAACTTGATAAGAAACCAAGAAAAACTTCAGTGCCAAGTTAGACCATTGTAAAGCATACATTCTCTCAAGAATAATGATCTATAATTAAGGTTCATCATTTGAAAAATATTAGAAACTACATAAAGCAGCCCAAAGAAAAAGTGCAGTGACTTCCACCCACTACTTTTTATGGAGAGCAACTGGGATTAGAGTCAATGAAAGAACATTGAGATGATGATGGTGGTGGTGATGATAATGTGATGACTATGGAGACTCAGCATCTCAAAACACTTTCAATAAAAACCTTAGAAATAATCAAATACAATGAAACATTTCATTTTAGTTGAAACCATAATTTAAATAATTTTTATGGTCTCTTATTCTCTTGACTGATTTTAATGTTTTTGTGCCTACATCAACCTTGAATTGAGCCCAGTTTTTTGTTTTGTGTTTAGTAATCTGTACTTAGCTCATGACTACTGCTGGATGATTTCATTCAACTGGACATAGAGTTTCCCCAAAGAAGTTAAGTTAAGCACTTTATTTAGGCATTTAACATTGCTTCAAATGTCCCGCTAAATTTCTCTGGTTAGCTCACTCAAGTATTCTTCAAAAACAATAGGTTCAACATTATTTTCCAATAATCTTTGCCTGTGTTACTAACACCCCCAAACTTAGTGGTTTACACCTATAATTTATCATTAATATGTCTCATAGTTCTGTGGATGCTTCTACAGACACAGCTGTTGGGATCCCCTACGAAAGTGTAGGGGCATAGGGCCCCATGCAGGCCAGGCCAACCCTGTAATAACTGACCGGAAAGTCCAGAGAGTTGGGTGCATACAGGCCTTGGTGCTGTAGCCAAGGGAGGCCCCAGGTGGGAATCTGGCCTTGAAAACATTTCACAAGTCCTTTGAAGTCTGTACCTGTGACCTAAACTTCCTAGACTTAATTATCTCGAACCGCAGCAAATGTTAAAACTTGTACCCACATGTAATCTCACGCTCCCCAAAATTGTGTTAACCACCTGGAGTTCTCAGCGTCACCTTATCTAAATTTAACAACTCCCTTCCTTTTGGATATTCTTCTGTGGTAATGAATTGTAGTGTGTACGTGCACCCCTCAACCTTGCATGATCAATAAAAACCTTTGGAGGTGGGCAAATGGGGCCTTTCCCTATCAGACACTAGCCTGCCTTCTCTCCTATAGCACAAGCTGCCTGGGGAGTATTTGTTTCATCTGCAGCATCGAGGGATTTCTGCTGGTCAGGGTCCCCTACACACAAATGTCTGAGGATAGTGCAATCTGAATCCATAAGTGGGCTGGGCAGATATTTGGTACTTTGTGTCTTCTTTTCCTGCTTTTCCCTCCCTGGTATCTCATACCGTATGGCCCCTTCTCATTGCATTGCCTTCTCATAGTATGATGGATTTAGGACAGTCACATTTACACAGAGGAACCGGCAGCTAAATATTCAGTTAAAAGTTCCATCTGGTATGGGCATAGAGTGACCTGGGCTGTGTCGTATGTGTGAAACCAGTCGATAGTTCTGCTCAGCTTCAGGTGACTTGAGAAATAAACTTCAATTCTTGGGAAAGTGGTAATCCCACCATGCTGATAAGCATGTGTGATAGGAAATGCTGTGTCCTCTTTAGAATATAATCTGCCATCAGTTCACTAGTTTTTATGAGCCTCACCTCACTTTCTCCCTCAAATGTGCATCGTAAGTCTTAAATGCTGGTGCTTCTTACAGAGAATATTGAAGGAATAAGGTGACTGCAACCTCATATTCTGACTGCCAATTCTGTAAGGATTTCTTAATCAACACTCATCTGTATCTTTTCCTTTCCTAAAAAGGTTAAACCTTCCACATCAGCTACAGATTTTATCCCATTATTTCTTGGAGCCTCATCATGACACTTAACTGCTTCTCTTCAATATCTTTGATTTCCCTCTTCCCCCTATTAAATTTGATTTTCTGCTGATATACCCCGGCTCAATTTTCCCTACTGTTAATATCCATGAAGATACAATCTTACTTATCTCCTGTGTTTTACCACAACTTTTTTGAAAGCATTTACTTCCTGGTTTGTGCTCTAAATCCAAACGGTGCTTTTCAGTTTCTCTTATTAGAAATTTCAGCAGCCTTTGATTAGAATAAACTATGTATTCTGGCTTAAAATATACAAGATGGGGCAAAAGTAGGTTTGCAGTTGTATGTGAAACTCACAGTTTATTCTTATATCATTATGTATTAATTATTATATTCTTTTCCATGCAAACAATTGTAAACTGACTTTCATTCCATCTCATGCTGAAGTAGTGCTGTTTCTTCTCCCAGACTTCAGAATAGTTTTAAAGACGTAGTTGTTTCTGATTTTAGTAACGGCAGCTTTAGGTTTAGCAAGAAATCTGAAGACAGACTTGATGACCATTTCCTCCAGTGGCTTGGTTAGGTCAGCTTCTTTGTCCTTTAAGACGAGTTCTATTGCAGAAGTTTCCTCAGTGCTTTGACAGGGTCCTCCTAATTGTTCATTCCCACCACTGTACCCCATTGGATAGATTTGTATCACAGTTTAGGCCAGGGGTGTCAAACTCATTTCCCCGGGGAACCACAGCAGCCTCATGGTTGCCCTCAAAGGTCCAAACGTAAATTTAGGATTGTATAAAGGCAACTACTGCTTATCGGTTAAGTGAAACTAGGTGCTGGGCCAAAGGTGCCAGGCCTGATAAAACAAGGTGGAGGGCCAGATTCAGCCTGGGGCCTTGTGTTTGCCGCCTGTGGTCTAGGTAAGCTATGCCAATAACATAGTGAAGAATAAAAAATATTTCTCTCATAAAAGCACACAGAAAAGTAGAAGCAGTATAATTATCCTCATAAATATTAATAAAAGTTAAACTTCTCAGGATAGGAAAGAGTCCCCTTTTAACAAATATATATGGCCTGGTAAAACTCAATCAAAAGTAATGCCAATTGTGTTCAATCTTAAGTGAGAAAATAAAAGAACTGCATCGATAACATGATCTCACGTTGTGTGAGTTGTTTAAAACTTAGCTATGAGAATAAACCCATGAGCCTTTTAAAAATTCTGTAACTATGTTTTTAATAGGCTGAAAACTCAAAAGGGATTGAAATCATTTTTTAAAATAATTACACAAAACTGTACCTATGGTATACGTAATTGCTCTGACCTGTGATAACGCTTTGATTTAATGCTTTGCTGTATTTTCTGCAGGTAGAAGTATACACCAAAAATAAAATTTGATCAATTTTCTTTTATAAGGAAACAAAAACCTAACTGAGATATACTGAATTGTTCTGACCTGTATCAACTCACTGATTTAATGCTTTGCTGCAATTTCAGCAGGTGGACATACAAATCAAAAATGAAATTTGGAACATTGTGTGCTCTGAAATAATCTGTGATTTAAGTCCTTTTGTAGAACTTAGAAAATGAGAGAGAAAAAAAGAGAGGGAGAGAGAGAAAAAACACCCAGGAACTCAATTTGTTTGCTATTAGAAAAATCAAATGAGTCCTGATTAGGATTCAGAAGTCTGAGTAAGTAAGATCTTCACTCAATGACCTTTGGCTAATAAAGAATGTTTATGGGAGCTGTGATGGTTAATTTTATGTGTCAATTTGACTGGGCCATGAGATTTCCAGGTATCTGATTAAATATATTCCTGGGTATGTCTGTGGGGTGTTTCTGGGAGAAATTAGCATCTGAATTTGTGTACTGAGTAAAGCATATGGATGCTCCCCATTGTGGTGGTGGTGGTGGGAGTCTATTTAGAGCCAGAATTGAACAAAGAGGTAGAGAACAGTTAATGTGTCCCTACCTAGCTGCGGAACTAAAACTTGGCCTCTTGCTCTCTGTGTTCCTGGTTGTCAGGTCTTCAGACTCATTTTGGAATCTCCACTATCAGTCAGCTTCCTGGCTGTCAGGACTTTAAGTTATGTTATCAACTGTCCCTGCACAACCCTGATGAATGCAGAATTAGAGTTGTAGAGGATGCTGACATTTGGCTCATTATTACTTATATGCAAGATCAATGGTGATTTTATGGCATATAAAAAATCTATTTTAAAATATTTATTTTAGTGACCCTATTCTCTAAGTTACTGCACGTATGAATATTTAATAGGCAATGAATAGAAAAGATATAATAAAATTTATTCAGGTCTAGATCATTATTTGGGAGAATCATGCTATAGACACTATTCTTAAAGTATGATGGGCTAATATATTTTCAGAGTGTGCCCATATGAACACAGGGACTGAAGAAAACAAGATTTGAACGGGATAAAAATATCATATATGAGAACACAATTGTGTTTGGGGAAAGGAAAGGTAGAAAATGAAGAAAATGTTGCAAAATATGGGAAATACTATGGGGTGAGGGCAGTTGAAGTGGGTAAACAGGGTCAAATATATGATCCTAAATGGAAACTAGACTTTTGGTGATAAGCATGCTGCAGTGTATACAAACATTGAATTATAACTTTTTATATCTGAATATTATATAATGTTATGAACCAATGTTAACTCACTGAAATAGGAAATACTAATTTATATACAGTGTCCTTATATTGCTTACTTCATTTAGAAATATAAGAATAACACCCATAGAATTTAGTGATAACTTCTCTTATGGTACACAATATAAAATACAGAGAAAACACAAAAGAGCTGGAAAATACTTGATATGGTAGGAGAAGAAAGATATTTAAAATAGCAAGTAAAATTATTATCATGTAAATATTGAAGTAACACTGATGAACTTAATAATCAATGTAGTTATTTCATGTAATAGTTAATAGTAACAGATCTATTATTTAAAGCACCCAATTTGAGATATTTTGTTACAGAAACCTAGAAAATGAATACAGTGATTCTTAACACTTATAAACTTTTATTGATTATATTTGAATTTCTCTCTATCATGGTTCATTCTTTCTCTTTATCATACTTTCATATTTCATGTTTCTGACATTTTCCTTCATTGTAACCATGTATTCTTTCAAATGTTCTGATGGTATCTAAGTTCATCCATTTTTACTCTTATCTGTCTTTTCCTTCTGTGCATATTGAATCATGACTGTCAATATGTTCATAATACTCTTGATTTTTCTCTGTCTTTTAACTTTATCAATCTCTAAACTCTGTATTTGGATAGTTCTGGTCTAATACCACTGCTGCATTAATAAAGGTTATAAGGGAAAGTCATAAAATAAATTAATTTACTAAAATTCTCATGATTTAACCTCAGATGGTTTCTCATTTTTAAATTTTGCTCATTTACTTTCCTTAATGCATAACCCAAACTGTGTTTTTTAAAGCTTTTCCACTCTCTTTAACCTCCCTGTTGGAGTTGAATGAAGAAATCTACATTGTTCCAATTTAGTTGAGAAAGTTCTCTAAGTCATTGTTTTTTGTTTTGTTTTGTTTTGTTTTGTTTTGTATAAGAAAGCAGATATGGAAAGTTGTATCATTTCAATATTAAAAAAGGAAGGGTGAATAATAAGTGTAATGGTTAATTTTATGTCTCTACCCCAGGAGGCCCAGGCATTTGGTCAAACATAATTATGAATGTGTAGTGAGCATGGTTGAGATAAACATTTCATCCAGATTGCTACACAGAGTAAACTAACTTGTCCTCCCCAGTGTGAGGTGGGCCTCATCTAATCAGTTGAAGGCTTGAATAGAAGCAAAAAGTTGACTGAATAAGAGAAAACTCATCTTAACTGGCTGTACTGAGCTGAGATATTGTTTTGTATTTTTTCTGCCTTCTATCTCAAACTGAAACATTCACTTTTTCATGGTTGTAAGCCTGCTGCCTTTCTGACTAGGAAAGCACCATCGCTTTCCTGGTCTGTAGCTGGCTGACTACAGATCTTGAGACATGCCAGCCTTCACAACCACATGAGATAATCATTCAATCAATTACACACACACACACACACACACATAATCTCCACCCATGCATATATATGCCTTCATGTATATGTACATGTATATAATCATCAATTACTTCTGTTTTTCTGGAGAAGCCTGGCTAAATTCTAAACTGATGCAATAACTTAAAGCATCAGAGTGTACAATCAGGTTCACCAAAATCCAAACATTTACCAAAATAAAGTTTTACTAATAATCACAAGGATCTGAGTGATGACAAGAGGCAAACATTTCAGGGAGAGATTACAGGCAGCAACACAGTTCATCAGAGGTTAAGATGATTCCATTACTTGTATGTTTTCCCATAATATTTATTTCTAGTAGTTTTTTTTACAAATTTGTGTTATAATTCTAACAGTATTTCTATATGCTATAATGGAAATTCCCTTAAGAATTGCTTACATAATACCCATATTATCTCTTTTACAATTCTTTGAATTCAATGGTTGATAAAAATTGACCAAAGACATTAAAATGAAGTAGGTTATTGTATTTTGCTCAGTTTTCACTAAAGCTTTTGTCAGATTTAAAGTAACTCATATTTCTGCAGTATTAGGATGCTAATACATGAGGTCTCTGAATTTGGTCCATACTTATCCCTTACCTAGTGCCATCAGTACTCCCAGTTTTTTTTTTTAATTTAAGAAAATTTAAAAAATATCTAGATTCATACATTCCTCATTTTCTGCATACAAAATCTTATAATGATTGTTTAAAAAACATCCTCTACTTTGCAGATTTCCCTTGGGAATTCCAAATTGTCTGGCCTTACTTATAAGACTTTTAAGTGTGCATTAAAGAAAAATAACTGTTACTATAAAAGCACTTTCTGTCTTATTTTTTAAGTTAGAAGTCTAGATTCCTCTGAAAATTGAGTAATTGATATTTTTCTTCTTAAGGCTACTAAAAGTAACTATAAAATGCTTTCAGCTGAGTGAATTGTTTTTATTAAACAGCCTTACAGACTACTTCCAACATACTTGTGATTGTTATAAAAGAATCAATTTTCAAACCAATAGAAAAATCATGTTTTTACAGATATATGTAAGTACATCTTATGTGTCTCTATATGTATACTTGTTCATAAGTAACGTGCCAATCAATAAAATTCTTCATAAACAATCTGCCAATCAAGAGTCACAGAATCAGAGCAACCAAAATATTTGGATGTTTTTATTATCTTGTCTTATGATATTTTGAGTCTATAATTTTCACATTAAGAGATATAAATGTAAAGAAATATTTCAGATCAAAATAAGAATCAGCATGTCTTTGTTATTTTAACTTTAATTTCTGGGAATTCTTTAGGTTTGTTAAATTCACTATTACAGACAAAATATTCTAGGAAAGTACATTATTGAAAATATTGTGTGTCAGTAAATGTTGAGTCAGAAAAACAGAGTACCACCCACACAGGGCATTTCAACAGAGGTAATATCATAGAACCAACTTGTTCCATGGTTGCGGGAAGGTTGAATAAACAAAAGAGGAACAATCAGGTAGCATACAAGGTCTATCCAGAAAGTATCCGGCCACGTAATATGAAAAACACATACATTTATTGAAGAAGATACAAGATGCAAGAAACATTGTACATAGGATAATAATACCCCTGTCCCCTTCAAAACAGGCACCTTGGGACCTCACACAGTTCTCCCAATCACCATCAGCTGCCCTGTTGTATTTTCCTGAATCTCATCAACTGCAATCTCTTCCATTTCAAAGGTGATTTTAGATTTGGGAAAAGCCAGAAGTTGTAGAGTTCTAAATCTGGGCTATAAGGGGGCTGAGTCACCTGGGTGATTTGATGTTTCACAACAAAAACTGCACAAGACATGAATAAACAGGCATTTTATCATGATGAAGCTGCCAATCACCAGTTGCCCATAGCTGCAGCCTTCTGAGTCATAGGAATGGTTTCTGTGAAGGAATATTCTAGCTTTCTGATGCAGATTCATTGCTCCACTCGCTCTGTCATTTTGAATGCAATGTCCATACAGAACACATGCTCACTCAACAACGTCTACCACCCCCCGTTCTGCTAGTACAAAGAAGGTGTCGCTGTTCACACGTGTGCGGTCCACTCCACCCTCCTTGGCTGCCAGGTTACATGGATGTTTCATTATGTTAACAATAGCCAAACCTTTCTGACAGACCTCATATAAGGTTAGGGAGGGGAAGCAGGGGGGTAGGAGAACCTAGACAATTGAAGAAGGGACCCCTTGAAGATGAAGCAGGATATCTCAGGAGAAAGTATTTGTTGCCTGACTGTCCTGGCACCTCTGGGAGCACAGCTGCGTAAGGAGGATGGAAGGAACATGGAACTGAAACTAAGTTGTTAATTTGTGAGGAGACACTGTTAGAATCAGCATGCTACCAAAACGTATTAGGTCTTTTCTTCAGTCTCCTGTTCTCTCTTCTCCATCTAGATCCCCCTATGAAAAGAAACAGTCAAAAGTAAGAAAGGCCAGGTTGCAAGCCAGGTCCATAGCTGGAGGCAGGTGAAAGGCAACCATACATTGGTGTCTCTCTCCCTCTCTGCCTCTCTCCCTTCCCCTCTCTCTAAACATAATAAATAAAATCTAAAAAAAAAAAAGTAAGAAAGAAAGAAAAGGACTTGCTAAGATGCAAATCCAATATCACAAAATAAAGCACAGGAAAATGTTCTATGGAGTTAAAACAGTGGCTGGAAGAATGGCACCATCTTTTGGTGGTTCAAACATTGTACTAGACTAATCCATACTGAATTAAATGTTAAAATATTTCTTCCAAAATGAAGTGTTATTAGTCTTATAAAACAGTAAATTGTACATTTATTTTTCAAAACGTGTTTTATTTGTCACATAAACTGTATGAACTTAGATATGGTTTTTCTCCCTTCACAACTATAAAGAATAGACATTAAAATATTTTGAAGTGTGCTTTATAATTTCATCTTTCATAATTTTTGATTTTTAGATCTGATATATAGTTGCTCATCCTGAATACATTTATATTTTTAATAGAAGCCACACTAATTGACAAGCTCTGATATGCACATTATGAAGATTTCTAATACTACCCCTATATAAATCTTGATCCATAAGCATGGTAAAAATCAACAATAAGAAATGTTTAAAGTGATATATTTAACTTTAAAATGCCTATAATATTGCAAACTATCCAATAATATGAACCACAACTGGACCAGGTTTTCTTTTTCCAAGAATTATTCATGACATCAGGGACATTCTGGAGAAAACCTGTATGAAACTTGAACATATTTGGATGTAAAAATTTTATTTACTTCATGAAACAGCTGAGGTATAGCAGATGACTCACCCATGGAGGCCATAATTAGAGTGACAGAGCCTCTCTGCACCTAAGCATCTACTGAGCCAAATTCCATGCACATGGAATTATTTCTACAATACATTCATTCAGGGAGTCTGATATATAACATGTTTATTTCAGGAGTTATGCTTTACAGATCCTTTTTAACACTCAATATTAACTTAATTGCTTTTTCTTCTTCCATTTTATCCAATCTCTTCTAAAGTTCTCCGTATATTGATTCATTTATCCTAGCTATCTGTTGAACATGTGTCAGTCAGTTGGGGAAGTTATTATTGTTATCATTGGTACAATAATTATTAAACTGAACTCAAGGAGACCTCATTCGGTTGTCTTCCATAAGATGTTGTAAGAGATAGCTCGAAATTAAATAAAGTTGCAGCCTATCAAATATGTTTTATCACCTGCCCACTTGCTGTGTTTTATTTATAAAATATGTGCCATTTAACATGAGATATATTAACTTTTATTTAGGAAAACAGGGTTTCCCATGGCCTTGTCAATCTGTGAATATAAACTAGATTACATGAACTGAGCCTAACTTCCCTTAGTTCTTGCATAAGACCTGGGACCCTCTTCCACATCAAAGGAAAGTTCCAGAAGGGTAGGTCCTTCCTTATTTGTGTGGTTATTAAATACTTCCTCTTTTTCTGGAAGAGTACCTGGTTATCATTATCCCTAAATACATACATGTTGAATGAATGAAAAATGAATGAAAAATGAATGAATGCATGCATTGTGTTTATTCTGAAACATGCATGTGTCAAAGACATTGCACACTTGATAGTTCCTAATTTAAAGTAATGGTGTATTGGGATTTTATAACATATCAAGTATTTAATTTTCAGAGGTTATGTTTAATTAACATAATTCATCACATTTTAAACATAGAATGTTGTTAGCCAAATGTAGCCCATGTTTTCATACCCTGCATACCCTCACCTCAGCACAGCCTTGATGGACGTATCTTTTATGTTGATTGGCCCCCTGAAAAGTGCTATATGACATTCCTCTGACTTACCACATGTAGTTTTTTATTAAAACCGAAGAGAGCCACTCAGCCTTTCTGAAGGTGCCACAAAGAAGTTCAGGGTCATTAAGACCATCGGAAGCTGGCTTGTCCCCTGGGGATAAAAGTCAATAGACAAATGTCCCGGCCTCCTCTCCTACCCAGGACAATTCTAAACTCTGCTCTACGCAGTTGCTTTCAGGGCTCCCTGGGAGATTAAGTTCCAGATGCTCACACCATCTGGACAATAACAACATCAAACATTCATGCTTTATTATAATTTCCTCCTTTTCTGTCTCAATCTGTGGGCTTTCATCAAGTACTTGCACTCAAGTCATTCTTCCAAGTATTGCTCTCGGGAACCCAAACTAAGAAACATGGTAAAAAATATTCACTCGGGTCTGTTAACGTTTTACTATTTTTAAAATATAAAGTGAGTTTCTGGATACTTTTCAACAGCTGCGTTGGTTTTGATATTATGGGATATTCCGAGGGTAGTCAGCTCTACCTGGGTCCTTCCAGCTACAGTGTGTGATGTGACAGCCCCAGGACAGCAGTCCTGAAAGTCTGCCTGCCACCCTCCTGCTTTGTCCTCGGGTTGCCCCTATTTCTCGGTTCCTTCACCCCTCTTCCTGAACCTCAAACCCAAACATTTTGCCTCCACTTACTTTTTTTTTATCTCTTATTACTTTCCATCCCTTTGATATGATAAGTATTTTGAACCATAAACTAATGAATTTGGCTTTCCTTAAATCTTGTTTTAATTTTGCAATGAAATTTCATTGTCCCAGGGTACTGAGGATTTTTCGCAATTTGATAAAATTTATGGTACCGTACTAATCTATGTCTGTCTGTCCTGTGTGCTATTGATTATGCTTCTTGCTGGTTTACCCTAAACTTTTGGACAATACTCAGATAGAATTCATTATCCGTTTGAGACAGGAAAAGCTTTCAAAGGGCTTTCCTTTTTCCCCTCAATGTACAATGCTACACCTATGTGAATGGATTGAATATATTTAAATGAATTTATCTCTAGTGAGTGGTTTACCTACAGCACAAATACTAACATTAACATTAGTCCCTAATTCTGAGTCAAGATAGTCTGGTTGCAATACTTTGACAAGTCCAATTAATTATCAAAAGTACATTTCATTATAACTAAAGTAACCTTTGGCTAACTTTTCAAGGGTATTGTGAATTGTTGGCATGTGAAATTCAATTATTTTTCATTTTTTAGCTTGGTAGTGAAAGTACAAATTATTGTACTAGCATGTCAATGTCTATTTTGAAGGCAGAGACTGCAACATTTTCAGAAATAGAGCACATGAACTAATTGTTCATGGCAGTTCTTCTTGGACTAATATCTTACTCTCATCAGAACAAGCTTGTAAAAGTTTAGGTCATCCTTTATTTGCTGAAGGTCATTACCCACTTCCAACTACAGATGCATTTTTAAGTCTAACAAGACTATGAAAGGATTGCCGGGCCCTGGCACAGTTCCATAAGTATCCTTTCTACACTCCCTCAAGGAGCGTTCCTCATCTCTCTTAGTAGAATGTGACTCATCATTGGCATTTATAGTGTTGCTGCCCCCTTTTCTGTGCTTGTGTTATGGGAGAATTGGCAGTGCCTCTCCAATCTCTATTTAGTCTCCGAATTACTTTCCACACTCCCAAGTTTGTCATCTAAATATTTAAAATAATACACTTAAAATGTTCATCCATCCATGTATTTATTCAACATTCATTTATTCAACAGCTATTTATTCTGTCCCCTACCATGCAGCATGAATTGCAAATGTTTGTAAATTAATGGCTGGGCACTTTTCCCTAGAGTTTTTCCAGGAAGCCATAAAACACTCATCGAGTGAGGATGGAAAATGACAGATGAAATGTTAACTAGCTCACTTTTCTCTTTTTGGTTGTGGTTTTCATGGATTATATCACAGAAGCCCATATTAACTAACTTGTCCAAATTAGCATAGTCAATAAAAAAAACTGAACAATAAACAGAAACCAAATCTTCTAATTCACCATTTTCCCCAATAATCCAACACTTCATAAATTTATAGATGAATTAAGCTAATACTAATGCCATATACGATTTGCTTATTTATTTATTTATTTGTTTGTTTGTTTATACAACAAATATTTAGTAGATGCCTATATTATGGTAAAAGTTATTCCATCAACCTGACATATATATATAATCCCCTATAATCATGTAACTACTAAATAATTAAATTACAGAATTTGTAAAAAGATTATACTATGTACTATGGGAAAATACAGACCAGATTAAGGGAGATTTTGAGTGCCGAAAATGTTAGTTTGGGCGCTGATGCTTGAAAAGGGTCCTCAATAATCTTCATTTCAGAGGTGACATTTGCAAAGAATCAGAGGTGAGGAAGTTCACCAGGTGCATCACTGAGGGAACAGCTTCTCAGATGATGGAAGCCCTCCAGGCAAAATCCTGAAACTGAGTGACAGGGACAGCCAGGCAGGGGCAGTGCAGCTG
The DNA here is from genome assembly GCA_004026585.1 of Noctilio leporinus. Taxonomy (NCBI): domain Eukaryota; kingdom Metazoa; phylum Chordata; class Mammalia; order Chiroptera; family Noctilionidae; genus Noctilio; species Noctilio leporinus. The sequence continues at coordinate 429,389 of PVIW01000595.1, forward strand.
GAACTGAGAGGTATGAGAGGGCCTTATAGGAGAAGAGATTTGAGAAGCAGTGGGTGAGCCAGGACAGAAGGGGCCTTCGGGTCATTAGAAGGAACGTGTACTTGACCCAGATGGGACTGAGAACTGCAGCAAGGTTTCCAGCAAGTGAATGATATGACTCCCACAAACTGCTTTACTGAAAAGAGAATGTAAGGGCACAACAGTGGAACAAAGGTTGATCAGTCTGTGGGCTCCTGCAGTGACCCCAGCGTAGACTAGGTGGGTCACATCAGGGTGCTACATTTTATGAGGAGTTTGGACTCTGCACACAAAGAAATATTTCTTTCCAACAAAGTTAAAGCAAAAAACTCATTTTTACCACTGTAGAAGAGAGGGTTCTGGTGACTTCTCAGTTTTTAAATGGGAATAATGTCAATGCCAAAAAGTATCATGGTGAGTATAGTGTTATTTAGGTAGATGTGACTTCCAGGGAGAGATGGACGTCCAAGGTCAGTCTTCATAGCTCTGATTTTGCTACAAAGAGCTCAGAATGGATCACTGTGAGGAAGACTCCAGAGTCTTTTTACTTACTTACTCTATAATATTTCCTTACATATTTTTTTCTGACAATTTAAAGGTGTATATATTTAAGGTGGATAGGTTATTTGATGTACATAGACATTGTGAAATAATCATCACAAGTTAGTGTAATGTTATCACATTACATATTTAGCATTTTCTCTTTTTGTTGTGGGCTGATAACACGTAAAAGCAATTTACATTTTTCAAAATAGAAATCTTGAGGTAATGGAGGTTTAGTTGTCATAGCTAAAATAAGATTATATAAAAGTTAATTTCTAGAGTTTTTATCTAATCTCAGGTTTAATATAGGCAGAGTTGGAAAGAATATATTGTATCCCAAATTTGCATCTGAGCACAAGTTAAATAATAAAGTATAGATAAAATATAAGATATACTTAATTGAAACTTTTTCATGTTTTGGTGGTTTATGGAAGTATTGCACTTGGCAGTACAAGAAACATAAAATAAACATTTTGATTTATTTTTTATTGATGTTCAGAAGATGACTTCACAGTGTATTTTATGTTGCCATAATTTTATGTCATAGGAGACACTTGTTTTTCATTTTTCTGATGCATTATTCCAAAGCCTTGAAACAGAGAAACTTTAGTTGCTTTCACAAAAATATAACTCACTTGATATTAGATTTATTGAGGGAAGGAAGCTGCCTATTACAAATGTTCATTTTTTTACATTCTGAGCTATACCGCTATTAAATTTAAATATCTGGAAGGCAGACCTGTAAAACATGGTGTTATAAAATATTTATCCTATCAACCATTTCCACCAGTATAATCTGGTAAGTGTAAAGAATTATTTCAATTATTTTTACTTGTCAAAATACAATAATTTTATTAACATTGCGAGCAGTGAAAACATACAACAAAATTTTCCTTCTATTTACAAATTTTTATTAAGAATGCAGAAAATAACACTGCTTTACAACAGAAGCTGTTAATATATTTTTTATTCCCTACATAAATTTATTTGCTAGAGCCTGTCAGTATAGCAAAAAAAAGTCTGAAGTTTAGTCATGCTTAAAAATCTTTATGAGGAAAAAAGGTAACTCAAAACTTTATTAAAGCTATGTATTAGTGCATGTTTTCATTTTTTTTAAATTTATTGATTTTTTTGAGAGAGAGAAAGAGAGGGAAAGAGACATTGATTTGCTGTTCCACTTATTTATGCATTCAGTGCCTCATTCTTGTATGTGCCCTGTTAGGAGATCAGACCTGCAACCTTGGCCTAGCTGGGTGATGCTCCAACCAACAAAGCTCCCCAGTCAGGACCACATTAGAATATGCTTAAAATCTGGATTTGCCTTCCTGAGTCTCAAAGATAGTGTATTTAAGCTAAAACTTTCTTTCTCCTTTAAACATTTGTGCTCAATATTGCTTTCCACATATTTTGTCTGTGAACATATTTAGCAAGAGTCTTATTTTTCCTTAGACTTTTCAACACTTTAAAAAAGAAAATCTAACCATTTGCTCTTCCCAGTGACATTGGTCTTAGACCATTCTGTATGAGAAAGTCGTGAGCATGTTTATGAGTTCTGCCAACTTCATTTTGTAGTCCACAAGTTAATATATCTCATATTGAAAAGTGCTTGGAAACAGCTGATGCACCCTTTTTCAAGATGATGCTAAAAGTTTCATCTAATTTAATGGATGGAACAGTTCTTTGCAAGTTATGTTGTAAAAATATTCATTAACATTGACGGAGAGTGCTACTCAGACAGAAAAAAAATGTATCTGTAAAAGCTTATTAAGATTCAGAGGCTCAAATAATGCAACATAAGAGTTCAAAAACTTCAGTGGAATTCAACTGCCGAAGCTCAATTAGCATCACACTTCATAAGTGAAATTGGCTAAAAATGTGATTTGCTTCGAAGTAACAAATTTTTCAAGGGGGGGTGGTGGTGAAAAAAGTAAAAATAAAATTTCCCCTTTGGAAATAACATTTGCAAAATGTCCCTCAATTTGCATGGGTTATGTAGCTAATAACAAATTAAAGTAGTCTTGCTAAGCCCATGAATCTGTAGCATAGAGTGCTAATTTACTTTATTTTATATCAAGATATTTTTCTTAAGCTATAAAAATAGTTCAGACTTTCCAATCCTCTAATATGTTTGTGGGCTATAAAGTCCTTGTATTATTTCTCCTTCAAAAATAATATTATGAGGCCCTGGCTGGTGGCATGGTGGATAAGGCGCTGGCCTGTGAACCCAAAGATTGCAGGTTCGATTCCCCAGCCAGGGCACATGACCAGGTTGCAAGTCAGGTCTCCAACCAGGTCCGTAGACGGAGGAAGGTGAAAGGTAACCACACATTGATGTCTCTCTCCCTCTCAGCCTCTCTCCCTTCCCCTTTCTCTAAAAATGATGAATAAAATCTTAAAAAAAAGAATATTTTGCAATCATTTTTGAGAATTTAATACTTTTATTTTATCATGAATGTACTTTTAATTCTGTTTCAATCTTCATCTGCATGCCACTACGCACTAATTGAATACATGTAAAAATTTTAGGCCAAATAAATTGAAATGACAATTAATTTATATAGAAGACTAAATAGTAAATGTTTTATTAACCTTGGAGAAAATTTGCATTTTTTGGTATGTGTAAAAAAACTTTGTTATTAGTTAGTTAAAATGTTATTTTTTGAAGTTTTTAAGTATGTGTCAGTTCTGTGTGCCACATTGATATGACTCTTCTTTTCAAAGGTAGTAAATTTTTGCAATATTACTAAATAATTAAGAATTAACTAGAACAATATATTGTAAAGGCATTACACATTAAAAAGTCATAGTAAAATACTCTTCACTTTACACTGTACTTATAATTAGCAAAGATAATATTCCTAATGATAACTTGATAATTATCAGACTTCATTTCCACAGGAAATGATAAACACATTTAAAACTATTGCATTAGCTATAACACCATAACACTAAGCCTTTCTCCTTAGAAAGTAATTTTTATGAGGGATACAGAAGATCAAGTTCCAGTTTTTAATATAAAACCAAATCTTTATGAACAAATATATATTTTAGAAAAAATAAAACCTTCTTGTACATAGATAATTACTACATTTTTACCTCTAATCACTGCTAACTCTTCAAGATCCTTTTACAAAGAAATGTATTGTGGTTTATTTAGTTTACTCAGTTAACCCTTTTGCCACTGTATGAAAATCACCAAAAAGGTTAGTCAAGGAGATGACATTATGGTGAATTTGTGTTTTCCACCGTTTTTAGGTGGTTTACTTTTAAGTAAGGTCATTTTAATTTTAAGTAAAACCAGACCAATTCACATTTTTGAAATCCTATATTAACCAAGTTCCTATTTGAGTATTGACTTCAAGAAAAATAAGAGATCAGGTTAGTTCTCTAAAAACTGAGGCTAGCTTTTCTCAACTAAGGTCATAAAGGGGAAGGGATAGTAAGAATATAAGAAAGTAAGGAAAAGGGACACTGGAGACATCTCTATGATGGGATTTCCCTAGTGTCCCTGCCCCAAAAGACATTCTATGGTCTTACTTCTGCGCACTTTGTCCCACAAAGATGCAGTTACTGTAAACATAAAAAATCTGATCTGGTTAACATCAAAGTATCAAGGAAAAAAAAAAAAAAAACCCAACACACACAAGGAAAGAATTGTGCCTTTCTCAGATTTAAACAAAACAAAACAAAACATAGACAACAATAATGAAAACAACAAATCCTCCTGCCTGTTCCTCTAACACTTGAATAACAAATGGGAGAATGTCTTTGAAGTCATATTTGCTTACAGACAGTGTCTACCACTTATTTTCTGATTTCCTACATTATGATGCTAAGGTCTGTACTTGAGCTTGCATGCTATCAACCTGACATTAGAAACTGGATCTATTTTTAATACAGTGCTTTTAAATAAAACATACTGTTGCAGTCTCTTCAGGCTGCCGACTCTGAGACTTAAGCCATAGAAATTAATTTTTTCTCAGTTCTAGACGCTGGAAAATCTAATATCAGAGTTCCCTAAGGGTTTAGTTTATGGTGAGAGCTTTCTTCCTGACATGCTGTAACCTTGCAGGGTAGAGGGAGAGAGAGAGGGAGCACTATGTTATCTCTCCCGTAAGAGTAAATACCATCACCTCTTACTATTTTTTTTTAAGATTTTATTTATTATTTTCAGAGAGAAGAGAAGGGAGAGAGGGAGAGAGATATTAATGTATGTCTGCCTTTCACCTGCCTCTAGCAACAGATCTGGCTGGAGACCTTGCTTGCAACCTGGTTATGTGCCCTGGCTGGGAATTAAACCAGCGACGTTTGGGTTCACAGACCGGCGCCTTATCCACTGTTAGACCAGCCAGGGCATCACCTCTTATTTACTCTAGAAACAACAATACCGATTCCATCAGATCAGGGGCCCACCTTTATGCTCTAATTTAATTTTAATAACTTCCGTAAAGGCCCTACATTCAAGTACCATCAAACTGAGGGTTAAGACTTCAACAGTGAATTATGGAGGAATGCAATTTGATCCATATATTTAAAATTTTAAATCACCAAGAAACATAATCTTTGCATAACTTCTTCAACACCTCTCTTTAGGTCCTATTTTTCAACTTTTTTTCATTTTTAATATTACTTCAATAAATATTTAAGTAAACACCATTGAAGACATAGAGAAGAAAATAAAATGGACTCTCCTGTTTTCTTGGGACTGAGACTGTTGTATTGTTTATTATTAAGAACATCACTTTGGAGTCCAACAGACATGGGCTTGCATACACATTCGGGCACATGAGTGTGGTCACATTACATAATCTAGGGAAGGCTGTTTCCTCATTGCAAATTTGAGAGTGATGATAGTTTCTATTCACAGACTCAGCAAGAGATTTAGTGTGACTAAGCACTGAATATAATCAGCATCGTTCTAGTCAAGCACCCACTAAATCACCAGTAATGTCTTAGGTGAACATTGGGTTCTTCTGTGGGTCTTGTGGTATAGCCAAATGAATTTTTCAGGGGGAAATCTGCTGCTGGGTTTCTAATGCCCTATTTCTGTTCATCCCACCATGGAAAAAAGTCCAGCCATGTCTTCATGTCTTCAGCAAAAACAAAACAAAGGTCAATGTCTAGAGTTTCTGCTTCATGTAAAAGCTTAGGCTTTTGGAGCCCAGTGCTATCTGCAGTGGCCCATTAGACTGCTAGGTCCACATGGTCATATTTTCCCGGTATAATTCCCTGGGGTGTGAAGCTTCCCGCTAATGCAAACAGGTTCATGCTCCCCAGTTTGTTAAACTCCATGTGCAATTCCTTTGCTCCCCTTTCTTTTATTTATAGCTAGCTAACCACCTCCGGCAACATCACCCATCACTGCCATTTTCAAGGTCTCTTGTGATGCTGACATGCATTACACTGTGTCAAGTTTGCCTAAATATTAGCCACTCTTTTTCTCCATACCACTATCATTCTTTCTTTATATACATACAAGGAAGGGTAGACAAACATAGGTTTATAGTTGTTTTGATAGAAAAATACAAATTAATAAATAATATTAAAAAAAACTTGGTTTGTATACTCACAACTGGAAAACACCAACATACATGTTTATGCAATATGTATATATGTATATATTTAGCTTGTATATATGTATATGTATATAGATTAGCTTGTCAGCTTGAAGAATGGTAGTATCAAAATATTTATGATGGGTAAAGGTGACTAACAATATTTATTTCATCGTTTCCTCCAGTAGAATTTTGCCTAAGTCATTAAAAATAAATCATAATCAATTTTTATTTTTGTCTTTATAGCATCTCATGCTGTAATTTTTTGAAATTTATACTTTATATTTTTGAAAAGCACCAGGGAATCATCCCTCATATGTCATCTGTCCTATTATTGTTCATTTTCACTTCCTTCCAGACTATTCTGCTTGGAGGACATGGAGTGGACATCATTCTTTGCAGGACAAAACTTTTAGTCACCTTTCACTATGGTATCCTCTGACTTACTCTCCCCTCTTCAAATTTATTAATTAACTGTTTAACAGATTACATTTTCCTCCCCTGAGACTGACCCCATTTACAACAAAGCTCCTTGGTCATGGTGTAAAGAACCAGCCCAAATGCTGAACTAGAGTTTAAGAATCATTGCTTCACCACGGGCTGCACTGTTCCTGCTTAGAATTCAATGCTGTATTTCCCTTCCCTCGAGCTGCATCACTGACTGTGGTAGTTTGTTATCTACTGTGACACTTAGCTATGTATCTTCCACACTTGCGCATCTTGCATTTTACATTTAAAATATTATTTCCCTCTCCAGTTATATTACCCTCATCTTATCTTAAATGCTTTTTGTTCGGTATGTTTTTATACTCCTGGAATTCACTTTAGATTGTTAGCATATCCTCTTAGTTTTAAGCCACTTCCTCTTTTCCTTTCTCACTCTTGCCTTTTAATCTGATCGGAAGAATTAATGAATACATTTGGTATTCTATCACCTGGATTTCAGAGTCCCTGCCTTGAAATGATTCACAGTTTAACACTGACCACACACTTTTAGTAAGAATTCAATTAATGGAATGATACCACCTGGAATTTAAACTCATGAATTTACCTAAAGTTTTCTTAAAATTTTCAGTGGCTCTGCATTATCTAACAACTTAATTCCCTTTTCCTAATATTTGTCATTGCTCCTTATTATAACATATCTTTCAGATTTATTTTTCACTACTTTTATAACCAGAGTGGACTGTGGCATGATTAAATGAAAAGGGGAGAAAATTAGCATAGGTGGAACCACAGGTTTCTTTTAGTCAATCATGCATTCATTCACCTGCTCAATATGGATCTACAATGAAAAACGTTTTACAGGTGCTGAAGACACTCTAATATAATGAGATTATGATGTTTGTTGTGGAGATAAGTAATTACAAACGCAACTGAGTTACAATGTGGGGAGAGGGGTCAGAAAAATCTAACTTGGGATATTAAATGTGAATAGAAGTTAATTAGAGAGGAGACAAGTGTAGAAATAGGGAAGGTAGTGGACAAAGGACTTAAGAAAAAAAATAAACCCTTTATAGAGCTGATAAAAATGTTGAATATGCAATGTGGGTAGTATCATGAGATGGTGCAGGACAGGTCAGCTAATGCAATATTTGATAAGCTAAGGTTAGAATTTATATTGTGAAGTAAACATTGACATAAATATTTGTGTTATGTACTGAGATTGGAAGTACAAGAGGAAAATCTTGGTTGGTGGTGATGAGACAGCTTGATCAAATTGAAGTAAAGATGCAATATTATTTCCACTAAAAGTTCCAAATACTTGGTTTACTATACAATTCTAGTACTTGCTCTGAATTAGAGATGCACTTTTGGGATTCATTGCATAAAGAATGATAATAAAAGCCATGCTAAAGGTGTCACAATAAGTGTGTTTGAATATTTTCTGTCACATCAAAACCCAGAGGTTGGTTTCATCAGATGCCTATCATCGAAGGATTCATTTCCCTAGTTTTAGTGATCTGTCAGTATACACTTGTCAGTCCCTTACAAGCTTGGTCGTGTCAACTGGAAACAGCTGCCTCTTGCATGGTCACATACCCTCCTGGGGTTACCCACAGCCAGTAACTAATCAATACATCAGTAGAAAGCCCTGATCAACTCACTATGGGACAATACTGTGGGGTAGTCTAGCTACATAGGTCTCATGTGATTGCTGGAAATTATGAGTTTCTTTCTTTTTTATTGTTGTTGATTACAGCTGTCCCAATTTTCCCCATTGCTGCCTGTGCACCTCCCCTCTCCCACAGTCAACCCTCAACCTGCTGTCCATGTACCTGGGTCATTTATACCTGTTCCTTGGCTAAACTCTTCCTATTTCCCTTCTTCACCTCCTCCCTTCTCCCCTCCAGTTGCTATTAGTCTGTTCCTTGTTTCCATGTCTCTGGTTCTATTTTGGTTGTTTGTTTTGTTCATTAGGTTCTTCTTATAGGTGAAATCATATAGTATTTGTTTTTCACAACCTGGCTTACTTTACTTAGCATAATACTTTCCAGTTCCATCAGTGTTGTTGCAAAAGGTAGGACTTCCTCCTTTCTTTCTGCTGTGTAGTATTCTGCTGTGCAAATGTACAATTTTTTCATCCACTCCTTTACTGATGGGTACTGTTTCCAGCACTTGGCTATTGTAAATAGTGCTGCTATGAACCTAGGGGTGCATAGGTTCTTTTGAATTGGTGTTTCAAAGTTCTTCAGGTGTAATCCTAGCAGCAGAATTGCTGGGTCAAAAGGCAGTTCCATTTTTAGTTTTCTTTGAGGAAATTCCATACCGTTCCACAGTGGCTGCACCAGTCTTAGTGCTAAAGGCTATTGTGAGAACTCCATCTCAGTTCAACTCCTTCCTCTGTCTAAACCTGTTTTCTCCTCCTACTTTCTACTGTGTATGATTGCAAAGGCACTCTTAATGAATAATCTCATATTACTATTTTAAAATTTATTCATTTAAAAAAACAGATATTCATTAATGATGTATTCTATAATTAAAAAAATCTTTTAGGGTCAATTGCAACATTATGAGTTAGTTAACAGTGAGATTAGATAGTTGAGTTTCATATCATGAAGTCAGCTTGTTCAACTTGATAAACTACTTCATTTACATTGATGATGAAAATATCAGCTATATTACTAAGATAAATTTGAAATAAATATATGTATTATTAGGTGCAAGAAATAAGCCTATATAATCAAAACTGTGTGTGGTCTGAAGTTTATTACATCATATGTATGTTAAGAGCTAAAGCATTTGTGCATGGGTGCAATATGTGTATGTGTGTTTGCTGAGTGTGTTATGAGTCAGCTGAGGCTTGGGCCTGATACCTTTTTGAGCTTATTTCTTCCGTCGGGAATAAGTTTATCAATTTAGGCTCGCATTTTCTTGTTAAGTCTGTTTTTGACTCCTCATTCACCGCTAAGGTATGAAGTATTAATATGGTTCTTTCATTCCATTTTTGCAGGAATATTCAATGTTTTTTTTTTTTTTTCTATGATTCTTGAGATTTAATTGCTAATATTGTGAATAACACGTTTCTTCTTTTCTTTCTCCAGAGTAAACATTTTAATGTGCATTGTAGTGCATATCAACTTTTCTCATTGATACCAAATACATTATAGGAATTGAAATTGTGTCTAGTTCATGTTCTGTTGAATTGAATTAGCTTATCAGATGAATGGACACTTATTCATTTGTTTGTGAAGGAAAGTTAATGGGCTTAGGAGCCTGCAGACTAAAGTTGAACTTGAGAAAGACATATGATTTAAGCCTTGCAAGGTTATGGAAAACATGTTGTGTTTTTAAACATGGCTGAAGTGTGTGTGTGTGTGTGTGTGTGTGTGTGAGATAAATATTTTTGTATTTTGTATTTTTGTTTTGTTTTGTTTTGTTTTGTTTTTGTTCTTTTCATAGCTCACTTTCTGTCATACCAAAGCATTTAGGCTAGTCTGTGTTTACCATATCTGGGAACTGGTATTTTCAGCATTAAACATGTAAGAGCCAAAGATAGCATTCCAGAAACTTCTATCCCCAGTAAGACAAAGCATTTAGATGACATCAGCCAATAAGAAAGGGGAAGGGTGGTACCAGATTAAGATTAAGTGTAGTTTTATAATGGAACTAAAGCATTTGGATCTCATGTTGAACACAATAGTCAATGTCTCAATGACTTTTGAGAAGTCACATCTGCTCCCTTGACTTATAAAGAGTAACCTGATGACAGTCTGTAGGGTTTACTGACCAGAAGATTAATCAAGTTTAGTAAGGTTAAATTTATCAATGAAATAATCCTGAGAAAAGATGAGTTTCTCAAAGAGATAGTGATGTGTATCCACAGAGGGGATGAACTTAAAAGACAGATAAAGAGAGAGATTAACATAATTTTTTGTTGTTAATCCAACTTGACAGGTATAGAGATTAAATTTAGGATGAATCTGATTCTGGTTAAGAAATTATGTACAAGGTCTGTCTGGCAGGTATCCAGGCATGTAATATGAAAATAGAGACATTTATTGAAGAAGATGCAAGATATAAGAAACAGTGTTCATAGGGAAATGATGCCTTAGTTTCCTTCAAAGAAGGCACCTTGGGACCTACACAGTTCTCCCAATTGCTATCAGCTGCCCTGTGGTAGTTTTCTGCATCTCGTTGATGGTCCGAAATCTCTTCCCTTTTTTATTTTTTTTTAATTAAAAAAATTTTTTTTAAGATTTTATTATTTTTCAGAGAGAGGAGAAGGAAAAGAAGAGAGGGAGAGGAACATTAATGTATGGTTACCTTTCACCTGCCTCCAGCTACAGACCTGCCTGGAGACCTGGCATGCAACCTGGTTACGTGCCCTGGCTGGGAATTGAATCAGGGACCATTGGGTTCACTGGCCGGTGCCTTATCCACTGTGCCACCAGCCAGGGCTAAAATCTCTTCCCTTTTAACAGTGATTTTAGTTTGGGAAAAGCCAGAAATCCCTAGGTGATTTGATATTTTGCCAAAAATGCTGCACAAGACATGATGCATGAGTGGGCACATTGTCATGATAAAGCTGCCAATCACCAGTTGTTCATCTTTGCAAACTTCTGAGTCGTTCAAATAGTGTCTGCAGAGAAATGTTCAAGCTTAATGCAAAATTTGATGCAGATTTGTTGCTCTCCTTGCTCATTCATTTTGAATGTGACAGCCACACAGTACACATGCTCACTAAATGGTGTCTACTGCCCCCACTTATTAGCATAATGATGCCATTGATATTCAATCCCCTTGGCTGCCAGGTTACATCACTGTCATGCAAACCGTTCTCATCATGTTAACAATGGCTGGACTATTTCTGGACAGACCTTCGCATGCCAGTGGTCTCAAACCTTTGCCTATTAAAATCATCTAGGAATAATCTTGAAAAATCCTGAATCATAGGCCATATTCCTCAAATAACTTTAGAAGATTTTGGTAGCAGCAGTGATCTCCACAGGAGTCCAACATGCACTGCAGTTGGATACCCACCATTATCATAGATAAAAGGGTCATTTTTTTTAGATGGGAAACACATATATAACATGGATAAGACTGTGTCAAATGTAATGTAGAGAGAGAGAAAATTTGAAAATATAATAAGAGAAATGAGATAACAGTAACTGAATAGCTTAGAGGCAATGAGAGATTTTAGAGTAAAGGCAAAGATATTAAACTTCAAAAGTAAGACGGTATGCCTCAGTTTCTAAATCTAAAGGAAAGGAGGTAATAAATGAGTTAGATATATGGAGAGTGACAGTTAAAATAACTGGAATGTTCATGTCCAATAACTTGAACTCTCTGAGAAGGGGAGACTAGGCTGTCTGCAATGACAGAAAATGGGGGTAGAGAGTTTGAAAATAAGTTTCTTAACTGTGGATTTACATATTTAGGGATGATTGGCAGTGGAGATCTGGTAGAGCGATTAGAATACTTCTAGTGGGAGAAATTATTTCAAAGGGAGAGAAAAGATCAATAAAAGGAAATGCTTGTTTGTTATTATTTTCTCTAACCATGAACTCTTTTCTTCCTTCTGGAAACATCACTGTCTTTTTAAGTACTATAGTTAAAAATATGTAGTTCATAAGAGAGCTCTCATGTTCTGTGTTTTGTTATTTTGGTCAAATTGTGTGATCCAGCAGTAATTACCTGATCTAACAAACAAACAGAACTGTTTCCTAAGGCATTTGAAATAATAAGCATGAGTAACTCATTCTCTGGTGTGTAGAGCTGTTACATTTTTTTTTTAAAGATTTTATTTACTATTTCCAGAGAGAGAGGAAGGAAGAGAGGCAGAGAGGAAGAGAAACATCAGTGTATGTTTGCCTTTCACCTGCCTCAAGCTGTCATATTTTAAAACTAGGACTTTCTAAGACAAGTTTCCCTATCAAGTGGAACTGGTGGCTTGAAATTAAAACAGAACATGGTGGCAAAGAAAGAAAAACAGAAAAAGAGGACAAAGAGCAGGATAATTATTAAGGTATTTCAGCTCCATTTCTAAACTTCTCGTATTATGGTTATCCGAACTTTCCTTTTAGCTGGAAATATACTGTTGTATTTGGTATCTTTCAAGAAATGATGCCTTTAGTTTCTGACTATCTCAAAGATAGATGTCTAACAAAAAAATGTGCAATCCCTACAAAATCATCATGTCAAAACTACATTCCCCAATTCTGTTGCAGTAAGTCAGGGTCATGTCCAGTTGAGGGTAATTGAAAATACAATGTATCATTTCTAGGCCAAGAGAATTAGGAAGGATACATGTCCTTTCTACTCCTTTTCTTTAAGCCTGAATGAAGAATAATCTAAGACCCAAGAAGAAAATAGCTGATATCCCTGAATTCATAAGTGTAAAACAAAAAGCCTGTTTAATGAAAGCAACACTCGCAACATATTTTTCTGTGATTAAACAATAGGTCTGAACATGTCAAGCTACAGAAATTGTGGAATTTATTTGCTATAGCAGTTAGTGTTATGCTAACTTCCTGAATAATGAACCATAAAATCTGACTTGGACATGATAACAAAGAATGTCATGTGTGGCAGTCATTAACTTGTTTGCTAAATGTTAACAGTCTTTTTGAAACATAATACCTGAGCCCGTCCACTTGTGGTATCTGACTAGTTCTGGCCAAGTACTGTCAACAGAACTAACGTATATTACTTCCCTGTGAAGCTTTTATTTCCATTGTAAAACAGACCCTGGAGATTAGAAGATAGAAATATTTCCATAGGATATTTATCGATGAAGAGCAATAATTCCTTTCCTTTTATTTCATTTAGGTGCTCTGCCAAAGAATGGATTACAATGGCATAACAAAACTGCTTCTCATCTAAAAACCAAAAACCTTTTTAAAAAGCAATTTATCTCATTATGGTATCTCTGAATCATCTAATCTCTCCAACCCAAGCCTTGAGTTTAGTTACATATTAGCATGAATGAGTAAGGAAAGTTGCTAAGCAGTAAGAAAGATAAAGGTTTGTTTTACACTTTCCACCATGACAGATTTTATAAACCTGAAATTTTTACTTTGCTGTCACCCAAAAAAGCAATTTCTTAAAAACCTCTAAAGAATACATCTTAAGATTAAAAATACTATTTAAGATTCAAAATAAAAAGATTAGGAAGACATTTATATTTTTTGTTGAGTTGATAATTGTTAAAACAGGATAAATATTATGCCATCATCAATTAAAATTTGTTTATTAGAGTTCTCCTGACAAACAGAACTATTAAGAGATATCTCTATCTACTTCTATCTATGATCTACCTATCTATTTATACTATCACCTATCTATCTATCCTCTATCATCACCCTACCTCCCTATCTATATAATCTACCTAAAGAAAGATTTATGTGGCCCACCCAATTATAGGGGCTGGTATTTGCAAGATGTGTGGTATTACTTAGCAGGTTTGGTATGCAGGTGAGAGTTGATGTTGCAGTTTTATCCAGAATTGGTAGGTGAACAAACAGGCTAGAAATTCAGACAGAGTTTATATGTTGTAGTGTTGGTGAAAAATCCCTTCTTCTTCAATAATCTTCAGTCTTTTAAAGCTTTCAACTAATTGAAGTCCACGCACATCATGCAAGGTAATGTTTTTGTATAAATGTTAATAACATCTCCAGCTATCTTTAGAGCACAATCTAGGCTAGTTTATTACTTGAAGCTGGGTACCATACCGCCTAACCAAATTGACAGAGAAAGTTAACCATCACATTTACAGAAGGCATTATGGAATAAAAATTTTATCGAAAGTAGTCATTATTTTTGTGAAGGTGTTTCAAATTAAGTACACTCTTACACTTATTGTTTTAGTGATTATCCATTGGGGGTGCTTACTACATTGACATTTACTCTTTAACAGTAAATAGATGGACAGATAGTTAGACAGAGGTATCTGCTAAGCACTAGTTACATACAAATAAAAATTATCAAATGAAAAGATATAAATATACATAACACATTATTGGTACTAAAGACATATGAATTCAGTAACATAACTGCAGTCTGAAAGAAGTGCCCATAGTATCAACCTCAGGTGTTCTGCTTGAAGGAAAATCTGGCCAGCAGACAAAGTACCAAAAGTGCATTACAGGAAGATCATAGAACACATCGTGTTAAGTTTTATTTCCTGTTTGGAGAGTTAGATATTTGGAATATCTCAAATGTAGGCCAAGATGTCAGGAAGGTATGCGGAGTCATACTGTGAACATCCTTGAATGTCAAACTATACTTTTTCTTCTAGAAACTGAAGGCCACTAAAGTAGTGACTGTAAATGACAGAAACCCATCAGATTTGCCTTTACAGCCCTTAAGCAGGTCACTTCCACTTGTGGAAAGGCACTCATTCTTACTTGTTATGCTCCCCAATGTGTCTAAAGTTAGATGACATGGATATCCTCATTTAATCACCCAAATATTAAAGGGTTGTGAATCAGTTTTCATTATTGTTCTAACTTTTTAATAACTTTTACAGATAATTCCGATTCACAATGCTGCTTTAAAACAATAGCTTTTAATGATCATAAGTAGGAGGAGAGAATAGCTTCTTTTCCTTTTTTTTTTTTTT